>JAHREE010000422.1:4910560-5282302 GCA_033628505.1 Tringa tobata | reverse complement strand
TTTTTTTTTTTTCTGGTGCTTAACTTAATATATGTACCTCACCTTTGTAAAACCAAATTAATTTAGCATCTCAAGTGAGCCACCATTAAAGGAAAGATCAGAAAACAGCATACCTTAGATACTATCTTAACTGAGAGCAGAGTGCTGAGCAGCAACCAGGTATGGGCTTACCAAAATGTCGCTGGTAAAGGGGAACTGCTGTATCACTGTGCAGACCTGCTTCTCTCTCTTCATGATTGAATGCATGATATTTTGCAGATGCTGCCTCACATCAACACATTGATATCTGGCATGCAGAGCTGGGACCTAGCTAGATAGTGCTATTGTTATGACAAGCTTCTGCAGGTATTAGAGATACACGCACTTGTCTTAAATGTGTTGTAACTTGATTCTACAGGGCAGATTTAGGGATAGAATAATTATATCAATGTAAGGTTAAAAAATAACCCAGTGAGCCAAGTGCGTGAGAAGCTGCACACTGCTTTCGTTCATTTGCTAAGAACTGCTGTAAAGATAGGCAGTGAGAGAAGACCACAAGACTCCTTCACAATGGAAATTTCTAGGAAACCTAAATAGATGAATAGGTCCTAATTCCACCATCACATTCTCAGGACAAAGTTGTGTAATATGCATCAGGTAACACCATATTGTAGGATGATTATATGGTTTTAAAGTACAAGTCAAGAGCCCCTGTGTTAAAAAAAATATCTATTCTTTTATAGCAGTATGGGCAAACATGAGACCAGAGATGAGTGGAGAGGGACGAATCAATACTGCACAATGATGGCAGTGTTCACCCTTTGCTGACTCAACCTGTACCACTTGCACTTCCTTGACAATCATTTTACATGCAACAGTGACTATATTAAGTATTTTTACTTTCCCTACAAAGTCACCCTGGAGGAATGGCACAACAGACCTGCTGAGGTTCTCAGCTTCCATGCTTTAAGCTCCATCTTAATTAACTGGTGAAGTGAATGAAATTATTTTGCCATTCCCATGTCCCAACTTGACAAACTGGGACTTGGCACTAACTCAGTATAAGACACTCCATGCAGCTATATATGGTATGTGTTAATGATGCTATTAGTAACACATTGCTGAATGTTAGCATGTTAGAGCTTGTAGTTTAATCTCTCTATGGAAGTGACTTGATTAATGTTAGAGATATCTTTTTAACAAAGGTATAATTTCTGTGACACTATTTTATATTGTCAAAGAAAGAGGAATAATCTTTACATTGAATATTATTACGTTAAATTAAACAGGCTGTGCTGGGCTTTGTCCTCCCCTATCCACTCACACACATGTAATATTTTGCCTTTTTTTTAAAAAGGGTATGAAGATTTGAAGGGTCACCGATCACCTTCGTGAGTCTCCTAATGGATGGTCTGCTGAAGACTGATGGGTGCTTAACTGTGTACTAGTTGCAGACTGTCCAGTCAGTGTGAGATGTCACTTCAAGGGACCGTTTCTGTAGATCTAGTATTTTTATATGAAAACTTGTCATTGGAATAACTAAGACACATCTTCTAATGGGAGTAGTGACACAATGGGGACACATTCATCAAAGAAGTAGCAGGTAGGGTGGTGTTTTTTGGAAGGGGAGATTGTTAATGATTAAATGGCAATCCTACTAATTAAAAGTCAAAGGTAGATAAATAAGGGATAACTCCCATGATAATTGCCAACTTTATATATTTAGAGAAACCTAGCACATCATAAATATTAAACTGGGCTATTATCTGAAGTGTGTCTGTGCCAGGGATCCATAAATAAAGACCTTAGGGACTAATCGCTAGAAATTTTCATTATTTATCTCCTTCCACATTTTAACAAACAGGAAAGCTATGTCTTCTTTTCAGTGTAAACCACAAAGGAAATGTGCTTTTTTTTTTTTTGATGAATCTTCTGGGGAGGAGAAAAGAAAGAATAATGCAGTGGGAAACTACAAAAGAGAGAACATCTCAGCCATGAGAAAATCTTTCAAGAAAAGCTTGGCTTCTCTTTTCTTCTGAGCATTAACCTCCTATTAAGTACACTAGTTTTATGTCAATGTGTAGCTCCATTGACTTCAATTAAGCTATCTCAGATACCCACCCTGCTGAGAGAGCAACCACAGATTTTTAAAAAGTCATCCAACACAGAAACGCGGCAAGAGTGGTGAATCAGGTCATTTGTGTAATTTTAATCGTTAGTCCTGCCTCGCACCTTATGTTATAATTTATGCAAAGAAGGTACCTAAAAGCCCTTTTAGGGCCTCTGGTATTGCTTCTGATATTAATGGGACTATTTTATGCCCATATTTGCAAGATTAAATGTGCATTATGTGCACAATTTTATGTGCAGTTGGCTTCACTGAACCAGGATGCTGAAGCACTGGGACAGATCTTGCACTGCATAGATCCTGGGAGTGTTGTCTCCTTGGATCACACAATGCAGCCAAAAAAACACACTGGCTGAACAGATTGAGAAACTGGCTCCTGACTGTGTGGGCTTGACTCTACAGTCTTCTGGGAAAGTAGAAGAGAGGACGCTGTGTGTAATGCATCAGTACAGAATCTGTAAAGAAGTTTCATTGGAAGCTGCAAGCTCATTTGGAAATCTCCATGGTGAATTGTGTTGGAGACAAGTCAGACCATTGCCTCTGGATTATTTTTGGAATTGCTTTCATTTGGCCAGAGATTATTCTTGATCCACCAGACACTCGAGCTTCAGTAACAAGGACAAAGTATGAGAGAGTTTCAGCAGCTTGACATTGGAGTATTGACTAAGAAATACAGCTACTGACAATTGGCAGTCCTTCCCTTTGTATCCCAGCTGTCAGTCCTACGGTAATCCTCTTTGGCCTTTTGACTACTGAAAAAGGATAATATTTTTCCTTATATTGGCTATTATATGAAAGCTAGTAGTTATAAACAGTTAAAATCCAGCTAAGAAGTACCAAGAATTACTTGAGGGGAGTACTAGTCAGCTATTGCTGGTACGCTAAGCCATCAGATCTTTTTGAAGCCTGCCAAGTAAGTGTGCTGCAAAATCATTCACACAGTTGCACGGAGTTTTTAGGCAGAAGCGATATTCTGCAAGCTGGGATCCTGACTCCTCTCTGAATTCCAGTAGTTTTGAAAGGATAAAAGCCCTGCAAGTTTGTGAAGTCACCCATCCAATATGTGAGGCCAAGAATGAAAATAAGACCCCTGACCTCTCCCTTCTTCCTCATTTAGATACTTTTCCCTATAACAGTGGGTAAAGCGCAGTAGTGGAATGCTATTGCTATTAAGTGAAAAATGAGCTTTTACAGGAAGCCATGAAAATGAAAGTAATAATTAAATCTTCATATAACTTTAGGTTGTATTGTAAGTGCTTAGCTGAAAAATTCGTCTTTAACTCATGGCCCGCAGCAATCACATCTGTTATATTTTAGGAACAGAAAGCTAATGAGGTGGAATCTGGAGTACTGAGCTTAATTGGGCTTGTTTTGATTAAGTGTATGTGCTGGGAATATTTTACACACTAGTATAAATTGCAAAACAGTCAACATAAGCCACAAAATTTGCAAAATCCATTGTGGGTAGTGTTAGAGAAAGGACTGTTTCCGATAAACAATAAATATCAAAAGAAAATATCTGAGGTTTTGATGTAAGTGTATTTTAATTTGCCTAATTAGTGACTTTCTAAGGTTGTAAATGCATTTCTCTCTCATTCACATACATGCAAATACACACACAGAGACACACACAAATGTGCTGTACACTATACAACTGTAACAGATTGTCTTTGTGCTGGATAGATTAAGTCTGACTGGCAAAGGCATTTGAAACTGCTTAATCTTTATACAAGCATGAAAATTTTACGTATCCTTTATATATCACATATTTAGCAGAAAGAATAATATTTTACAGCAGTTTTAAAAATACATGTTTCAAGGAGGAAAGTGTGCAGTTTTTCTCCTGCCAATCCTTATCACTTTGGGCCATACTCTTAGATAATATAAACCTGCATAACTTCTCTGACTCCAGTACACTGTGCTGATTCACTCAATTTAGATCTGATCTCTCAAGTTCCCATATGAATTCAAAACGTAGGAGGTGGAAAAAAATATAAGTAGTATATTTTAGCAACATTTAAAATGATTTAAAATGGATTTTTTCTACATTAAAAAAATGCTACAAGCTGGATGCCTGATATTTTGGTATCATCCATAACTAGAAACAGATTCTGACTCTTCAAAGTAAATTGGATATGAATGAAAAGTTGTTCTGTTTAGATAGCAGTAAAAACCAAATCAACAAAAAAATATTTGTCCAGTGCTTTCATTGGTAGCTCTCAAAATACTTTTAAAGCAAAAATTCCTCAATTTTTGCACATTAGGAAAGTGAGGTACCAAGAACTGGCTGGCAGAAAGCTAGTGACAGAGTTTTCCAAGTGATGATGGTCTGTCCAATGGCCACCTGATCTGTCATAGTCTATGGTGGCTGCCATAAGCTATGTGATAGAGTCATTTGACTTTTAAATCCTTCTCTGGCTATCTGGGTTGAAGATTACAATGCTGACATCTTTGAAGCACTGATATAGGTAAAGATATTTTGTACAACTCAGACATGGCTGTCTCATGTTGAGCCTTTTCAGCTGGTAGATATTTTCACCCTTTCCTCAAATCCAAATCAAAAATTTAGGCTGAGATTTTCTTTTTTTTTTTCTTTTAATTTCAGTGGGATTTGATTATCAGGTTCTTCAAGCCTTTTAAGATCCCAGCTTTGATCAATGGATGATTCATTATAAGTGACTAATAGCTAAGAATCCCTTGAGACCTAATAATTTCATATTAGCTGCTTACTGGTTTTATACATTTCAAAGCCTTTAGCCTGGGATACAATTATTGCTAGGTAAAGGAGACATTTCTATAAACAATCCCTGACCTTCCCAGTATTCCTGCTGTTTCTTCTGTTCCACAGCTCACTAGGAGGTAATAAGAATAAATGCACTGAATACAGGAAGCACACTGCATTTAAGGACAGATACTCTGCAGCCCTTCAGGAAAATGATGATTGTAATGTTTTCAAATGTTGGATTAAATTCTTCCATCAGACTGAAAATCCCACTGGTGAATTGCAGCTCCTTCCACTGGGGAAGGATAATGGTATTTAATCACACATAGACCTCCTATATACCATTAATACAGGCTAAGGGACTGACTGAGCTAACAGTAGGGCAAAGTACAATACCTCAGGTTATGTCTTGCTGGAGCAAGCTCCTTCACTCTTGAAAAAAAAGTTCTGTCTAATGGCCACAGTTATTCAGGGTTTTGGCTTTACATTTCATTCAAAACTGTGGACTGCTAGTTGTGTTGTGACCCCTAACACTGTATTGTCTGATTGGTTCAATAATGACTCTGAGGAATGAGAGTCACCTACTGTATTATCAACTCCACCTCCTGGGGTTTCCCTTAAAGGGGCTTCCATTCAATTCTGGTCTAGAGTAACATATGCAATTACACTAGGAAGAATGAAAATGTGAAGGGGCAGCCACTGCAGCTTCAGGTCATGAGATGATTGCTGGCTGTGATTAGGAACAACTCCCCTCCTCTTAAATGGAGTATAATAGTGTTCATATCTAAGGATTCAGGTCTGGCCATTGTTAAAGATAGGATATTCCCTGTGACAGTTCACACAGTGTCTGATTTCCCTCCTCTTCCCCTTTCAAAATGCAGTAAAGGAAAAGAAAACTTTCAAAAACTTTCTACCTTCTCAGTAAAAAAAAAAAGGGGGTACAGAAGAAATAAATTTTACTACTCTGCTGCTGTGCTGTCCAACCTTGTGCTAGAGTTTTTCCTTTAAATGCCATTTTGAGTGTTCTTTTTTTTTTCATAGATGTTTAATGTTTATAATATTTGATGTAAAAACTCTGAATTAATTTCACTGCATTGAGCCTACTAAATATGATTTCTTTTTTAAGCACGTTGCTCTTGTGAAAGACAATGGTCTCTAAGGATTGTCTGTCAGTCACCTCATAAAATAAAGGTTATTATTATTATCAGTGGCGAACAATGGCTGATGACTTCAAGTTGAAGAAAGGTCAAGAGACTAATCACTGATATGTTTTCAGCAGCTATCTTTTCTAGTCGGGGCTTAAGCAATTGTTGAAAGCATATTTTTTCAGCTTTAAAATTTATTCTGGTTTTCCTCATTGTCTGCATATGTGCATGCGTGTGCACACAAAACCATCTCAAGTTAGATCTTTTTGTATCTGCCAAGTTTCACTCAAACAAATGAACATGAAAACATAACCATTTCAGAATCTCTGGAATATGAATAGTTGCGACACTCATGCATTGTGTCTCAGAGGGGAGTAAGTGGATGGGGACTCACTTTTTCTGTTAGTAGCTACTATATCTGTGGCATCCCTGGAGTGAGTTTCAATTCTCTAGCATGGTTCTGAAACCAAAACTCCATTACTCTGCTTCTGCTGGAATGCTTTGTCCACCCACCCCAATCAAGAGCATGAGATACACTGTAGTTTCTCGAGACCTTTGTTTTAGAATTCTTGCACTATAAAACCAGACCAGGTTTTCTGGAGATACATCTTCTTTCTTCTGATCTTGCAAATTATGGAGCGTCAGTAATGTATGAGGCTGTTCAGGTCTGTGAGACTGAACAGAGCTGGTGGGATGTGCTGCCTCTGCTCAAACTTCGGTAAAAACGTGAGAAGTTTATATAGGTCAGCAGTGTCTTCCTTCAAACTGAAGTGGGCCATGCTTGGAATATGTAATGTAGGTGGAGACACAGCCTGATGGATGCAGAGAACTATTCAAGCAAGGCTGGCATAAGCTGAGTCCCTTCATTGTTTCTGGATGCATCGTTGAAACTACTGAACAAGTCATTGTTGGTAAATGACTGCCTGAAATAGTCTATTTCTTCACTGTAGGTTTAAGAGAAAATATTAGAGCAAGAGAAAAAGTAGATGAAATTGATTTCATTTAACGACAACCTTCCAGCCTTGCCTCACGTCTCACTCAAATAACCTTTGTAACTAATTATAGCGGAGCCTGAAAATAAAGCACTTTTAGGCTGAAGGGTTTTAGAAGTCATCAAAATTATCCAGTGCTCAATATAGCCAAAATCCTATATGCTATTATGTTCTTGTGCCAGCAAGGCTGCCTGCAAGTTAACATCTATAGAGCTGTGAGAGGAACAAGAGGCAAACATTGGTATAATCAAATGTATATTGATATCCAAAGACATTGTGGCAGGCTGGGAAATCAATAATTTCTAAGCGCTTTCTTCTTTTGACTTTGTATTAAATTCTGAGCGATTGTAATAATTGGTGTTTTTCCTCCTCCTTCAGGTCTGGTAGCATATCCAGGCACTCTGCTTCATGCACTGTCCTGCCAGACTACTCTTTTTTCCTCTGCCCCTTCAAAGATTAGAAGTATGCTTTCACATTTGTTGGCTACAACCCTCTCTAATGCATATTTACAGTTAAAAAAGGCTTATCTGTCCCCCACTCCATTTGTCTTGGTTTGGACAGCCTTTTAGATCCCTGGGAGTCAGGATTTAAAGACTGTTTACCTTAAAGGCACTTGTCATTATTAAAAACAGAGCCTAGTTTCCTTCCATTGCCACTTCCCAGATGATCTGTGTCATGATGTGTTTTTCCTTTATGCTAAATATAGATAGTATCCTAAATATCCTTTTTTTTCTTTTTTTTTTTTTTTCTTTTATTTTTTTTTTAGCTTTCAGGATGCCAAATGCTTTATGCACATTGCTGTAGGGGAAATTTTGTTTCTTATGTTTAGTGACCTTCACCATATATTACAAGGTCTATCTGTTTACTTGGGCTTTCTTCAAATCAATAGCTCCCAACTGCAGACCATGCACCATTAGTGATTCATGGAGCAATTGCTGGAGGTCCATAGAGAACTGCCTAGCAAAGAACAGGTTCTTCTGCATTTCCAGCTGCTATCTTACATTAAAACCAGTTAAAATTATATTTAATAGTTTCTGAATGTCACTATTCAAAGAAGATAATTGTTGTTACACAAGGATGATATCTAGTTGTGAAGTGTTGTATGTGTTGAATAGTAGGAGGGGAAAGTGGGAGTCAAGGGGTTGAAATGTGACCCACACCCTTGAAAATTATGAGAACACTTGCTCTTTACAATTTCTCTGCCACAGCTATAAACCTCTCATTGGCCTGTATGGAACATCCTTTTGAGACAAATCAGTTTTATGATTTCTAAACTCTGATGGCTTTAATTTGCTGTAAATCTTTCCAGAGATTATGATACTTTGTACAGCATACCTATAAATAAGTTCTGTGACAGCCTCATTAATCAGGCTACATTTTAAAAGCATTAGCCTTTTGAATCCATGGCTTATCTTTCCCCAATTATAATTAGTGTTCATTCAAATCAATATATTTATTGCAAACTAGGAAGTTACTCTCAGCCTGCTCTAGACCTTCTTCATTCTCCAGCTGATGTACCCCAATATTTGAGAAGTGTTTGAAAACTTGGATTCACATTAGCAATTGCTAATGGACTGTATTTTAAGCAGGGCTAAGTCTAAAGAGATAAGTCACAGTACTGTGAAGCTTACCCTTGATATTTTTAACTTTGAGGTACATGACTCTGAGAAGAGAACATGAGCTGGGCACCTTTATTTTCCTTGAGGAAAGTAGGTGACCCAAACAGGAAGATCAAACACCAACCTACTAGAACAGAAGCCATGTAAAATTGGTCAGCACATAGGAGCCTTGCCCTCCTTATTCATGAAAGAATCATTAGACCATTAAAAAAAATATTATTTTCTTCATAGTGGAAGTGTTTCAAGAGGAATTGTGGGAATGTCCCCACTCAGGACCTGCAGGAAACTTTGTCATTTGTGTTTGACCACTGGGAGGTAAAGATATCAGAAGTAAACCCACTGGAGAAAAATATGGTTCCTAGGTCTTCAGGACTCCTTGCCAAATGTTCTGATCGGTAGGCTAGTGTGTGTATTAGTAAGAGTTATCTCATGCAAACTTTTACAGTTAGTTATCAAATTCCAAGGCTATGGTTTGGTAAGACATTTTGTTTTATCAACAATGTGAATTTAAAGTATGGACTTAAAAACATAACTTTGAAAAAGACCATTCAGTGCATGTGAAGGAAGTAGAGGGTACAGGATAGGAGCTTGAACGGATTAGTATGCCTTGTGCTAGTATTATTGTGCCAATTATAATGTTGCATAGAATTACTTCCTAAACTCACCACTCTAATTTCTCTCTCCAGCCAGTGGAGGACAGATACTGTCACAGGGTGATTCATAAAGGATATCTTTGGACACGAACTTGCCTGCAGGGGTGCTTGACTCCATCAGTGAATAAGAAGATGCAGCCTAGATACTCAGGTTATGTGAGATGAATCCAGTCCTAGATTTGAAAGCATTAGGATACTTAAGGAGGATCTACTTGACTGAACCTGCATGTCAGATAGCTGATGTGTTTTTCAGTTCTGCCAAGACATCAAGGCATGTGCAGAAGAACTTGCTCAGGGAACTTTTAGAGGTCAGGAAGCAGATGAATAGAAGTTTTCAGGATCTTGATTTTGAACCTAGGTAGTTCAAATTTGTTTACACCTTTTTCATATTTTGCATTTTCTGTATCTGCCCAAGGGTGCTATATCACAAAGACAATCACTTCCTTAATATCTCTGAGTACATCCAGCTTTTGAATCTTTATGTGATAATAATATGAAAAAGAACTAACAGAAGTTTTGATACTTTATTTGGTGAATTTTGGGGAAGGGAAGAGAAAGTAACAAATTCTCAGCTGATGGAGACAGAGCACAGAGTGTGTTGTGTAACACTCACTGGCAGTGTATCACACCAGAACTTGCAAAAAACCAATGAAGGATACTGAAATGTGTTTCCACCAATGCTACCACTGGAAATCAAGTAAAGGCAACATTCACACCCATCTTCACCGCCTTTTATGTCTAAGCATATGCACAGCTCTAATACATTTCCCTTTAGTTGTTAACAAATGACCAATCTTGACAGTACATTCTGATGTCTAGTATGATTCTGTCTTTGCCTAACCCAAAAGCTGTAGTCTCCTGTCAGATGTATGCTCCACTGAAGCCTATTTGACAGTTGCCTGAAAAAGCAGACAGTACTTATATCCCTCTTCTTTTCCTAGACTGGTGAGTCAAGTAATGGGCAGGACCCTGGAACTTAAGTGTGATGAGAACCAGTGGTCACAACCGAAAGTGAAGCTGTGAGCTGTGCTTTTCTGAAAATTTGACTCATAGGTATCCCTTCACCAATCACATCACATCAAGTGATGAAAAGGTTAGACAATACCATGAGAAAAAAGTAAACAGGGGGATTAAAACTCATCTTTCTAGATAAGAATTTGTATCTCTTCAGCAGAACGTCATAATATCATGCTGGATGAAGTGCTTAGTCCCAGGATGAAGAATCCTGGACCCACAGATGGACAGATCTGCTAAAATGGCACCCCACCGCAAAGAGCACACAAGACAGCTGCGAAAAGACATGATAAATTATATGGAAGGGATAAAGAAAATTAAAGCGTTTTTGTCTGAGGTTAAAATTGCAGGGTGACTTTGTCTTTTACATAAGATGTTATGAGAAAATGCATGTGATGTGTACAGTTTGTAATGACTGGGAATGTTTAATCACAGGCCAAGGGGAGAGGGAAATTTATAGGGTCAACTTCATAAACTTTAACAATTAAATATTTTTAAATCAGTCCCAGAATTCTAGTGAATATATTCTATACAGTTTTATTATGGACTATAATTTGTCCATGGAAGTTCTGCTGACCATTGTACTCATCCACTGCCACTGTAAATCATGGCAATATGCACAAGGGGTTAACGATGACTTTACACTGTGCTCATTCTAGCTAGAAACACTCTGTTCTCACCCACCCTTCAGTCAAGATGCGGGCAAAGTGAATTGTAAGATGTTATACTTAGCTCCTAGCTATGCATACATTGTTCTGTGCTATGCCATGTGTGGATAACATGCATCTACAGGGAAAAAATGAACTGTCATTGTAACACAGGAAAGTTAATAATCTCCTTTTCTCATTACAGCTCTTCAACTAGGAGACAGTACTGATTGGAAGAGGGTTATACTGCTTCTGACTTCCAGTCTATTGTTGTCTCCATTACTTTGGATGATCTTCCTTCACACTGCTTTGACATGCTCTTCCTGAACAACTGGGAACTGACCATCCTTCAAACACTTTCCTGTGACTGCCCAGAGGGTGGCAACAGCCTTCTACAATTCACTGAGAAAAACTCATGGAGAAGCTCAATGTACTGCAGCATCAAGAAGTGCTGTGCTTCTACAAGGCCTGGTGAAGTGTACGGGTGAGCAAATCCTGGAAAGAACTAAGTCAGTCAGCTATGGTTTTGCAAAGTGGATGCACACTGAAGTATTGGAGGTGTTGAAATAAAGAACAGAATCTCTCTGACAAACGATGAAAATCTCCTTTTAAAGGAGGGAGGAGTCACTTAATGAGAAATATCAGACAATGACTGTTAAAAAAACCCCTGCAGGATAGCTTGAGCAACCAGTTTCAATGTAGACACCTTCACTGTTGATTTCAGTGGTGTGGGGATTCAATCTGAGATTAAATCACCTACCTTTAGAAGCCTGCAGGCACACTATAACCCCATTACAGTTAATGGAGAACAAGGGCTTGATTCAGATATAGCCACACAGCTACATCTGAGACAAGCCCAATGAATTTAAGGCATCCACACTAGACTGGCAGATATGAGAAGGGAATTAGAGGAAACATCACCTTCTTCAACTAGGAACAACTACAGCTAGCTGAGGTCTCCTAGAGCATCTCTGTAGACAACTGTGTTTAAACTGTTGAATTCCACCTCCCAGTACACATTTAGACCATGTGGACTTTAATTTAGGTGTCATTAGTTTAAGCAGCACCCTATCCATGAAGCTGGATGACATTAATCCCATATAAGAGATCTGAAGATCCATGTCAGTTTTGCAATGCAGGTACCAACAATATTTTTACCCGGTGAATTTCTCCTTCTCTAACAAGTATGGAGAGATATAGAACTACTGGAGAGAGTCCAACAAAGGGTTATGAAGACAGTTAAGGGCCTGGAGCATCTCTCAAATGAGGAAAGGCTGAAAGAGCTGGGACTCTTTACTCTAGAGAGGATAAATGATGAAGCTACAGCCTTTCCTACTAATTAAATTTTTTGCATGTATTATAGTGCAAATGCCACATTTTTCACTGGGTATTTTTATTCCCTATCTATTTTAAACAAATTAACTTGTGTGTTTGTGTGTCTGTCTGTCTGTTTGCATAGTTTTTCGAGATAAAATCTGCCCAAGGAGGAAAATGTGCTCAACACTTGTCCAATCATCAAGGCAATTGGCAAGTTATATCATAGGCATCTTTGCTCCCATTTTGGACAGTTTCTTTCATTTTTACATCATAAATATGTGATCTAAAAAACCAAAAATGGTTGAACTAAAACAAAAAAAGCCTTTTAACCAAAACTCAGGAACGTTCCAAACACCAGGCTGCTTGTGCCAGTACGGTACTAGATGTTATAATCCAATTATATAATCTCAATGCTTTGAGATACTTTGGATCATGTTTTGCTCCACAGATAGGACAGTATAGCCTAACGTTTGGCCAAATTGCCTTGTAACTACAAATTCAGATTTGATTTTTTCCATTTGCCCATTTGTTCTGGATAAATTGAAGCCAAAGATCCTTCCTTCCTAACATTTTCTGTAACAAATTAAATTTGTAGTGCTGTATAATAACGGACTGACCATAAATGGTGCAAATCTGCCAGTAATTGGCAAGCAAATGCTCTCTGAATTTGATTATGCTTATTCTTATAGAGCTCAGGTCTTGCAAAGGCTCACATTTTGTACGCCAGTGTTCAGGGGATTCAAATATCTGCAGGACTATGGGCTAGTAAGGCATGCATGTTTCTTGACTTACTGCTGAATTCAGAAGGCAAAGATGTGTGCTCAGAGTCAGTTTGAGGCAGTATAGGCAAAATTGAATTTTGCTGCTCTCAGGACAAAGAGCTGGGACTGAGTCAAGTTCATACCATGGCAGCAGGTGAAGCAGACATGGTGGAAGGAAGAGCTGGAGAAGAATAATTCAGAATCAGTTTTTCTGGTTCCACTGTGACTTTGCTTTGAGGAGCCACCTACATAAATTCTTCAGACACATTACTTCCCAGCAGCGCCTACCTCCTCTCACAGCTCCAGATTTCCTTCACTGATGACAATGATAAAAAGTAACCTAGTTCCTTAGGACTTTACTGAAATAGGCATTAGGACTATCGTGGAAATTTTTCTTTTTTTCTTTTTTTTCCCCTGTCTGTTAGTTTAAGGACTTGGCTACCTTGCTGATGCATAGATAAACTGCCTAGTATGTCTAGGAACCACACACACAAAGCTGCCTGTGCTTTCCATGGCCAGATTAGTTCAAATAGCAAGGATGTGTTATAACCAAAGAAAAGAAAGTCTGTGTTTTTACAGCGCTATGCAGACAAAGAAGTTAAGCAGCTTGCTAACAGCATCCCAGGAATTAGCCCCGGGTAATGAAATATCTAACTCGATATGCATAAGCAAGCACTTGCTTAACTAAATTACCTGATAATTCCGATATTGGCTGTTGGGTTTGTATAAAAATATGTATTCCCACATTTTAACATGAAACTCCCAGCTGATTTTAGTAGGAAACTCCATAGAGAGAACATTGGCAGACTACCTCTCTGACTGAGCAGGGCTGTGGGAGGCTTAAGTGTGTTCTGGGTAATGTAGTCTGATTTCTGTTTTAATGGACTGAATAACTAGAAGAGGCACTTATGTTAAATGGCCCGACTGAGAACTCAGCAGCCAGTTGAGGTAAGAGAGAGTTTAAGGTAAAAGTAATAATCTATAAGAGTTTAAATCCATTGTTCCAAACGAGAATATAATGCTGAGTACCAGAGCTCAAGTGAGCTGCTGGGACATTTGGTTCTGTATCTGACCCTGCTGGTGATTTGCTGTCTGATCTTGCATGAATCTAGGGAATATTCCCAAGTCCTCATTTAAATGCCCATAAACCAGTTGTATTATAATTTATTTTCCACTTGGGAAACCATGGGAGGAGAGAGTCTGGAGCTTAACAACTAATGTTCCTGAAGTGCTTTAAGATTGCTGGATGAGTGATATTCAGTAAATATAACATTTAGACACTTAAGTTTAATCTATCAGAAGTAATTCAGGACGATCTCCACTGAAACCCACAGAGTTGTAATAGCACAATGCTAGCATGAGTAAAATCACTTTGCATTCCATTGTTATACATGTTGGGTTGTTGTTAATGCCATGGCGCTAAGTATAGAGATAATTTCATGTGAGCACTCTTTCATATCCATACTACAGAGGCAAATGTCTGCACAAGATGCTGTAACTGTTTCCAAAGTCATGAAGAAAGTTTGACCAATGATGACATGTCTCAAAATGGCTGTGGATTAAAACCATTCAGGATGTCATATGAAAGAGAAAAGCCCAGTAATTTGTAAACTTGATGTTTGATATCAAAGATATGTCAAGGCAATGCTATTTTTTAAGACAAACACTTTAGTCTCCTGATGCTTAAAGGACCCAGGATGGAGAAAAAAGCACTGAAACACATTCTGGACTTGCAGTAAACGGGATGAACTTTTTCTATAATATTATTTTAGACATTTTTCTCCAAAGCTTTTGGATTTCTGTCACTAGGCCACTGACTCTGGGAAGAAATTGATTTTAAAAAATAGTAATATAGCAGCCCAGTCAAAAGTGAATTGAATTCAAGTACATTCAGGGTAGTATGAAGCTTTTAAAAGACATACATTTTGGAAAAATGCTGAAAGGAGTTCCTAGCTTTCCTCCCTTTTGGTACATGAAGTTTATGTGCTTCTGAGAGACAGAAACTAAAACAGACGAAAGGAATTTAGTGAAAAGGTGACCTGGTGAAGTACTGGTTTTTTCTGTTCTTTTGGGAGCGAAAAGGGAGGGTTAGCTTTTAAGTTTCAATCATAACATCAGCAGGGTTAAGAGGAGAGCTAGTTCAAAGGAACACAGTTCCAAAGAAATTGAATTTTGCCATATTGTCTTCAGTGAGCAGAGAGCCTTGGTGTGCATGTAACCTAGGAACCTAGTAAGGTGGTGCTTCATCCTCAGTGAGTCACTGGGAATCTACATTCCCAATAAAGTCAGTGAAGAAAGCTACAAGGTGAGCCAGTCTGCTTAAATTAAATCTGCTTAATTTTCTTCTCACCATGCAGGGAAATAACAAGAAATGTGAGCTACTTTTTACTGTAGCCATTAACATGCATGTTCACTTATAAAAGGAAAGGATGTCAACATTGCCTGTTCATCAGATACCTCGTCACCTTTGGCCTAAGGAGTGTGAGTGTCTCCAGTCCCCTCAACTCAGCCATATCTCTGGTGTCTGGCAGAGTGCTTGGACCATCAAGTAAGAGCTGAGAGAATCACAGAATCAAAGAATCACATGGGGTTGGAAGGGACCTCTGGAGATCATCGAGCCCAACCCCTCTGCCAAAGCAGGTCCACCTAGAGCAGGTTACACAGGAACTTGTCCAGGCGGGTTTTGAATGTCTCCAGAGAAGGAGACTCCACCATTTCCCTGGGCAGCCTATTCCAGTGCTCTGCCACCCTCACAAACTAAAGAAGTTCCTCCTCATGTTTAGGTGGAACTTCTTATATTCAAGGAACACTACTTTCAAATAAAGAAGCAGAGTGATACTCCAGAGTCTGATCTCCAAAGTGTTATGTATCTGGATCCTGATTCCTCCTGACTTCACAGTATGGATGACCGCACGCGAATGCTCCTCCCTGTACTTTGACCCTTTTTAATTTTCCAGTGCAGGTGCAGCCTCAGATCCACTCTAAGAACTAAGTGGGTTTCCAAAACTGGTATTTCTTCACATATGCAAGGAAATTTCAGGCTATAGCTACCGTGGCTTAAATTTCAGTACTTGCAGAGGCAGACAGTATTGGAGAGTAGGTGCACAGCTCCACTGTTAGGGGGTTAGTGGTGAGGGTCTAGGTTCCTAAGATCATCTTACATAAGTTTAAATGAACTGAGCTCCTTCTTTTTTTCTTTATTTTTTTTTCTTTTTTTTTTTTTGGCTTCTCTATATGTCAAAAGGAAAAATAAAACTGCAGAAAATCTCAGCCCCTCAAAAGAGAAAATAATTGTATGAGAGCATTTTTGCCTATTGATACACAGGGCATGAAAATTCAAATGCTTTCAGATAGGATCTGAACAGGAATATTTCGGGAATAAATGTTTTTGTCATTGGGCAAAAAGGAGCAGTGATGGCCTTTTGTGGCAAAAAAAGGAGCTTGTTTAGATGCTTAAGCATGGACAATATTCTTAGCAGCCCCACCCCCTCCTGCCCCCAAAGTTAAGTACCTACTCCTTTTTAAGGTGTGGGATTTATGTATAACCTTCCTCTTGAAGATTTCTTCCTCAGCTCCATGTGTTGTGATGGATACATTTTCAGGTCTTTCCCACTCTCCCTCCATTCATTGAAGAGCCTTGTAGCTGTATTAATATGTCTTAAAGCATGCCTAGTATTATTAACAGTATTCCTTGTCTTATCTTTTGTGGTGACTACACAGAGTTGCCATACCCTTGCTTCCAGTGCAACCAATGGACACAGAAATGTGCAGTATCAAGGTGTGGTGAAAGCACAAGGATCTCATGCTTATATTGCAATATGGAATGTATACCCCTGTGACTGCACTTTATTTTTATAGTTCAAAATATGACAGTTCTGTCTGCATGGGGCTCAAAAGACTGTCTGCAAGGGGTAGACAAGCTTCCATATCACTAGTTTCAAAAGTCCTTTATTCACAGCACAATTTTTTGCTTTGAACCAGCTGTTCAAGTGATGGAGCCTGGACAATACCTTCTGTTGTTTTCCTATTTGTTTACATCCTGCCAATTCCACATATAACACAAATGTCATCAACAGCAGTGTTGTGTCCTTATGATAGGGAAAAGACAAGCCTGCACAGAATTTATTTCTGTCTCTGGAAATAGACAGGAGCCTGAGACAACATCCATACCAGTAAATTGAATTGTTGGGGCAAAACATTTTTGACACTGAGGGAACTGGCACCATACAGACACATACAACCTACTAAACGCTCATTCTCCAGAACTGGGACATCTCAACTATCTAATGGGAGTTGTCCTTTCTTGGTTCTGAATCCCTGAGCACCCCTGGGAACTCTGTGGGAGAGTTCTAACTTGGCCCCAGAAAAAAGTGCACCAATAGCTGTTTAACAGCTTAACAGTATGGATGACTGAAATGCTTGGTGTCTGAGTCCTGACACTGTCTCATTCGCTTGCATAAACTTGCCTTGATGCTCTTTTGTGGATTTCAGATGTTACTATACATTGTCTTTCTTTCACAGTATCAAGTTCAAGTCCTGGAGTCAAGGGTTTGGAAGCAGGGAGGACAAGAAATGGCTGCAAGGCGGAGATCAAATGTTTCAGTAAATTCTTGGGATAACACAAAGCACACAAAAGAATATTCAAATAAGGCATGTTCTGCCTTAGAATATAATATATCAATGTTT
Source organism: Tringa tobata (assembly GCA_033628505.1). Classification (NCBI taxonomy): domain Eukaryota; kingdom Metazoa; phylum Chordata; class Aves; order Charadriiformes; family Scolopacidae; genus Tringa; species Tringa tobata. Next base: position 5,264,639 of record JAHREE010000422.1, on the reverse strand, counting down.
GGGCTGGGGTTCTGTTACAGAATTTAATTTTCAACATGGAAGAAAGAAAAATGAAGGGAAAGAACATACCAAAACTCTTAAAATGTACTGTATGTTTCTATAAAATTGTGTAAATTAATTTTCTGTTCGTATTCACTTTTCATGAATGAATTAGTACTTTTACATATATAGAATGGCTTTTATGTTATTGCATGTTTTCTGCCTTTATGAACTGGTAATGAATACTACAGCATTACTTTAGAAGGAGAGACACTTCATTTTTCTTAAACAAACTGTATGAAAGTCCATTGTGGCCATTAAACCATTTGGAAAAGCAGCTAAAATGAAGGAAAATACTTCAGAGTACTATAATGTTCTACTCACTGATAACAGGTGACTTGTACTTGATCATAACCTTGGATTTCTATTTGCTGTATGGTTACACAGAATGAAAAGCACTGGAAAGTTGTAGATAATTTTGGTTCAATTATATGGTAGAAATTTTTAATTTCTGAAGCTAAATTGAAAATAAAAGATAAGAGTATAGTTGGCTTTATTTCTTCTATTGAAAAACATGAAAAAATCCATCTGTCCAAATGCTAAAAAGGAAATTAGACCATTTGGCTATTAAAATTGTGTATCGCAATGAGACATTGAGAGAGAGAGTAGAAGTGTTCACTGGGCACTGTAACAGCCTTCATGTGTAGCTTGTTTGAGGGAGCGATACTTCTACTTAACTGGCTTAGAAGGGCCAGAAAAGCAACCAGCAGTTAGCTTTAACGAATGAAGAACTGGCTTCTTTCATGTTTGACTTCCCTTTGTTTCATGCTGTTAATTATATGTAGACTATTATAGTCAACTAAAAGGTCTCTTGAATGGACCTGTAGTACTGGATCCTATAAACAGATCAAGACAGAAATGCCATCTCTGATAGTATGCAATTTAAAGATATATCTGTGCCGCATAGTGAATGTTATTGAGATACCTGCAGATGTGCTCGTGCAGAGGTAACTCCAAAGCTGGGAACAGGATCTGCTTGAACCAAAGACTGCGGCTGATCAGCAAGGCTTGTTCCCTCAGGCACAGTCTCATACTAGCACCACTTTCATTCCTCATGCTGGTACCTCTGAAGAAAGCTGCATGGTATGCTGTGGGCACACTGGTACATGCAGGGCTTTAAGCACCAGGTTCCATAGCAACTGCCTGAAGCACCAATGCTGTGCTGTGAGCTCAAAAGTTAGACTGTTCCTCCAGGGCATCAGTGGAGCTGGAGCTGAAGAGGAAGGTACGAGACAGCAGATGGTTTTAAAACAAACAAACAAACACTCCAGAAAACAGATGGGAAAAACCCAAGTGGGATGAGCATGACTAGGATGACGTGGAGCAGTCTAGAGCAGCAGCTTTGCTGTGAGTGTTTATAGGCTGGGTAACTAAGGCACTACAGAAAAGTGGTGAAGGAAGTTCTTGTCTCTTTGGGGGATTTGGGAAGAACTACTGCACTAAGTCTGCTAAGTTGGAAAACAGTGGATGTCCTTTTTATCAGTCGTCTTTGAAATTGACCTCCAGGTGAATGGTAATGAATTTCCACCATTCCAAAAGAAAAAAGAAAAAGACTGTGGTCTCTGGTTTTGTCATTCAGCTCTACCACCCCTCAACAGAGTAAAAATATAACCATATAACTTTATGATAAGAGAAAGAGTTTGGTTTATGAAAAGCAAAATGAACTTCTGGTTTCATAATCCAATCCAGGTTTCCAGATCTAATATTGTAAATCTTCATCTCCGTTTTTTTTTTTTTTCTCTTGTTATAAAAGGAAGTGTGGAGATTCCCTACTTGTACACTGAATGATGGTGCTGTGGCATAAAAAACAACACAGGTCTGGATTGCCCCCTTTCCTTTGGATACATTTTTTTTTTTAGCCTATCTCCATGAATTTACAAATGCAAATGTGATTTAATAAAGGACAGTGGGTGTCTGTACGATGTAGTTGCATGAAGCAGAGAGAGATGGGGGTGGAGGGAGGATAATTCTAATCAAACTGCTCACACCTTGCCCTCCTTGACATGCAATACCACTTTAAACAGCAGTGCTCTAATAGAGAAAAGAGCTACTGTACTTACCCACTCAATAATTTGCATAATTTTGAAGAGCTGAAAATGTCACTGCTGTTTTATGATAATTGTTGGGAAATGATTAGCTATAGCATTTATACATTCCAGGAAAAAAAAAGAAAAGTATTTTACTATTCTCTCTTTAATATTAATAAGGACTAATAAAATGAAAAATAAAATCACCTTGGAGGACAAACATTATGTGTGAAATAATGGGTGTCATATGAAGGCACATGAGTTATCCATCCATTTGCTGTAGCTTGTCGTATCTGGGAAAGGCTTAAAAAGACAAACTCTTGACTGCCCCTCATACAATTTCAAATGCAAATTTTAGCAATTGGAATAGCTAAAAATAATCCATTATTTTCTTCCTTCTCTGTCATGTAGCTGTGATTACACTAGGTATTTAGATACTCCAAATTTATGTCTCCTGTAATGCAAACATTTTTTAATTGTGACATGTATATGAGCTGCTCATATCCTGTTCATCATTCTTCTTCCAGCTAAGCCCTTTGATAAGATGATTGAGACATGAGTTTGAATTAATAGAACATAGTCCTCACAACTCCCTGAACTTATCAAGAACTGTTGTTGTAGAGGTACATTAAGTAAAGAGTAGCTCCAATTCAAATGCTTGAGGGAGCATGGTTTCATAGAAGTCCCCATCCAGCACCCTTTCTATGTCTCAGACTCCTCTTTTTCTTATACGGTACAGCTGAGTTATAGAAAGGTCATTTTTACAATACTCATGAAAGGCTAGACTGCAGCTTCTTTGTCCTGCTCCATCTGGGAACCTGGCCATGAATACCAGTCTCTCTCAGAGTTTTCAGTCTCTATGTGTGATGTGAATGATGTGTTCTGCCTGATGGACAACAAACTCTGTTTTGATGGTTGGTACAGAATGGAGAGCTTAATAATCAGTTTCTTCCCAGTTTAATGTAACTCCTCAGTTACACTTTCAGTCTAGAAAGGAGAGGAACAAAGAGATAGCAATTACTGTTACACAGATGAAAGTTTTAAGAATATCTTTTTATCCAGCACAATTTTACAGAGGATGAAGTATCACATATTTGTATGATATGAACTTGCATTCAGAGACATGATTTCAATCCAGACCAAGTAAATGTTCCAAAATGCAACATATATTCTATAGAAAGTTCTTGATATGTAGTTATGTTTGTTTAATCAGGAAAATATTGTCAGAAATAGCTAAAAGATCTCTATTTAAAAGTGTTTTTTCCTATATTAAAGAATGACCTATATATGTTTTCCTATATTAAAGAATAAGCTTAAGCAATTCATGCTTTTTTTGAAATGTAAGTGAGAGAATAAAGGGTAGCCTGGACTGGCATGAAAGAACCAACACAGCCTCACAAAGAGTGGTCTCTCCATTTAATGTACTGAAATGTGACTGTGTGCAACAACCCAGAATATTGACTGCTGTTTCATGTGGAAGGGCAGAATTTCAGTAACTGCTCTGCAAGTCAGAGTGGCAGAACTTGCTTAGAAATAAAACTGACGATGTCATCAACAGATGTCAGAGTGGAAGACACATTCTCCACCTTTGCTGGAAAAGTTTGCAAAGGCTATTTACAATACAGAAATCCATATGGTTGTAATGCAGTATGTAGAACTGTCTATATTTATCTGGACTATTTCTGTGGTAGTGTAGCCATCCTAGTGTGGCTCTCTGCCCACATGAATTGACCCTATGTATCATAATTTGTGACTACTATATTTGCTATCACTAGAAGACATTGGATACTGTGGCATATATAGACCTCTCACTCTCAAATCACCATCTTAAGTTTGATTTTCTGTTTTTCAGGCCATATTTTTTTCCCCAGAAATCAGATGAGAGCCTCCCTATTTAGAAAGACATCTAATCTTCTTTTAAGGATTTGAAGCTCTGGTGAGTTGTCCAATGCTTAATTACCCTTACTTCTAGAAAAATGCAGGTATCGTGTTATTTCAAGGTTGAGTTTGTCTAGCTTCAGCTTCCAGCCATTTGATCCTGTTAGGTTTTTGTCTTCAAGACTGAAAGACTTCCAGTATCTAGTATTTGTTCCTTGTGTCAGTACCTATTCGCAGTGATCAAGACACTTCTCAACCTTTCTATTCAATAAATTGAGCTCTTTAAGCTTCCCATCATAAGACCTGTTTCCCAGCCTCTGAATAGTTTTTTTGTTTAGTTGGCTGTTTTTATTGTCTCCACTAATCTTATAAGGGGGAAGGGTTAGGCACTAAGATTTAGAAGATATAGCCACCACTACCCCCACCTTTTTTTCTACTGCCATTTCTTGACTGTTTAAAGGGATACTCCAAATGAACCCTCTAAAATTTTATCTAGTGGAAAGGTACTCAGATAAATAAGTACATTCATTTGACATTGAACGGTGAAGTGCATACAAAAGCAGCAGGTACAAAAAAGCTCTCACATCACTCAGATACCTTCAGAACGTCAATTCCACCAACTATCTGTTTTGCCCTCCAGTAATTGTGACAGTGTCTAATTTCAAAGCTGGACTTTGTGCTTATTTTCCGTATGATTCATAAACACTTTCTTTTTCTGATGTTAACATTTTTGAGATTATATTTTTGCCAGTCGTTCTCCTTCAGGATTTTTTACTTAGTAGTTCATGCTACATCTTATTTATCAAGAAAGGCTTTGCAAATACTGTATGTCCTGGACTTTTCAAAGTATATGTGCATTTTATTTTAAGCTGGTTTCTTTTCCAAAATATCCAGAGCAGATCTTTTACATCTCATATGAACGAGCAGTTCAGAATGAAAAAATAATATATAGTGATAACAGTTATATGCTAATTCATTAAGGCCTGCCATTACCTGAGTGCTAATTAAAAGGAAAAATAGTTGAAGGATAAAGTAGGGCTTGCAAGCATATCATACACAGGTTCTTTCCTAATATATTTTCCGTCTATCACACTTATTACTGCAGGGTGGGCTGACAGGTTAATTATGTGCTTGCAGGAGAACTGATACAGAGGATATTACAATCTCAAAAGCAAACACTTATAATCATTTTATCTAAACAGAAGACAGCCTCACCTTGATGAAGGTCTGCATTTAGTGAACATTTTAAGGCAACAGTCACTACATTGTCAAGGAAGATACCTGATAAACTATCCTTCAGTAGATATCAAACTAGTAGTGTACAGTATGCACTACAAGAACTTAACCAATTCATATGTTAGTACCTGTAAAAAAGGTTGATTTTGTGAGAAAGCTATAGGACTGGGATTCACAAAATTTTGTGTTAATTTCCGGGTTAATTCCTTTCCAGATTTCTTGCGTGCAGGCCTTTTACAGTCATACAGACTCAATATGTGAGACTCTATCCAGTGGGTCATACAACATGGGAAGATTTTATCAACAGGTACCTGATGTGTCCAGTTACACAATTGTCATATGTACATATGTCCTGTTGTCTGGGAGACATGCTCCCAGATGTATCAGAACCTCACAGCTGGGAATTTGTTTCTAGTGAGGTTACACTGTGAGAGGGATCCTACTAAAAGTAGTGCTGCTGCTGTTGTGTAGCACACAATTTCTTGCCTGTTCTGGGACAAGCAAATACATCAGCTGATTGCAGATCAGGCTGTTCATCTATACCTAGCAAATCTTTTGCCAGATTTGGAGAATGCTGCTGTACCAAGTACATATGAATTAACTGACTCCTGGAAGGGGCTGTCTGTGAAGAGGCAAGAAGACCTAGTCTCACACAGATTATTTTGTATTGATAGATGAAAATGTAGCTGCAGTCAAAACACAGAGATCTTTATGTACTTTATTTAGAAAAAAATCCCAAAGCTTAAGCCCATTTAGTCCCAACATCTTGAGGGTTCTTGAATTCTTGTTTCAGGTTTTTTCCCTCAGTTCATCTGTTTTTCTTTTTCAAATGGGCTGCATTATTATTCATGTTTTTCCTTCATTTATCTGCCATATTTAACACTCACCCATTTGATGTTACTCATTCTGTACTTTGTGTTTGTTCATTATTTATAACAATCAGACCCAGGCAGTAATTAAATAGCAATACCTAGATAGCCAATCGCTTCTTTTCCTACAAAATTCAGAATGCATCATAAGACATTTTATCTACCTCTGTACCCCAAAGCTACAAAATAAGTTTTTTATCAGCTTTTGAGTTTACATCAACTGTTCATAAAGGTCCAGCAGAAAAAAGGGCTGTGCACAAGTATTAGTTCCCTCATATGGAGCTGGTCTTAACACAAGAATAAAATATTCATCATCTAAATTATTCAAGGAGTAATTGTTGATATTTGTTGAATAATGTATTCTGTTCATGGTGTCTGAATACTACCAGAATGAGGTGAATAAATTATATGACAAAGAAGGAAAATCACTGACTTGCATTAGTTGAATAGCATTTGACCTAAGCTAAATGTATTTTAATAACAACATAACATAAAAGAACAAAAGATTTTGCCTTGTTTTCTTTCTGATAAAGAGTATGGCTTTAGGTATGTATTGTGACGGTCCTTAAGCTGTACAACAGATGTTGAGAATTGACAACTAGAACAATAATATGCTGCACAGTGATTTTCAGACAACACAAAACACCGCATTTCTTCCCTCTAGAAAACATTTATTTTATTGCTACTAGAAAGCATACTAGTAAGTGGGCCATAGTTATTGTAAAAGTAACAAGTTCTGCTTATTCAGTATTAGAGTTTATATGTCCTACACATTCTGCTATTTTAGTCCCCTTGTGTACTTGTTGGGATCACGTTCTTCACTACACAAACAAATATTTCATTACTGAAAAAATACAGGAACTTTTATTTAAGGGTAGCATTGAACAATTCCACATGAATAGAAAAGCCCAATTTTCAGCAATGAGCTGTTTCATCTAAGAAACCTATGAACCAGGAATCCTGGTCTGAATAAATAATGTGGACATACAATATGTGCATGTTGAACAGAACTAAGAGTTTGCAGTCCTTCAATTTGACACCGACTTGCATAATGGCAAATATGATCCCAACAGAAAAGGTCTGGCAGTTCGGTTCAAGCTGCTTCTATGTGAGTGGGAGATATGTTAAAAAGGAACAACTATATCTGAAAAAGTTAACAATGTCATTGTCTTATGACTAATATTCATCGAGGCAATGTCTTAATGGCAAAGGACCTAACAGCTCAGTTTATACAAAGGAATTTCTGATTGTTCTCGTATGCTGACCTGATCTCTCTCTCTTTTGGTTAAACTACAGGTGAACATCCACATATACAGAGAATTGGACCAATCAGTTCTAGTCAATAAAATTTCCAGATACCCCACCTCTAACACTTACTTGGAAACTGGAACAAAGAGAGGGTAGTATGGATTCTATAGCTCCTGCATGCACCATTCACAACTTATTGATACTTATGTAAAAACAGTTTTAAGCTATCTCTCCATAGTCACACAATAATTCACATTACATTGACCATTTCCTACCACTGCAGTCACAGATACCTAAAACCATGGAATTTAGGCTGTGCAATATATTAAATTGTGCTCAGTAAGTACACATCTGTGTGGACAAGAAGCACAAAAATTTGTTCCCTTTGGTTATTTCTTCATCCAGTAAAACAGCTATTCCCAATATAAACTCCTTTCAGTGTCAGTCAAAGGAGCTTGACATCTCATTTAAGGTGCCCAGAAATCAGTAAAACTAACATAAATAAGCTTAAATTAAGTACATGATTTCAAAGAGCATGCAGTAAGGAAATGAGGTTGATTTAAGCACCCGCTTAACTGTTTTGCTACATGGGTCCTATAAAAGTAACTGTCATTTTATAGAAAATCATATTCTGATTTGTGAATCTAATTCTATATACTTTGGGAGAATTTATCTTCCTTGTAAATATTATGACCAGTACTGACTGTGTGAACAGAAATGTTGGTTTCTTCAGATATCTCTTCCCTGTCCTCACACCACCACACAGAGCTTACTAATTACTAGGAATGCTATTCCTGTTGATGACTTCAGCCTTGATTGCTCTGAGATTCCAATGCTGTCACAAACCCAAGGTGAAGACTTCACCTGGGGAAAGCAGCATGTAAATATTGCATGCAATGAAAAGGAGAAGAGGAATACTAACCAAAATAAAAAGGCAGATGTCTCAGAAAACATTAGCTTTCAAACCTGTTCATGCAGGCCAGCAGGTTATTTAACTCTCCTTAATTTTGAGAGAGAGATAAAGAAAAGCTATGCTTGGATTTTTCCTCTTTTTTTAAAGACAGCTTTATTTCTTCTTACAATATAGACAAATTACCATAAAAAGATACACCTATCTCCATTATTAGGCACCTACATAAACTTATACCCTCAGAATCGACTTTCACATCATGTTATTCTCTTTGCTGAAATAACACCTGTAACATGCTTAATGTAAAATGGGCTTCCTGACTTATGAAGACCATTTTTCCTTTCTTGGACTATTGTGCTGGAACAGAAGCTTTTGCTTCATCTTTTTACCTATCTAATAAATGCACATCTTAAAAGGCTTCTCTTTGAGACTTAAATTACGCTTTGGTCATCTCTTTCTGGAATAAATCCACCTGTAAAAAAGATTTCTGGGAATGTAGCTAGGAATTTACCCTATGACTTGTGAAACAGTTAGTTTTCTAATCTGTTTGAGAGGAGAGCACAGTAAAGACTCTTTTGCCCTTTATTTAGATTGTTGAAATCCAACAGATTGGCTTGTATTTTGTGGTTATAAATGAGTACTAAATATGTTCTCAGAAGGAGAATGTGAGTTAGTCTTATTGAAAAAGAAAACATAATAAAAACTTATGACTCTGATGAGACTATGATGAGTGGAGGGAAGAGCCAAAGGAGAAAGATAACAGTAAATAAAATGAAATTATGAGAACAGTATTGGGAAAAAATTAGTAATTAAGAAAGAAATTTATTTTCAGCCACATACTAATCGGTAGCCATTTAGTTGGAAGAGGAAAGCTTACAGAGTTTAGCTTCCCCCCTGTCTTTTGAAATCACCATACAAAGATGTATATATGCTAGGTCCCATAATACAAAAGCACTCATTTAACTATGTATTCCTTCTCTCTACTTTGTACCGCATCTGGTTGTTTAGAAATCTACATAATATTTACATAATGAGACTCAGACCCTAATATGCCAGGCAATAATTCAGCAAGCTTTTCTTCTAAGCAGCTATTGTAGACAAAGAGTGGGAGGAAGAAAAAGATAGGAGAGAAGTCACTGGTCTGAGCTTTGACAATACAACTAAATGGCCAAATCTGTCTCCTAGCTCTTAGCTTGTGGTTTTCTGCAACACTTACTGTTGTCCTAATATCAATATTTGTTCTTGCAATCTCTAGCTTGTTAATTTTCTTTTAATAAAATTGCCATTCATATTTCTGAAGATCAGATATGCCAGACTATGCTAGCGCAAGCATGATTCTAGATAGCTTCTATTTCCCACAAATGCAGTGCTCAATATCTGTCCCCTGACTTCTGGAAGTGGAAAAGTATGGAAAACTAACAAAAATTGCAGGGATTCACACTATGTCTCTGTCTGAAGTTCATACAGGGCTAAGGAACCCTACAGAGAAACTCACCTAGAACTCTGCTGGATCTTACACATTTGTAGAGAAGAAATGAAAACCTTTTTAACTTTTTTTTTTTGTCTGCCTCCTGTTGATCTCCATTTTTTCCTGGTCATTTCCTGTAAGACACTGTATTTGAAATGGATGTTTCATATGCCATAAGTATAATTTTCTGCTATATTCTTTCCTTGTGACTTCATAAAAACAAGGAAAAGGGTAGAGGGAATGATTTTTAAAAGGAGTTTGATTTGCGACATTTTGTTGAAGATTTGGTTCTTGTTAAAAAAAGAAACTGAAGTGCTACAGCCTTGAAATACCTGAGCTGCTGTACAGGCAAATGATGCTCCTCTTGAGGTTAGTCTGAATACAGTACACACTCATTACTCCCTCCTAACAGCCTCTGGTTGGTCTATATACTTCATGGACTTAATTTGCTTATTGTCTTCAGTTTTCATCACATGACAAATTCATTTATATTGATTGTTGCTCAGCAAAATGTTATCTTACCTGCACGAATTTCTGCCTAAATGCAAGAAAAATATTTCCATGATAGTTATGACCCTATTTATTTGCTTTAAAGCATTCATATGAGAGAAATTCAGTTTGTTGGAACATTTGTCAAATGTGAAAGTGCCATGAATATGCATACAAGCATGTATTCACACAAACATTGATATCACATGTGCTTGCATGACCTTTATGAAATCTTTCTGTGGGCTGAGAATTGGAAGAAGAAGGAAGGAGGGTTTTGGCAGAGAAATAGCAAGTATGACTTTCTCCATAAAGCCTACAGGAAAATGAGCAGCTGTTGTGGAGGAAGTAAAGGACAATATGCAAAATAACCATCAGCATGAACACCATGTGGCATTTCTTCAAAACTGAGGATCAACTTGCTTATTCATCTGTGTACCTGAACTCAGCCAGGAAAGAGAAAGAGCATTTAAGCCATGCTCTTTGTCCTTATATCACCAAATGGAAGGGCAAAAGAAGTTGTAGCTCTTCAGTAAGCTCCTAACTGCATCACCAGAAGCTCAACAAAATCCATAGATATATACAAAGACCTCTGCATGCACTCAAGAAGCTCATGCTTTTTTTCTATTTCTCTTACATCAGAAGTGCCTTTGACTGACCAGTACCAATATCATAATATTGCAATAGCTAGCAATGTTGAATGTACTGGCTGCGTACAAAGGTACTTGGCACTAATATAACGTGGAGAAATCTTAGGACACAGAGGAAACAGATGGATAGGGGAGAGAGATGGAGGGAGAAGACAGAGTACAGTAGCACAGAAGTACTAGACTTGTACAGCACTTTGATTGCAGAAGTACCTTCAAGACAATGCTCGCCCTGAAAGATGTTATCTGAAAAGTAGTTGTAGTGTTAGAACAACAGTAAAGAAATTGGGATTTAAAAAGAAGCTGAAAGAGAGGAGAACATCTGTTAGGAAAAAACCCCACATTTTTCTGGGGACATAAGGAATTCATTTTTTGTCATGGTCCATTTAGACCATGAACAGGACAACAGACTCTGTAAATTAAACTTTATTTTAGGAGCTCATTAGAAAACAAATAGACAAATAAACAAATAAGCAGACATTGGCTCAATCCACTTTGTACAGACCAGTCTAACACATGAATTCACAAATTCATCACTTAATTAGCAAGGTTTCTAACTATTACAAGTTCTCTAAATCATTATGTGCAACTCGCAACTCACTCACAACTCATAGCTCATGCAACTATGAGAAAAATAGTTACCTACCTAATGGTGAGTGTGCTCATCCTTCCTCCTCTGTCTCTGTGCAGGTGTCCCCTATATCACACTGGGAAGCATGAAAGCCTCAGCAGTCCAGCTGCTGTTGGATCCACTTTAAAAACATCTTAGGTATACTGATGTATTTATACCTTCCAGCTTGGAAGTTTGGTCTGTACCATTACGATTAGCTAACAGATTCTGAAAAAAACCTGCCAGACAATCAATACAGAAGAATTGTGGCTGCAAGAGAGAGAAAACTCCAGTGATAATGGCTTCATAATCACCATTAACCTTTTCTGGCCACTGTGTCCTGCCTACATGTTGCCCTCACTTTGACCTAATGATGCTGCTCCCAACACACAACAGGTCTTAGCCTGAGACATGTGTTAGCCAAAATCTGAGCAGGAGGTAAGTGAACAGTTAAGTTTGCAGCACACGTCTGTGCCTTTAACTGTATCTCCCTGTGACTGGTCTGCAAATTACAGGTGAAGAGGTAAAAAGCTGTTCAAACAGTATGTTTTGGTGACTACAGGGGACAATTGTAGGAGTGGCCATGTCTTTCCTGGGACTGCTGCTTTACTTTCTTCAAAAAAGAGCTTTCAGTGAAGGCAAATGTCCATTTCCAATGTTTATTCATAGAGCTGCATATATATGCATTCAATCACTATAAACGTACAGTTTTGAAAGGGCACCTGAGGGGAAAAAAAAAGTTCTAGAAGATACAGGAAATGCTAGGGTACACATACAGTACAAAAAGGACTTCAACTCCCTCAACCTTTTAGTAGACAACTGTTTTCAATCCTTCCCCAGGGCTGAAATTTCCACCAAACGCCACTTTTAAGGCCACAGTTTCAACACATTCATGACCTCTTTAAGTACTGTTATGGTTTCAGCTGTGATAGAGCTGGCTTTCTTCCTAGCAGGTGGTATAGTGCTGTGTTTTGGATTTGGGATGAGAAATGGTGTTGATAGCACACTGGTGGTTTTGGTTGCTGCTAAGCAGTCAAGGCCTTTTCTGCTCCTTACACCACCCCACCAGCAAGTAGGCTGGGGGTGCACAAAAAGCTGGGAGAAGTCACATCCAGGACAGCTGACCCCAACTGACTAAAGGGATATTCCAAGTGATGTGATGTCATGCTCAATATATAAAGCTGGAAGAAGAAGGAAGAGGGGGATGATCAGACTTATGGCATTCTGTCTTCCCAAGTAACTCTTATGTGTGATGGACCTTTGTTTTCCTGGAAATGGCTGAACATCTGCCTGCCAATGGGAAGCAGGGAATAAATTCCTTGTTTTGCACAGCTTTTGCTCTGCTGATTAAACTGTCTTTATCTCAACCCATGTGTTTTCTCACTTTTCTGATTCTCTTCCCTTCCCAACCCTGGGAGTGAGTGAGTGACGGTGTGGTCCCAGCTGCTTGTTGGGGTTAAGCCATGTCAAGTACCTAAATGAACCTCCAGTTTTAGTAGGGTATGAACATAACAGAGGCTGCAATTTTCTTTGTAGAAATGGATCATAGTATTAGTAAGTGAATGCTAAAAACTTTATAGAAATGGTTTTTAAGTGGTATCTAAGTGGGAACAGATGTTAAAAATCCTGAATTCAGAGATGTGAAAAGGTGTAGAAAGCCTTTTATTTATCATTCTTTTGCCATGCTCGTCGTTATTTTCAAAATTCATTCCCAAATCTGGTTGTCCTGATCGTTTCTGAAAATCCTGGAGTAGTTAATCACACAAACCAAGTGTTGACTGGTTGCCATGAACAACTCTCAGAAAACCCTTATTCTCCAGGTTCATCTGACATTTGTTTCTAACAAAAAAGTAAAGGAAAACTGCCATTTGTATGGACAATAACCTTAAAGGAAAAAGGTGGAATGAAGGACTGAATGATTTGCAGGCTATTTATTCTTTCATTGAGAACAAAGAAAAATCTGCATATTGTGAATCATGTTGACTGAGGCTTAATTTGCCTGCAATTCTTCAATAGATGACAGGGGACATAAAAGGTGTGTAGGTAGATCCTCAGCACGTCGTATGCACCGTACTTCATTTAATACACTCGTGAGCACAAATTACCTCTGAGTTCAAAGGGATGTGGGAAGCAGAACATCTTTCATCTGATCTTTGCAAAGTATCTTGTATCTCATTCCTGTAGCAGGAGGGTTCAGCATGAGGGTTCATGAGGGTTCAGCATCATTTCCGAACTCACTGACTGTCACCAGGAGGTGCTGTTGGGGTTCTGAGTGTCCCGGCATCTCTGCAACCTTTTACCCAACTCCAGAGATTTGGCGGCTGGCATTAGGGACAGGCAAACCTTGCACAAGCACTTAGTTTATGTTCCCAAACTGGATCGTTCTCTGGAAGAGTCTGTCACTCTCCAGTTACTACAGGGAGCAATTAGGATCTAGATGACCTGCTGGGCTATAATAATTTCTTAAAACTGGATGCATGAAAACACCATTAAGAGTCAAAGAATTACTCCTTAGAAATATTTCCTCTTTAACGCACCTGAAACTGATTGAAAGTAACCTTTTTAATTTTAATAACTCTTGAGAAAAAAGGAGATAGCTGCCCCCAAAAGTCCAAGTAATTCTCTTAATAGACTTTGGAAGTTATATTACTTTTTTGGAATATAGGAACGAAACACTCTGTTCAGCAGAAAAATCCGAATTTTTTTTTGAAAGATGAATATCACTACTCATCCAATCCTATTCCATGGTTTAATTTGTTTGGTTTTTAATATCAAACATAAATTATGATGTCTCCTGAAAATCAAATCAGTCAAAGTTTTTCATACATCTACCATAACTTTAATGACTTTAGAAAAGTCATAAGAAAGAAAGGATATAAATCTTGCTGTGTCAAGGCTTTTATACTGGTCTTCAACCACTCAGTCTTAGCATAAAACATATGTAGGGACATAATCTCCATTAGATGATTATTTCAGTACTTCTTAGACCTTTCATTGAAACGTTATTGGTCTACCATCTGGCCTAGATACAATGCTTAATACCTTACTCAGATGAGCAGATCCTTACTTAATATCAAGCTTTGTCTGCGGTCTACTATAAGCAGAAATTCTGTCAGTCATGTTTCCTCTGCTGTAGATTTTAAAGTCATTACACTGTGAAAATTGGTTATAGTACAGTTCCCATAAATTCTGTCAATCCAAACACCACTGTTCTTAAATGTACTGTACTGCTAAGTGTAAAAGAAGGCAGAAAGTCAGTCATGAATAAACAACATTGCAGAGAAAGAACTGTTCGTTTGCAACCAGCAAATGTAAAAAAACCTTTCATCAACATGAATATCACACTGTGTCCAAGGCTAAGAGGGAGGAAAAAAGAAATCACATTTAATAATTAGTATTTGCTCTAAATTAATCCTTAGATCACATAGTATATAAGGCATTGTGGGCACATATTCATTTTTAAGCTCAGAGGAAACAGTGGCATTTCAGATATCAGTACATCAAACCCACTAGAAATTCTGGTTAATTTTAAAGCAAATACTGATTATGTAATTGTAAAACTTTTGTAAGGTTTCCTTATTCCTGTGATAATTGAATCTGCTGCAATAGACTATGAGAGGTAAAAAAAAAATTAAATAATTTAAGGCTTATGCCTAGCTTGAATACATCTGCAGGTAGAGTTCTTACTGGAGAAATGCAGGCAAAAATTGCACTCTGAAATAAGTGTCAGATATTTTCAGAACAATAAGGACCATGTCCATGGGAATTCTTCTGACTCCCACCTAGAATTCCATGATATTTGGAGGAATTCCTGGGAAGTATCTCTTTTCTTATGGTTTAGAAAAATTCTACGTAGTCATGAAGCAATGGATAAGAGCTTCTTACTAAAGCAAGTAGGGTCTTCAGCATGCTGTGACAATATTTATATTGCTTCAGAATTTGATGAACTTTTCAGAGTGTCAAGAGGAAAATTAGGTATTTAGGTAAAAAAAAAAAAAGAAGTGTTAATCTTACTGTACTCAACTAAGAGAATTAGAATTAATGCTTGGATTCCTTACGTAAACAAAATAGTTAACTGTTCTTGTACGTGAAAAACAAAGGTCATCAGATTTATACCTTTGGAATTAGATTTTGTGTATATATGAATTATTTCAATACGCACATTTTTAAAAAAATAATCTGTGTAATGTGAGATATAAGAGGAAAAACTATTCTGAATGTATAACATGTTTTTCTAGTATTTCCAGAACAAAAAGGAGAAAATCCCAGGATTCAGTGAAAGAGTTTTTACTTGAATGTTAGAAATATATCTGGGTGTTTATTTTAAGTGTCTGTAGTGCTAAATAACTTTTAATGAAGAATTGATGTTGAGACTGTTCCAGATCTAATACTAAACTGAAACAAAAGTAGAAGATGCATGCAGAAGTTCTGAGTAGTGGGAATGAGACAAACAATGAGATAAGACCAGTTTTTCTGAAAATGCTGATGTCAATTATGGTTACCAATGTATGTCAACAGTGAAGATGTGAGACTGCAATAAATGAAATCTTGACACAGGTTCTGTAATACTCTGTTGCTGTGTTTGAAATGATTCCTGACTAGAGAATTATGGATAAGCTATTACAGAAGTTAGGTTGTTTGCATGGACATGTCAGGAGTAAATTGGCTCCAATTTTTACTAACGGAAAGCTAACAGCTAATGGGATAGTAATTTCTGTGTGCCATATGGGCATATGAATATTTTCTAATTTTGTTCCATGAATATTATCTGTTCCCTTTTGTATGAGCACATTGTGTTATAATTATTAGCACTGCTTCTGGCTGAAATAAACAAAATATGATTATTGGAAGGTTAAATGGAAAAAAAGACAATGACACCCTCTCTGCAATGGAAATTATGCCAATAAATCAGAAAGGACTGTGACACCCACATTTTTAAAAATACATTATCTGTGAAGCATTGCAAATCAGGAGGCAAATGGTTTGGTGTGCATTCAGGTTTAAGGTTTTGGAGAAAGAGTTAAAACTGGACTCCATTTCAGGAAAATGTATCTGCTCCTTTGACACAGCCAGTTTAACACAGAGAACTCATTTTTGTGCACTTTTCTGCACAGCCCACAGTTAATTGGAAGCTCCTTGCCAAAGACCCATATGACTTTTCCCTGTGGAACGGACCATCCTCGACTACATCGGCTAATGAAAAACAACGTTAAAAAAGGTTTTGCTTTGAAACCGAAAAAGGGGCCAGATGTAATATCAGAAATATTAGATATATGGGGCATAAAATTTGAAGAAGGCAAACACTGAGTGCTAGATAGTCCATAGGGCAATGTAAAATAGAGTGAATCCCAGTATGGAATAGTGTAGACAAATAGGAAAGCGAAGGAGGTGTTATATCAAAACATTTATGCAGTTGTTTAAATTTCATTGGCTTCAGTGGTAAATAATTAAACCATGGTTAAGGAATATGGTAATAATAATAATAATATATTTAAACTTTATCTCATGCTTAAAGGCTTTGCTGAGTCTAGGGAAGCCTTGGGAAGTCCTCAGAGCCGAGATGTCTGGTCTATTAAAAGTAGTACTATTCAGATTCACAGTTAAAGACAACAAAGGTCTCCAAAAGGTAACCTGATCATAAATGCATCAGGATTACATTTGTAATAATACATCTATCTTAAAGGAAATTTCAAAAGATATTTAAAAATTGAATTGTATTTAAGCTTCATTTTAAAAGAAGAATAAGTTTTGGAGAGTAACAAAAGTTATATTCAGCAAAAAAGTAATTTATACACCCTCTACTTAATAACCTCTTATATGCTTTAATAATTTAAACTACTTATCAATGGGAATGTCTTTTGTGTATACTTCAATTATTACTTTTCGTATATTTTCTCTCTTTCATGTAGCATGCCACATGTACTCAATATGTCTCCAGTGCCTATTATCACTGTTCCTCTTGTATAATAAACTTCTTATCTGTGAGAATATGACCTTGACACTGTGAAAAAAAAAGTCTTTTAAAGAATAGCTCAATTAAAATCTAATACCTCTGTTTAGGATTTGATTTCATTACTATTCATAAGACCATGCAACACTATTTGAGCCATGAGTTCTCATGCAACTTGAATACTCATTTCAAAAGGAGTTATTACAAAAATAATTTTTATTCTTCTCTCTGCCCTATTGATTTTCAGTCACCATGGAGCTCTCTTTGTTGACTTTGCAAAGCCCTCTGTTGAATGTTCATGCTATTGTGGTAATAAGTGTTGATCAGGGTCCATTTGAAACAGGTAAATTTAAACGCAAGGTAGGTAGAGGTGGGTAGTAGAAAAGCCACATGCAAACCTGCCCTTATATCTGCAGTTTGGATAGGCAACATTAAATGGGCTGGGAAGGCAGTGTAATCTAGAGGATTGTCACTCAAGAGCTGGAAGTTGCACTTCCACCACTGATTAACTTTGGACGAGTCACTTAACCTGAATGTTTGTTTACCCAACTGTAAATGAGAGTAATAATTGTCTACCTTGCAGAGGGCTATGGTTCTCAATCAATTAATTTTGCAAACTGTTCTAAGAGCAACAGACAAAAAACCTTAAACACATGAAGTGTAAAGCAACATTTAACTGAGCCCTAAGTTTGCCTTTGACATTATTGGATTTGCATTGACATGGACGTTCACACTTTTGAAACCACGGTTTTTTGATTTTAATTTTATGTTGTCTTCCTTATCAGTAAATATATTTCCTGTCTTCTCCCTTTCTGATTTCAAATCAGTAAGCTTTAAAAAATCAAGAAACCCAGTTAGTAAAACAAGGTCATAGACCTGAATTTGCTGGAAGCTTCAAATATCTTTAACCAAAAGTGAACAAAATTATCGGCAAATCCCAGGCCATGAATGGAAATCAAAGCAAAGAAGGAATACACACTGAATTGGATAAATAACAACTTCAACAAAGATATTTTGTGTAAAATGAGCATCTACAATGAAAGGAAAAGAAAAATTGGCACCAAGAAAATCCTACAAATCAGACAGTGATCATTTAAAGCAAGGTTAAAAGGCGAGCTGTCAAAAATCAAGCTGAATCTAACCTCGCAAATAACATGAACATGATTAATAATGATATTTAGCTATATACATATATAAAAGAAACAAGAAAATAGATATAATATATATGGTCCAAACTCTAAACAAATACATTGTCTTTCACTGAGAAAATGGATGTGGAACAAAGGAGGACACAAATAAGTATAATTGAGACAAATGTGTTAAGAAGAATATTATATCCAAATTACTGTATCCAAGATAGAAGTATGTCTCAGATGTAAATTGTAAACCAGATAAACACCAATGGGGTCTACTGAAATAGGTGGTACACTGGATTAATGGTAAATTTGTATCAATATCGATCATACTGAGGATATAAAAGCTTGATTTGGTATCTGTGTACAAGATAAATATTGACAAAGGGCATTTGAGTGTATTTGAGGTAGGCACTAATCTGCTAACCTACCCTCAGCCATATGCAAAACTAGCAGTGGGTTATGTGAGAAAGAATAATTAAAGACATTGAGGTATTTAGAAAAGGCAAAAAATGTAATGTATAAGAACATAATGGACTGACATGATAGCTTTTGCTTGCTAAAATAATTGATTTTGTAGACAAAGAAGTTGAAGAATATCTGTTATATTTTCAGTGAAGCATAGGAAATTGATGCTGCATAATAGACTACTTGTTAAACTGGATTAGTAGAAATTGAAAGGTGGACTAGGAAATGATAAAAGGGGAAATGGTAAGACATTGCTCAGGAACAGAAAGAAGTGACTTGTGGGTTTTTTTGCAAAAAACAGTCTTGGGATCAAACTTAGCTGGTATCTGTTTTAATGACCTTGCCATAAGAATGTACTAATAAAATGAGCAAACAAAATCGTCTGCAGGCATAAGCAGTGCAGATAAGAAATAAAACATGGAGAGCGTAGAAAGATGCTAAGGACTGAAGTAAAGTGTGTCATAAGACAATAATGTAAGGCAGTATGGTAAATTTAGTGGCTACTAAGAAGAATTATCAGAATGAACAATGTTTTTTAGGTGGAGATGATACTTTTCGTTGGTAGTCTGGTCAATGTGCACTGCTAATCTGGTGTAAGAGCAGACAGTGCAAGTGCATTCTTACAATGAATCAATCAAGGGATATTTAGTGATGATAGGCAGGTGTTCAAGCAGAGCACAGCTAAGATGTTTTCTGTGTCCGACTGTATATGACTCATTATCAAGAAATATGAACTCAGTGAAAGAAACATGAAGAAGACCTAGAAGAATGACAAGAGCAGAAAAAATAAAGCAGGAGAGTATGGCTGTTCAGCGAAGCAGACACCTAGGGCCTTATGATTTTTGAATGTGAACACGTAAGATGCTTACCTGTGACCCAAGTAGCCTTTATTTTTGTCCTTTATTCCTTTGTGCTACACATATGTAACTGTGGTCTGTATAGCTGTTTCTGGCATAATACAAACCAGTTTTCACCTCTGCCTTCTGCTTTGAAATTGCTGAGCTGCTTTTCTTTCTTCTTACTACTGAGAAGTTGCAGAAAAATAAGAAAAAGTCTAGTTATCAGGCTTCCCAGCAGAACTCAGAATTAACTGGCTGATAGCATGGTTTGGATGTCTTTTTCTGTAAACTTATTCTTCATGTTATTAAAGAGATTGTCTGTTCAGTGCAGTGTTTAGGAACTTGGGTATCTGATGGTCTCTGTCAGACTTTAGGTTGCATAGAGCATGATGGATGAGGTTGTTCTACTTTGACATTTCTCTCTATATAAATTATAATATTTTTACTATTAATTGCAAAATTAACACAAAGCAATAAATTCCTGTGAAATATTTTTTCTTAATTCAAAGGGGTGTAACACTGAAATCCTCTTCCTAGTTGATCCTTTGTGCTTAGATAGAATTAATGTTGTTAGGATTAGCATCTGATTGATAGTTTGACACTACCCATTTCTGACATTTCACTGGTGTTATTTCGTTTTGGGTTCAGCTGCACTTGTACAGAGTGGAGAGTTTAAAATTATTTCTGATGTCTTGGCAAAAGGAAGGTCAATTAGCTGCTGAGGAAGAAAACATACAAGCCAAACCTGCTGCAATATACATTGAAGTATCTAGAAACAAATGAAAAGAATGCACTACCATACATTTTTAGCTGATGACAACAGTCTTAGCAGAGGAAAAATTAACCTAATTTTTTGGAAGTAAACAGCTGAAAAGCTTCTGCCTACTAAAGAGCATTCAATACATCATGTCTGGAAAAAAAACAGAATCTATGCCAAACAGTCAACACTCTTCTCTACAGAAGCGAACTTTTCCAATGATCACTAAGTAATACCACTGCATAGTCAAGGGGTGCAACACAGAATTATTTGCCTGATTTCTTTAAGGGTGGTTTGATTTGAGCTTCTCTTTTGAACTACGGGCAGACCCGACAAGCTGCTGCTTAGTATCCACCAACTCAGTGGGAAGGTTGTTACAACCTTGAAGAGTCTTGGTCCTTAAGAATAATATTGCTGCCAACTTAGAGGAGATAAGGGAGAAAATAAAAAAAGACTTTGAGAAAGCAGACGTTTTATTAAAAACAGCTTTGTGTTTTCTGGATGTCCTCTCATACTACTATGAAATTCCAAAGAAAAAAGAATTCTTAGCATACATAAAATTTGTAGAGCTTTAATAATTATATTTTTGCCTGTAGTAGTGATCTAATACTATATTATTTTCCATAGGATAACTTTAACTCCATATTCATATTCTTCATTAATTTTTATGCAATTTTGGGTTAATTAATCTAAACCTCTATTTACATATTACAGAACTACCTTAATGTTATTTATTTCAAATTACAGAGGATTTATTCAACATGATGAGAGATTGCCTGTAATGAAAATGCTGGCAGTAGCAGAAGTCCCTCCAGTACTGTTTTAAATAAAAGTTAGAATACTTTAAATCCTCCGATATTTTGTGCTCTGAACATCATTAAAAGGTAGAGCTGTTGTACTTCTTTCTGATAAAAATACCAAGCAGGATGAAAAAAGAAACATTTTTTTCATTGCAGTTTTATATGTGGATTTGGTTTTGTTTTGTTTCTTCAATGATGAGAAAAAATGTGTCTATTTGCAAAATCCTCAAAGCATTTCACCCTTTATCTCTTTTTTAAATCTAACATCTTAAAAATCATCACACAGTTTGTGTGTATGTATCTGCTTATCTGTCCCTCCAATTTCTTTATAAAGTGTAATCCTGTTTATTGAGTTCTACAAGGAAAGTAAACATCTCAGGCCTATGAAGTTCCTCCAAGTTTAATGAAATATAGCAGCTACGTTGAGAAGAGAAATCTCTCACATACTGCCACTCAGAAAAAATGCTTCAGGATACAGTTATTTCTTCTTAGACAGTAGGCAACCCTATCAAAATACAGCCACTAGAACTGGAAAAATTTCATACAGAGCCCATATGTCAGAGTCAATAACGTACGAGATGCAATGCTATAGGAAAATTTCCTTAATTTTTGCATTCCTAGTTTTATGAGTTTCCTTTGTTGAATTTTGTAACCTGACGAAGGGGAAAACCTAACACCTCTGCAAACTTTTCAGATTTTTATTTTTTTCTGAAAATTTCGGGTTAAGGTGAATCAAGGTGTTACTCAAGGCAAATGTCTTCAGGTTCCTAACTTCCTGCCACACAGTTCTCCTATTTCTACCACTCAGTGCCATCAGCAGGCTGTAATATGGGGACTTGTTACGTGAGCCTGAAGCCAGTCTGCAATGATAAAACCACACCATGCAGATTGGTGCAAAGACTAGAAAACAGTTTGCCAACCTTGAACAAAGCTGAAGCAGCTGCTGCCTGGTTTAGTAAGAAACACTTATAAGGTAGACAGAAAGACCTTTTTTAAAAAATGACAAAAACAGCCATGAGCAATTTCAGAACAAGGGATTGACCTTTTGAACACAGTGTATGGAATTTTGGTCTTGTAAAAAAGAAATAAGAAAAAGGATAGAATGAACAGTCATTCAATCAACAGCACAGAAATGCATGAATTTAAACACAACTGATTATACCAGTCTAGTCAGGTGCAAATGGAATAGTCAGAATCTACCTGGAGCTGATGCTACAGCCATTAGGGTGAAAATAAGAGACACCAGAACAGAGCAGTAGGTTAAACCTGGTTTCATGCTGGCAGAAGTCACCCTGCAGCATCACCACCCTGCCCAGGCTGGGGTGAGACTCCTCCCCTGGGACGCTGGGGGAAATGGCACCCAGCCAGTGAGGGACAACAAGGAGTGACCCCTGTGTATATGCCCATGGCCTCGCAGGAGGTCTCTGCCCTGCATGGGCATGGGATTTCACAGGGAGCAGCAATGGGCACACATCCAGCTGGATCACCCATGTCTCCAATGGGAGGGGGATAGCAGCCCCTAAAGAGAGGGATGCTTGTAACCTGCATGGCCTGTGAGGGATGAACGAGGGGGTTATGTTTATGTAACTGTGTAAATGAATGTGTGCATATGTGATTCTAAATTTTGGGATTAGTTCTAAAAGAATGTTTAGAAATTAGTCTACATATATTAACATTTTGTAAGGTTTTACGGTTTATGTGTTCCACTGCTGATATTGATCCTGAATGTATAGTTCACTGATTGCCAATTAATTACATGCCATTAGTAATTCAATAAACTGCTTCGATTCTGGTCTGATTTAGACAATGTGAATTTTTCCCTGTGACATGGATATAATGGTGATTAGTCTTGATTAGTCTAGCTAGGTGTGCAAAATGTATATAAGTGATCCTGACTGAAATACATATTCATTCTCCTTTTTATCTGTTCAATGCAAATGGAAAACTACCTTGCCAGAGTGATTAATTTCTTCCTAATTGTATCATTACTTTACTATGCAATATAGGTAAAACAATCCTTGAAGCCAGAAATAATTTTTAAAATATAATTAATTGACCAAGTACCTAAGATTGAATCAAGTAATTATTTTATTGATTATAAATTCAATACATGCTGAAACGAGCCTTAGCTTTTCATGGCTAGTATCTCATAATCCTACACTATAATGAAGAATCAATGGCATTGTTTTTAAAATCTATTTCCCTCTTTTCAGAGAGGACAAACAATAAATGAATTTTTAGGACCTATGCTTTCCACTTAAAGTATGGAAAATACACCTATCTCCAATTGAGTGCACCCCTCCCAGAAAACTAGAAAAGTACTTACAGTACTTTCTGTACTGTACTCATCTGACTGTATTTTTTGATGTTGTCTGCACAACAAAAAATGCAGAGAAAAAAGAGATGTACCCAGAAGACATCTGAAAAGCTGCAGCCATTCTCCCATTAAGAGCTGTATGAGCTGCACACTGGCTCCTGGAGGAGTGAGGAAAGTCTTGCTGGCCATCTTCACGTCTGTAGCAGCTTCCAAAATTTAAGAAACACAGCAGCAAACTTTGATGGACAATGTTTGTTACTGAATCAATGTATCACCTTGCACTGAAGAGTGGTAAAACCACAATTTCTCCTGTTAAAGGGGATGGAGGACAATAAATAGCAAAAATTTTACATGTCTGTGTTCTCAGGTAAGGTAATCAAAGTGGTATGAGATGCAGCAAGTGGAACGATGTTAAGATATGCATGGAAAATATATATTAGTTTTACTATGCATATCTAGGCTAGCCATGACATTATATTTTATTTTGGTTTTACTCCCTTTCTTACTTATACCTTCTTTTTTCCTCCCCCCCTTTTTTTTTTTCAAGCCAGAATAATAGAAAAAAGGAAGTTGCACATGACGATTACCTTCTGCAGGAATCGGAAGTGGATGTGGAACTGAGCCCAGTGCCGTTCATTATAGGATCCTCTTATCCATTGCTTATGACCTTACTTAGGGTTTCATGCTGAAGTTAAACAGCCTGAGTGCCTGCTACTGTCAGTATATTTGGAACACAAATCAAAATTGCTCTTTACCTATGAAGCATGAATTGAGAGGAGAAAAAATATATATGCTTTATAACACTGCAAAATATTTGGTAATTGTATCCAGACTTTGTGTCACTTTATGTCACCTCTACAATCCCCATGAAACTGTCTGGCACAATGTGGCACAGCACTGCAGTCTGATTGGTAGAGAGGCTGAAGAAAACAAGCTGGGATTACACATCAGTTGGAAAAGTTTGATCCAGTGGAATAAATTATGTATATCAATAAAATATAAAAATCCTTATAAAAATTCCTTGTATAAATGGTATAAACGTCAGCTGAAATAAGGCATCATCATTTAGTATGGTCCTACTCTGGCACATAATGAGAATCTCTATGCATGCAATGAATCCCAATACGTCTGCACAGATGAATAAGATAATGAATGCACAATAGAGTATGCAGTCCATGGAATCAGTAATTTTCTTAAGTAACTCTTAAAACAGAGTACCCTTGCGTTTAGGCAGCTCAGAGAAATAATGTTTATGTGGACAGGCCATAAATATTTTGTTTCTGGTCATGAAGCTCTCCCAAACAAGAGCCATGTGGAGTTACTTCTGTTGGAAACCTAGTTTGTAACCCTAAGCATATTATAATTCTTTCTCTCTTAAAGGGGGAAAAAATAATTTAAAGCTGTTCAGAGTGCCTGAAAGAGGAGGATGAGTTAATATTGAAAAGATTCTTCTATTTTGCAGTGGAAATGAAGCTAGACACCATTGATAACCACTTCATAGAAACCACTGAGGCACTCCAAATTGGGAGGTAATTTAAAGCTTTTCTATTAAGGAAATAATGCAGTAAGTAATTGCTTTAATTTTAAATCAAGAAATAAGCTTCTGACTGTTAAGTGTGCGAAAGGAAAAGAAATTAGTATTTTATTGGAAGAATTAGCAAAAGCATTAAAAGAAAGAACTTATTCCTTTTAAATAAATTAAGAAAACAACAACATTTAAAAAGGATTGAAGTCTGATAAATTGGGTGCAGTATTTGTCTTTTTTCCCCCCTCTCCTACTTTGTTGATGAAAGCAGTTAAGTGAATTTGATACTGCTTTACATAAACCAACAGTTTCAGACTTCAAAGTTTAAAGTTGGAGATGTGAATCTGCATTTAAGCACCTGAAAAGAATCTTCAGATTCTCAAATAACCTGGTTAGCACCCTTGAAAAAGCAGTCTGCTCCTACTTAGGTGCCTAAACCCCCACAATGAAAAAGGAAAAATATAGCAAATGTTCTAGCAAGGATGATAAGAAAACAGGAATCCTCTGTAAGTGCAATATGTTACCAAAGAAGAGGAAGATCAAGCAAAGAGTTGATTTGGTTCTTAACAAGGAGAGATAGCTATCAATAGGTGATGCAAAGAAAATCCGAAGCATTTACTGCATTTTTTTTCTTCAGCCTTCACTGACAATACAGTGTTCATCAGACAGCTCATTACGTCACCGTCAATGGCGAGGGGTAAAATCTCAGGCCAGAAGAGCAGTTAGAAGAGCCAATTAGAGAGCAGCTAGATAAGTTAGATGCTTTGAACTGTCTGAGCTTGATGAAATTCACTTTATAGTACTGACTCAAACAGTCTCAGGGTCAGCAACTTTCTGAACTCATAAGGACTAGTGTGGCTTCAGAAGCCCGGAAAAGGAAAATGTATTGTCTATTTTTAATGGGTGTAAGGAGTAACCTAGCAGCTGACCTTCAGTTCCTGTGAAAATACCGGAATAAATAATTGAACTACTTGTATACAGCTGGTACATGCTTATAAGGAGATGAAGAACAGTCGAGAACAAATCATGTCATATCTATTCAGCTTCCTTCTGTGAGAAGTTAAGAGCTTTCCTGAAAAAAAGAGAGAAGAAACAGAGATCATGTGGCTAAACTTCAGCAGGTCTCTCTTAAACAAGCTAAGGAAATATGGCACTGCTGGAAGGGAAGAATATCATACTGGGGGAGTAGCTATTTAGGTTCACTGCCAAGTTGGAAAGATGCCCTAAGTGGAATTTCACAGGGTCTGTCTTCAGTCTGCCACCACTCGATATTTCCCTTAATTATTTCAAAAGCATGAAGTGTATACTTATTTAATTACTAATCAGCACCAAGCTAGGAGGGGCTGCATAAGATTTGAGGGAAGGAGTAGAATACCTAATGAGCTTGATAAGTCAGAAGAAAAGATGAAGAAAAACCCCAAAATTCAAGACAGTTCCAATAGGAGGGAAACTAACTGTTTCTGTCAGGGAGTAGCAGGAGTAGGACTGCACAAGGGAAGCCAAGATGGTTACCAAAGGTGACCACAGCACAGGTAGGAGGGTGGCCTAGCTGACCTGGATGCAGTCCTGCAATATGCAAGCAGGGCCAGATCTGGGCAGTAACAGCATCCACTGAGATTTTGGTGAGGATTAGGCAAGTGCAAAATATCTGAGGTCAATATGGGAAGCCAAGTGAACAAGTCAGGATGAGGAGGGGACAGGTCAGGACGCAGACCTGCCTGCACCATGTCTGGTAAAGACTGGGTTCCATGATGATGTGGTCCTCCTGGAACAATGGTCAGAGGTCTCATGGGGTTGCTCAGAGCAATTCAGACCTACTAATGCACTTAGGTTCTGACCAGAAAACTTGACCTAATGAAGGCACTCAGATTTCTTTCTTTAGAAAAAAGAGAGAGAAAGAGGGATGGTGACTTATCTTCAACAATCTAAACAAATGGGTCAAGAGAAAGAGACAAATGAGCTTTCTTTATGTCCATTGTACAATAGGAAGCAGAGGACTTAAATGGAAGTAAAGGAGAATTAGTTTAAACATGAGAAAAAAAAATTCTAATTATATAAAACCTGCAATACTGAAAGAGATTTTGCAGAGAGTAAAATTTCCCTCATCTGTCAGGGCTGTTCTAAGTATAGCTGATCATGGTTTGAGACAAGAAAAATGGACCAAATGACCTCTAAGTCCCTTCTAATCCTATTTTCTCTGATTCAGTAACAATGTTGATGAGAGTACTCAGTGGAATATGTATCTTCAAGTAATCAGTGGCATGATTTGTAGAAGATACTAATGTAAGACTATAACCCTTTAGTCCTAAGTGATTCAAGTAAACAGAAATACAATTTACATTTTATACTATAATTAGAAGTCATCTAGAAGAGCTGCTATTTATTAAATTATGAGATGTAATTATTGATACTGAAATATCTACTTCTAGGTGACACGTTTTGAAAATAAGCATTAGTGCTTTTCCAGTGTTTTCTATAAAAACCTTCTAGACCACAAGTAGCTCTAGTCAGAGCAGAAGACATCTTTTTTTGTCATGTGTAGTTAAATACTGTACAGGTTGTAGATGTGGCTTTAAAGACAACACAGGGCCTGATTCAGACTTAGTTCTCGTTCATCTTTTTGTTCCTAGTCAAAATATATTTGGGATTTTTTGCTCATCTGCTCTCTCTAAAGGAACCATGGAGGAACCACAATTTGTTAGAAGAAGCAGCAGTTTAGAGAAGGCAAACTGCTCTTTCAGCCTTGCTTTTCCTTTCTTAGAATCTGCCTGTACCCTATACAACATAATAACATTTTGCAGGCGATGTGGCTATAGCCCATCTATATGTTTATCTATACATCTATTTAAACACTGATAGCAGTGTGTTTGTGACAGCAGGTTTCATAAGCTGCCTTGCATCTCCACCAGTTTGCAATAAGCCTGGTTACACTGAAAGGGACTTCAGTTGCTTATGTTAACTACCTACTTTCATCTTCCTGTTATTGGGATACTACTTGCTAATTATCACTCCTTCAACTATGCACAGAATGAGTTTCATCTCCCCTAAATTTAGGTCTCTGTAGATGCTTACATGTGTATTAATCACCTTGGGCTCCCTCTGTGCTAATGAAGAGAAAACAGCCTCACTTGGACAAGTTTCAGATGTCTGCTTTGAGAGGAGACAGATCTTTTGCAGAAGTGCCTATTTGTCTCCCTTATTAAGAAAAGCCAGAGAACAAACTCAGAAGCAGACACTTGCATTTAGTAATGAATCTAGTTCACTGTAACTGCTTCTAACCACTTGGATGGCAAAGCAGAAGAAATAATTTGAAAATGCTGAAAAAGTAATGAAAGGTCACCTTGTTCCATTTTCCATGGAACTGGACAGAAGGTACCTAAATAACCAAGTATCGTGTCTGATTGGGAATGTACAGTAACTTCTTGCACTTCTCAGTCTGTATTATAAATGAGCCCATATTATAAATGCAAACCTGACTAAATGATCTATCTGTGTGCCACCTATCTTCAGTGTCCTCCATAGGAAGAAAAAAAATATATCAAAGGCTTAGCTGACTCATATGTCTAGCGTGATTAAAGCCAACTCATTTCTGTACCTACCAACATATATCTACTCAGACATATAGCTGAAACATACACTAACGCATTTCATGTGGAAGTCATCTATGTCCTGATCCAAAAGACAAGTACATGTATAACATACAGATTTCACCGGAGCATTGTTCAACCCTAGTCTAAATCAAGGTTCAAAATTACTCCTCTAACCCTGTCAAAGCACCCTGACATACTGGTGGTTCCTATTGTCCTGGTCATCCCTATGAATTACTGTGGAAAGGTCTGTATTGACCTGGACTCTGCGTATTATCCATCTGTTTTGAAATAGTCTATAACTAAAGAAGGCAGAACCCCATGTCCCTGCATGGAAGAAAATGAAAATTTGCCCCCAATAACTGTATTTCATTCTTCCTAAGAAGGACCAAAATTATCACATAGGACGTAAAAGATTCACTGAGTCAAAAATAATTGTAGAACTTTGTGTTTGGCATTTATCTAATGTTTTAACCAACATATGATAGGCTGTGCTAACCCTTACGGTAAAGCTGAGGGGTTTTTTTAGAAATTAAAGGGGAAAAGAGTTAAATGCACTGTGCATGAATGTGACATTTTCATTTCTATTCAAAGTTTCTTTACAAAGCAGAGCTCAGGAGGTGTTTTTCCAGTTCTCGCTCATTTATAACCTTTTTTGTGACGCTGGAAAACCTTGTATAAACAATCACAGTGGAAGATAAGTGAATGCTCGCCTCATCTCCATTAATCCTGAAATGCCATTAGTATAGTTCACAAATATGGACATAGTCTCAGTGTTATTCATTAAAACATTGGTTAGCAAGAAACAATATAGAGGTTAAGTTAGAACTGTAGTTTAGATAAAATACTACTAACTATACTGCCAGCAAAGATTGAAATGGATTCTCTTATGCTTAGCGTAAGAGGCTACTAATAATACAGGAACTCCCTGGAGATACCCACTGAAGCAGGGCCATGACCCATCTCTGTAGGAGATCATCCACCATCATGCTTCCTTTGTGGCTCTGCTGCAAGACAAACAGCTTTAGGTTACAGAGGAGCTCTGCAGGTAGAGCTGAATCCACTTTGGTTTCGGACTGCCTTAGCCACAGCAGGAAGCCAATCCTTCCCCTTCCTACTCTATTAAGTAGATAATTTAAAGTGGCATCCTACAGCATCTCAAGTTAATTGAAAGTGTTAAGTGAAAAATGATTGACAGGGCCAATTCTTGATTTTATATAATTTGCACAGGCTTGTGGGAAATGTTCTAATCGTTTTCCTTTCCACTCCACATTTAGGTATACATCTTGCTTATATGTTGCAAATGCTTTTCATATGCTCAAAAGACTTCATACTTTACTAGGTTTCATGCAGGAACAAAAGTGTCTAAGATGTATGCTGAACTCTTTCAGTTAATTTGGAAATAATAATGAAAGCATAAGAGCAAGATTGCTGAAATTATTAAATCGCTATAATTCATAAGCAGAATGTCTAGAGCCATCAGCTCTGCTTGAGGCCCTATAGTAAGCTGTGTAAAGCATCTGAAAAATTGACCTTGATGTTTTGCAGCTTAAATACTTCAAACTGATAAACAAGCACAAAGAGATAAATATGCCACATAAACTACACTAGGGATACTGTGCTATAAGAAGCTACATTTTCAGTGGTGCAATCAGATCATCATCTCTTGCTCAAGAGTTGAGATGACATTGAACTATAATTGCTCAAAGTTAAATAACCAAAGAAATATTTTCAATTTCATCAGGACTTCTGTGGATTCCATCATTTAATCTAGAGCCTGAACAGAGAATATTCACAATTAAAAAGTTCTTTCATTTTGAAATGTAACTTTGGTCTGGGAGATGTTCCATTTGCACAGAATGGGAAATAGCTGTGGAACAAGAATAGTTACCTGTGGGAAGATACTTTTTAAATACTACCACTGAATAGATTTAAGTGCCAACATTTGAGCTACCAAATTTGATGAAGAGAGTCTTAAAATATTACAGATGACTGGATTGTAGCCTGGGTTAGACAGTTATTTGAAGAGGCAAATTGGTATAATTAAATGATCTCAAAGCTACTACCTTAGTCTCCATGTAGGCAGGTGAGAAAAAGTAAGAAAAATGCAAATAAATGGTTCTTTTTCCTAAAAAAAAAAAGCATTATGTCAGGCTACATATATTCTCTAGGCCATGGGAAATACATGCTACACAGTGACGGATAGGGAAGAATATGCTGCAAGACCATCCTTTGAACAGAATACTAGTTTACAATATATTTCTTGTTTTTCAAGGGGGAAAAAAAATGAGATGACATTTCTATATACACATTTTTATATGAAGGTATTCCTGGCTGCCTGTGGAGACTGGAATAATTATTAACAATAATTATTTAATTAGTTTTGGATATTCAGAAACAGAAATTATAATGATAGACTCTGCTTCTCTACCCATGGGCAAGGTATATAAGATTCTGTAAAAAGAACAGGAATACAGACTTCCCTGATTATTTAAAGTGTTTCAGAAGGTTTGGGGTCATCATGTTACTGATTGAGATTCATCTCTCATTTTATAAAACTTCCTCAGTGCATTTTTGGCACAATCGTAATATTTTAAGGCAATTTTATACTGAAATCTTTCTAATCAGAATCTCCGGTGAGAATGCCGAATGGAAAAGAAATCTCAGCCAGTATATTTTTAAAGTATACAGCCATTCAGAATCTGATTACCTTTTCACATTTTCATACAAAATGGATTAATGTGTCCCTGTCTTTATTACATTTTCAACACTTGTCATTCGCGATTAAGCCAACACTATGAAGATGTATTACACAGCAGCATAAATGGCCACATTAAAATAGGGTCTATATGTGCCTGAGAAGTTAAAGGCAGCTTTATTTGTGTTACTTTTACATTAGATGTAATGTATCTAAAAATATTTTGCACAACTCAAGAGTCAACAATCTGGGGGGAAATATAAATAAATACATGGAAGCTTACAAAAAGGGGAGAGAGCTGGAGAAAAGTGTTAATTAAATCAATCACAGAGACATGTGGTGATGTGATAGAGTGCTATGAAGAAAGCCAGATGCAATTTCTTATAGATAACAGCTCAGATCAGAAATTGCCACACAATTGGAAGCACCTGCTTAAGAGGCTCAGTGCTGGAATTGCAGAGGTTATTATGGAGCAGGACTGATGTGCACTGGGAAGGATTCTGGACACATCTTACTTGGTGCCTGCCTTAAATTATCACTAGTTTTCTTGTGAAAATATTTCCCCCCATAAATTACAGCATTACTTCTATATGCAATTTATCTTGCTTCTACTTACCCTGCTAGCGTGTCCAGAGCACACGGCCTTTTAATAAGTAAAGGGAGCTTATAAGAAAGACAGAGAGACATTTTATGGAGGCCTGTAGTGACAGGACAATGGGGCAGTGGTTTTAAACTGAAAAAGGGTAGGTTTAGATTGGATATAAGAAATAATTTTTTTTTATTATCAGGGTTGAGAGACACTGGAATAGGTTGCCCAGAGAAGCTGTAGATGTCCACTCCTTGGAAGGCCAGGTCAGATGGAGCTTTGGTAACCTGGTCTAGTGGAAGATGTCCCTGCCCTTCACCTTGTACTTCTCTAATTTATCTCACTGGTACTGAATTAGCGTCGCTCCCGTGATTCTCAGCCGTATCGCCATTCTTCATTCATCACCTGCGCACTTATTGTCTGGCTTCTTGCTTCTGCTGATATCATTGGCTGCCGCCAGGCTCTGTGCTATGCACTCTAGAGATTATTGACATCTGAACTGCTTGCTCTGTGTACAGGCAATCTCTCCACGTAAATGAGAATACCTTTACAGCCTTTTGATAAACACTGCCCCCCTCTTTGTATGTGTTTTATCCATTTTTCTCTGAAGTCATTCTTAGTGTTTGCCAGTAACAGCGATCATTCCGCAGACTTGAGTGGGAGACATTTCTCTGCTTTGGGATGCTTTGGGGTCATTTTTAACTGCTGGATAAGTTTAGTCTCTGAGGCTATTTCCAAGGGCAGTTTCATGCTTAGGGAGAATTTGGAGGCAAGTACAGTTTCAGTTTGGGGTTTTTCTCCTGAAGGTGGGAACGCAGGGTTGGCTGTCTGTAGGGAATTATGAGAAGACGATTCTAAATCTCAGTGCTTTAAATTATTCTAAAAGCCATGGCCCAGAAGGTGTAATTGGCAGGGAAGTGTAGAGTTTGTCAGTGCAGCTCAATAATTATCTAGTCAGAACTCCTGAATGAACTCTTCCCAGTAATTTTTTTTAGCCTTAGACAGCTCTGCAGCTATTTTATTTCAGCTTAACCATTGTGAAGTAGTCATGATTTTCTGTAGCATTCTCAGTTTTCCAGATGAATAATACATTTTATTTTACCCACTAATGTTACTAGGGCCCGGGTATTCCTTTTTTTATATTATTATTATTATTATTTTGAAGAAACAAGAATGATTGAGTGCTAAATCTGTTTTGTACATTACAATATATGGCAGCCTGAAGTACCCCACTCCCTCATTTTTTTATTCATATGATACATGAAAAATGGCATAAATGTATTTCATTGTGTCACCTAGAATCTGTGTAGCCAGCAATAATGAATACGCTTTACTCTTCAGCTCAGTAGTGTTTCATTTCTTCCTGACAAGATTATTTGACAAGCAAACCCTGCATTGGCAATGTTGTTTATTTTTCTAGGCATGTAAATTATCTTGACAGCCTCATAAACATAAATTGGCAGGCATACTGTCCCACAGCAATACTTGTTAAAATACACTAATGGAATATAATAAATAAATTATTCTAGTGTATTTATAATTTTCTAGCATACCACTACATCTTGCAAAAGTTATACAGTACAGGGTAAACTGCTCTGTATTTCTTACAGGTTACAATCACTTGTTTATTGGTTATTTAATGAAATTAATTATAAGGAAAAATGCATAGATTCATACTCAGGAGTATATTCAAACTCAAAAAAAGGAAAACATTAACTTATCTGGCCTGCAAGAGTTGGAAAGTTTTTACCACTTTGCACACACGAATTTCATGTGGCACAACTATATAGGAGGTAGGTGGAGAAAAATGCACACCTATAGAATTACTGTAGTGATTGGTTGATAGTTGGTTGTTGAGCTGGATACAAAAATACACACATAGATGTGTGGAGACTGCCTGGGAAATAGCTGTAGCTTTGGAAGTCCACAAAGAATGGATGATAATTATTTACGGATGGTCCAGGTCAATAGCACATTTTTATTCCTTTTCCCATGTTGATTTAGCTATTTTTGCTGGTTGTTCAAGGCTCCCCATAGAGACCATCAGCAATTTGATTTGCCCCGGCTACAAAAGAAAGAAGCTGCAGACTGGTCTTTGATCCCTTTGAAGCTGAAGCAAGTTAAGAACACAAACATCAGACTGCAAGTTTACGTCCACATGGCAAGTATCAGCCCTTGCTTAGGGTGGCCTTTAATCCTCAGAAATTCAGTCTTCTAAATGCCAGGCCTCTCTCTAGCGTACCTTCATTGTCAGTGGAGGAAAGAGGAGTTTTTGAGGGATGAGCCATTTAATCTGATTTGTAACAGGGTAAACCATGGTCTCAAGGAGCCTATATATCTCTGTTAAGGAAGCCTAGATGACTAGCTTATGTTTTGATAATAAATTTTTAGCGAGTTAAAGTTAGGGAGAATTAGTTCCACCTAGAGAGATTGGAAATTGAAAAGATATTCCCCCGCAATGTTTTCTCTCATTATATAATCACCATTTTATGAATCAACTGTAAATAACAAGCAGCATCTAATCTTCTCCCTGGAGTAATTAAGATTATGATAGGGGAAACAACTCCAGAGCACTTGGCTACCTGCTATCTCCTTGACACCTGTCAAGTTGGTGTCACTGCAAGTGTCTCATAGAGACTACATTGCCTGCTTTGTCAGACTGGATAAGAATTTGTCTTTGTATTTTTCTCTTAAATACCAAATTGTTGGGTACTGATATGGTTCAAAAAGGGGGTTCCAAAAGGTCATTAAATACCTCAAAATTCTTGAGCCACTTTAGCACGGGTCTGAATCCTGAGTGCAGTTTGGAGCTGCCTAATTAAATACTGCTCCCAAATGCTACTGAGCACCACTGCGGTGATCAGCAATGAGCCAGCCAAAAGGCACATTCCAGAAATGCCCTTTAGTCCCAGACTTATTCTTTTTCAAGGCAGGCCAGGGTGCTGGCAAGCAAAACTTAAACTGCTAAAATCTGGTTCTGAAAGCACAATACAGAATGCAAGAACTTTATTGTTGCTGTTTCATATTGGGCTGGTTTGAATGGAAAGTTCCCCTAAATAAAAATGACTGCACAATATGGCTCATAATTTCATTATTTTCTTACCCCTTCCTTTACTGAAATAAATATTTATTGAGCTCAACAGGGGGAATAAAAAATCCCTGGCATTCTCTGTGTGCCACTTTATGTATGAGCTTTCCTATGTCTCATTTCTCCATGACAACCTCATTTGACAGGCAGTCCCTGCTTTGGCAATGTTGTATCGTATTTTCTTAGGCATGTAAATTCTGTTGACAGTCTCATAAACATAAATTGGCAGGCATACTGTCCCGAAGCAATGCTTATTAAAATACGCTAATGGAATAGGATAAATACATTATTTTCAAATGCAAGCAGAAAATACACACAGGTTCATATGATATTTTTGCTGCTGATTGATGGGAGCTACAGTCAGGGACAGCTAACAAAATTTCCAAGTTTGTGATTCAGTTTCTGTAGTAAGCTCTGCAGGTCTATCAGCACCCCCAGTTGCTGTCGCAGCCTTTTGTTCCAGTCCCAGCGCTAACACAGAGACACAGCCAGCCTTTTGCACGATGCTTCATGTGTTTCTAATCTGTGGTTGATACTCTGTTCTCCCCTGGTGTCTCTCTAATGCTTTTTCTAACCCTCCAAAAATCGCAGATCCTGGTACCTCTGAGCTGCACAGCGGCTGACTGTCGTCCTCCCTCAACACTGACTCATTCGCTTCTATGTTGTTGCAAAAGAAACGAGGTTGGTGGCATACCATGGGAATAAGTTACTGCAGTATAGGAGCAGGGGTGGGGAAAAGAAGAAGGAAATTTCTAG
Organism: Tringa tobata; assembly: GCA_033628505.1. Classification (NCBI taxonomy): domain Eukaryota; kingdom Metazoa; phylum Chordata; class Aves; order Charadriiformes; family Scolopacidae; genus Tringa; species Tringa tobata. The sequence goes on along the minus strand of JAHREE010000422.1, from coordinate 5,228,717 downwards.
TTTCCCTGACCGGTAACTCCTCCTTTGCAGTACTTTTGGGACGGCAAAGCTGGACTACAGAAATTGTTCTTATGACAGTAGTAACCCTCAGGCAAAAATAATAAAATTGTTATCAGTTATGCAGCCCTGCAAGATTTTTTTTAAATTGGAAAGTGTTCTAGAAGTTTGTTGTTTTTTTTTTTCTTATTGTATGTTATTATTATAATAAAATAAGCATAATTATTTTTAATAGCGAATAATTTTATTCAACTCCAGGTAATTCACTTTGAGAATCAGGAGTATAGAAAAATAAATATAAAATTAGCTTTATTTAAAATTTTCCAAAACTTGAATGTCATAATTCTAAAATTGGAGAAAAGAAAACCCTCAATACGCTTGTGACTTTATATTTACTGTATGATACCCAACCTCAGAATGCCAATAAAATTTTATATTTTGATAATACTTCAGAAAAAATTACAGTAGTACATTTTTATTCCCTTTGAATACCCATGTTTTAAATAAAAATGAATGAATATAATTTCACTTGTAATAAAGGTTTCAAAGCCCTTTTAAAGAAAGATCTTTATACAAATATGGCTTTCTTAAGAAAGAGAAGCATAAAGAGTGCTGTTAAGCATAACTGAGAATGAATCAGCTTCCAGTTTTTAGACATCCCCATTTTATTAGGAGGTAAATGAAGTAATTTCTATGAAACAGGTGTTGGAGCACTCAGTAATTTATCTGTAAAAATGTTATACAAATATAAATTGCAGGAGTAACATTTTCAGTAGCAATTTAGGAATTTTGAAGCAATTTAGAATTGGACTTAAGGTCTTAAGAACCGAATTTTCAAAGGTGAGCACAAACACCAGCAAAGATTTTCAGAAGTGTGTAAGGAGGTTAGTTAGCTAAAACCAGAACAAACAGAGCATTTTGGAGCTTAAAATGCTACTTAGGCAGAATTGAAGCGTGACTTTCAGAATATTTCATGAAAATATCCCCTGACGCAGCATATTTGAGATGCACCATCCACCTATATTTCTAGCTAAGTGGTTAGGTGGAAGACATCTACTGCCAAGCCAGTAAACCCAGGTGCCCACTACAGATAGTAGTGAGAAATAGGTACTTTTAGGATGCAATTCATCAGATTCACTTTCAGATCCCACTTTAAATTAGCATAAATTCTACCCTTGAATTGTCCTCTTCCCTTTGCTGATTATAAAAAGTTTTAATAACTATCCCATAGTGGACACCTACATCTGAACAGATGAATTCTACCTTTGGTCATTGCATACCACGGAAGAAAAGACCAGACTGAGGCACAGAAGCACAAAGGCTAACTCAGTAGATCGTCAGTGCAGCTATGCCATGAGGGAGAGGAGCACAGTCTCTCCTCCCAATGCAGCTTGAGAGCCATTGACTCTGTAGTGGACAGTGTACGGTGGGGCAGGGACACAACCCAGGGAGAGCCTTGGGGAATGGGTTGCAGGAATGAAGAGTGCCTCAGTTCATCAACTCCTACAAAGCAGGGCTCCCAAAAGGAGAACATTCACTTGGCAATAGTTATTTAAACATTTTAAAAACAAAATGCGTAACTCCTGTGACACAGATCAGACCACTGAATAAATTTTCTCTCTCCTCTGCTCTTTCCTGTGGTATGTTGCATTGTCTGATTTTTAAATGGTGCCATGTCCACTTTCCAGCTGTCCAAGCTCATGCTTTATTCCCAGACTGGGACTCTGGGTATTTTGACTTTTGAGCTAAAAAAATTCTGTAACTCCAGAAGTGCATATAATTATTTATATATGTGTACACAGGCATAATCTAAATGTAAAATTAACATTAATTAAAATTTTCCCACATACTTGACTCATAATTATTCTCCAGCTATAAGAAATAAATATAATTAGGGCAAGTGAGAATCGTGGGACAGGAATAGTACAATGAGTTGGAGAGTAATAGCAGAACGTGGGTTAAGAAGAGAGGAAAAGTATTATGGGATTATTTTTACTTCAGAAAAAATTAACTCCACTTGCTCATGACATTTATTCCACTGGTAATTATCAGGCATTTTTTTATGTGGCACTCTAAAATACTTTTGATGGTAGCTTTAAAAAATATATTTTTGAAGTATGCCTAAATAAAAAAAATGGAAATAGGCAAATGTGTGTTAAGTGCAACTACTGATATCATGTACAGAAACAAGTATTATTTAATTTGCAGAAATTGTTAAGAAAGATCCCACTGAGTTCACTAGACATACCACCGCTGGTTTTAATCTGTATAAATAAGATGGAGGGATGATGTAATTAGTACTTCCACTTTCTAACAGCAGTAGAAGAGAAGGATGAAAGCAGGCATGAGGAGGATAAAGTAGGAATGCAGAGGCTAAAGATATAAAGGAATGTAAAGTCAACATTTTTGTGTGTCTGTGTCACTTGCTGAAGTTAAAGCATTTTGCTGACTATTGCTTTGAAATAAAAATTTCGTGAAATGCTCATAGCAGGACAGAACTCACTTGCTTTAATGTGTCTTAAAATCTGAAAGACAAGGTTTGTAGGGAGAAGCAATATCTTTTATTAAACTAGCTGATACAGTTATAAAAAGACACCAGTTTCCAGGGCACAGGAAAAAGGTTTGTATGCCTGAAGCATGTCTGGTTTTCAAACTATAAAGTTGAGTTAATAAAAGATCCTTCCTCTCCTTAAACCTTGCCTCTCTATATCCTTGAAATCTATCCTTAATGATCCTATTACTTGAAAATATGAAAAACTTGAGCTGGCTCAAGAAAAATCCCTCCTATCAGATTTCTGAATTTTGTCATGATCATTGTCCAAGTTGAACAGAAGGACAGAATGACAGATAGTTATAAGCATGTATCTAACTCACAGAGAGCTTGCGGTTCTGCATTTCCCTAATGCTGGTACAAAATTTTCTTTGAGTTTTGCATTGAGGGAATGATTTTCAAAGGCAGAAATAGGAGTGGAGGACCAATCTCCAGTTTACAAAAAGAGCTCAAAAACTCAGCAACCTTTCAAAAATCTTCTCCTCAAAGTTCACAGTAGAAACTCTGCTAATTCCTGTGTAAATATTAACCCTTTTATAGATCAGCGGAAGCAACTGAGGGACTTCTTTGGTTATTTTTTGATTAGCTGGGTAAACAGTCGATTAAGTTAAAAATACTCCTGGCCTACCAGGAAACAATTTTTAAGCATCCTCCATAAAATACAGGCTTAATTCACTTAGATTATTCTTTTATCTTTTAGATTGTAACTTTCTGTGTAATTGTTATTTATATATTATTTCAGCCAAATTTCATAATAAAAGGAACTTTGAATCTATAACTGCTGGTGTTATTTGCACTCTGTTTAGACTGAAATGCATCATAAACATCAGGGTTTCTACTGAATAATTCCTGCAGCTAGGAAGAATTATTTTCCACTGTTTGAAACCTAGCTTAGATTGTGGGAAGAAGTGCAGGTTTTTTTGCACCAACCCTTCTGAGACATTTCACATAGACCACTGAAAAATTCACATTAACTGGACTGGAGTGATGCTCCTAATGTTGTTAATGTCTTGGGTGTCTGATTGATGTGCCTTGCTCTGATATATAAAGGTAATGTGGTTGTTAGAACTGGAGTCAGAAAACATTTTTCCATTAGGCTCTGTTGGCCAACTGCTAAGGCTTTATTTCCTTTCAAGTAGGCAAGTATTTATTTTTCCCAACACTGTTCAGAAATAGGAAACCAAAGCACTGCTTTTGAAAGGAGGTGGGACATTGGAAATGCTCTCTGTACACCTCTGTTGATTTCTGGTTGTGGCTTTTGATCTTTTCCAATCAGGAAAAACCTGTTAGAAGATCTAAGCTGTTTTTTAAGATCTATATTTGACAGTTGTGTAAGACAGTTGATCTCTAAATAATGTTAGCAATTAATGACAATTGTAAAGTCTGGATGGATGTAGGAATGTGCAAGACCTCTTCGAGGCCAATATTTCTACATTTCTTCAATAATATAAGTGTAAATGTAAATGTAAATGTATTCCCCATTTTTAGATTAAAACCATTTGCTGAATTTGTTGTGAATAGTTTCAGTCACACCAAAGCAGCATTTTTAGTGAATAAATAGTTCACCAAAACATTCACTAAGCTCCACAAGGAGATTCAAAGAGTTAATAAAATGGCTTAATAAAGTATCACAGTAAAAAAAAAAAAAAAGCTAATATGCATTTAGCTAATCCTCCTACATTATAATTAACATGAAAAATGGTAGACTCTTTTCCACTTCTCAGCAAAGATTAAATAGCTGAATGTCAGTATTGAGGAAACATAACACTTGATTTCATTATTTAACAAAATATCCATACAGTACACTGACTACAGAAATGTGAACCAGTACAAATAATTAAAATTTTAGAACTGCAATTGTCAAAATAAATTCTAAAAAAAATTTAAAAAGCTTTTTTTTTAAGGAATTCTCCTCTGTAATATTTCTCTCCAAATATGGTAACTCAAAGTGTAATCCCCTGGATGTAAGCATGAACTGGAAAGAACTTCTCCACTGATACTGCATAGGCTGATGCCGGAGATAAAAGGTAATTAAAGACCTCCTTCTTCTTCATTTTTCTTTTGGGTGCCAGCTCATAGAAATCAGCGGATTTGTCAGAACCCTGAACCTAACAACTGGAATACACACAGGCAGGGCTTAGCTTAATCCCCCTGATCAGAGACAATGAGCATGTCTCTGCAGACGTGTGCAGGCTGTCACACGCTCAGTCCGTCAGCGCCCAGAGCCAGGCAGGCATGAGGATGCCCCCACCCAGAAGCACCCAGTCTCATTAGGGTTCCTGCTGCACTCTCAGGCCATTTCGTGAAGAAGACAGATACTTTTTAGGTCACATAATGATCCCAGCCTGCTGGTACAAACCCTGTTTCTATGATTTATGATTATATTTTATAAATAAGGTCCTTTTACTGTGCAGTTAAACCTGGAGTCAGTTGCTAAAGGACTATGTCCAATGTGGAGCTGCAGTGTAATGAACAGGGACTCAGGTGTGACAACACCCTGAGAAAGGACCTGGAGACCTCCCAGGCTTCATTGCTGGGACTGTTTAGTATGAGGAAGAGGAGGCTGAGGGGAGACCTCATCACTCTCTACAACTACTTGAAAGGACACTGTAGAGAGGTTGGTGCTGGTCTCTTCTCACAGGTAATTAATGACAGAACGAGAGGGAATGGCTTCGAGCTCCAACAGGGTAGGTTTAGACTGAACATTAGGAAAGAATTCTTCACAGAAAGAGTGGTCGGGCATTGGAATAGGCTGCCCAGGGAGGTGGTTGAGTCACCATCCCTGGATGTGTTTAAGAGCCGTTTAGATGCGGTGCTGGGGAATATGGTGTAGGGGAGGACTTTGTAGAGTAGGGGAGATGGTTGGACTCGATGATCCCAAGGGTCTCTTCCAACCTAGACGATTCTATGATTCTATCTCTTCCTCCCACCCTGCTCTGTCGCTTGCATGGTGTTCCTGGGACTGGGAGTGCTGTGCACCACAGTGCTAAAACCTCTGGGTGTTTTTGGGTCAAGACAATATGAGTTCAGTTGTGCTATGAGATTGGACTCAGGGTCAGCACTGTAGGATCTGGCAGCAGAAGGGGAAGTGACCAGGGAAGGAGCAGAAAAAAGACAAAGTTACGATGCTTTTGGACTGGAAGGGCCAAGGTAGAGGGTCCATGACTCCTCATCTTCCTAACATCTAGCAGGATCACGTGAAAGACTTCATGACAGTTATTCCCTGCAGATAAGTATCCCTGAACTTCTCTTGCCGGTGTGCTCTGCATTAGTTTTTTTTTCCTACTGTTACCCAAATGTTCCAACCTAACACCAGCACTGTAGAGAAGGAATATGATTCTCTGACACACTAAAAAATACGTTACCATTTGAAAACAAAGCCAGGAGACCAACACCTTAAAAATTACATAGTATGGGAAAGCGGGGGGGAAGCTTCAATATAACAACATCTCCAAATCTTGTGCTCAGAAATGGGAGATCTAGATAATGGCTTATCCCACATATTGAATAGCAGTGAAAGAGTTTGATTGTACCCCAAAGAGACAATTTAACCCTATTTTCCTTAAAAGTGCAGCAGTTAAGCACTTAGGAGCTGTGTTTCCATCTGTAGTCAAACTGCTTGATAAAAAATCACTGTGCCACACACTAAGCAAAGTAAAGGGAAGGCAAAGCAGATTTCCTATCAGGAAGTGCAGTCCAGTCAAAAACATTCTGAGACATTTCAAGCTTCATAACATATTGCTGTCTCAGACATTGCAGTAAACAGTCCATTAACAGTTTTGCAAAATGAATGCTGACCTCCACGTATTTATCTACTTGTATTTCTCAATATTTCAAATAGAAACTCTGGTTCTGGACCTCTCTCAGCTCTGAGACAGCACAAAGTTCTGAAGCTTGAAATTACTTGTTTTGCTGAGGTAGCTTTTTTTGCTGAAATATCATCTTATTTTATACAGTATAATATTGACTCATTTCGTATCCTCTTAAGAGAAATTCTCAATGAGCTGTGTTCCTAAGTTGTTCTTATTTAATGCTCCAGTTTATTTCTCCTTTCTGTTCCAGGGAGAGGCAGTGTCAGTTTTAATGTGTTTATAGAGTCAGGATTTTTTGAATCATAATTTTTGGTAAGGTGAAGAAAAAAGAGAAAAAAGGAGTCTGTCTGTCTGTCTGTCTTTCTATCTGTCTATCTATTTATCTATTTATCCATCAATCCATCCATTCATCCAATAATAAATTAACATAGGGACATTTTACTAGGACAGAAATGAAGGAATGGAAGATTGAGGTGCCACTGCTAAACCCATGGTTTTCTATTGCCAGCTGTCACCTCCATCTGTAGCCAGTGGAAGGGGGAAATGTCCATACTGATGTGACTGTACCATACCTCCTGCAGAGCTGATGCTATGCAAGACTCTTGTATGTATTCACTTGATGTGGTGGGCAGATGTACTAACCACAGAGTTCTCTGTTCAGCTGAGTAGAACAGCATTGGCATCTAGACTTTAGAATGAGTTTGATTTTTTTTTTTTATTGATATCATGGCTAATGTCTGAAGTAATACATTTAATGTGTCTGGGATCATGCCCATGCTCTTGTCTGGCCATGACCACACCATGAAGAAGAGGATTTTGGTGAGCAGTTTAATGGGTATGTTCCTTTGGGCGTCTAACAGTAATTCTTGAAAATTTGACTAGATGTTAATCTCCTATAGAAGCTTTTTTTTTTTTTTTTTTCCACATTTAAAAGTTTTTTCTCTTCATGTTGTAACTTAAAAAAACTTTTAAAGCAGGAAAAAATATCTTCCCTTCTCCAGCAAAGGAAGCCACCAGACATGCTCTTTGTGATGAGATTTCCCAGATGATATGACAGAAACAGCAGTCGGTGCCTCCACCAGAAGCTTGTGTAAATGCCAGTCATGCTCCCGACACAAAAAGAATGACAACCATGAAAGGGGCAAGACTAGGGCATGAGCATAGGAGTGCCGAGAACTGGTGGCTGGTATTGATCCACCCTGTGCACCTCTGACTGGGAGCATTGAACCAGGAGATTTTCACAGTTCAAAGCTAGAGAAATGCTAGCACTGCTGCTCTGCCAGTGTCTGCCAGTGAAATCTCAAGCTTTGCCTTACTCCGTCTCTCAGACTTAAGTCCGATACAAATATATTTACTGTTTTCACATATTTTAGATCAGTTTTTACTCCTTTCTTCCATTTTTTTTTTTTTTTAATTTTAATTTCCAAATCTGGGTGAATTCCACTTTCTGGAAAGGCAAACAGCCCTGTCAGGCAATCCAGAAAGCCAAAGTGGCTTATTTGACTTGATCAAAAGTCATTCAATTTTCTACAGACAAAAGCGAGTAAGGAGACAATAGAGACAGCGTAACACTCCTCAGGCTTGGATAACTCAACCAGACCAAGTGTCTATTTATAAATAGGCTAACTGGGAGAAGTTGTTGGGATAAATCCAAAGACTGGCTTATGCCTCAGGAATTGCAACAAAATTCTTGCACTCTTCTGTCACTACTCCATGCTCTCAACTTACCTAGCTGTATTTTGAGGGCCAAAACAAGTAATTTTAAAAGACAGTGTCCCTTCTATCCTATTAACCAACAAACCAATATATGTCTTACAAGACATGGAGATGATGCTTTAAAACCAGGGAAGTTTTGTCCCCATAATGTTAGTATGAGAAACCTCTTTGCTTTCCTGCTCTCCCTACATGCTCCTTTTTGTGTATTCATTGAGTAGTGTCAGACATATTATAACCAATTATGAGTTTCCTTCATCATATTTTCACCATACCTTGCACTTATTTGCTATTTTTCCAAATTGATCAAGTGGTAATTTAAATTAGAAAGAAAGTGGACTGATTCATTGTTAGACTACTTCAGGTTGAAGTCCAGAAAACTGTCCCTATTCTGGGAAGAATTTTCCCAACTGTTTAACCATAAATGTTAGTGAAGGTTGTCCTCCACTAGGATGTTTGCAAGTGAGGTCACAGTGATAAACAATAGTCTCCAAAAAAGCATTTTGTGTCAGAAAAAAACCCAGGTAAAAATCAAAGTCTTAAGTGAAAATGACAACATTTATGGTATCTTATATGACAACTTATGGTACCATATGGTTTATGGTGAAAAGAAGACAGTGGCAGAGTTAAGCCAAAGCTGGTCTGACAAACAGTAATTTTCTCCTCCAAAACTTAGAACATTATTCAGAGCCGGGGGGTGGTGGTGGTGGTGGATGAAACCATTCAAAAAAGTACAAACTCCATAAATGAGGAATCCATTCCGGAGATACAAATGTCTTATTTTATTGCTTACTAAAAACTAAGATTTCTTCAAATATAGCCTTAGACCAAGTCTATCCAAAGGCAGAGTGATAAATGTATGGTTTGCCGAGAAAGAGGAATCATCATGGAGTACAAAAGTCTCTAATGTTGACAGTGTAATGGAAGGAAAAACCCCAAGCTGGCTCAGAGTGCAGTTTTAGACACATGCTTTTCACAAACTGACTGATGCAGCTCTTTCAAAGAAATCAGTCTGAGGCTTTGCAAATCACTCTGGGCCAGATTCTGCTATTCAGTCCTTGTCCTATTCGTATTGCAGACAAAAACTGCATTTCTCTGCAGATAAACTAATTCACTGTGATAATTATGGCCTAAGATTACAGTGTGAGTCAGCATAAGAAGGCTGGCAGAATATATCCTCCTGAAACTGAGCAATCCCGACTGCAGGGGCTCATAACATGCAAAGTTAAGCTACAAATGTTGTAGGGTTTTTTGTTTTGGGATTTTTTTCTTTTCCTTTTAATATTTTCTCCTGAAATGTAAAAATACTGATTCTTTCAAATTCCTGCAGTGATTTGTTGCTGTCATTCACTACATCAAACCTTAATGGTTATTTACATCATTTGCTGTGTGCTGTGTTTATGTAGTTCCATTTGGCTCAAGGCAAAGTGATGTAAGGCATTCATGGGTATAAAGGAGTGTAAAAGAGAGAAAGTTTGATCAATAGGACACCTTTGTTGTTGGTAAACATTGTCAGAAAATGATCAGTGTCAGTGCTCTAAGCCAGAGAAAACTAATAACATGAGTGGCAAGCTTCCTGAGAGCATTTGGAGTATTTATGTGGCATTCCAAAGGAAGATCTGTAAACAAGACTACAACAAAAATACAATTTTATTGATATCCACCTGATTTATGTTTACAGCATGTGTTGATAATAACCCTATTTGTCAGAGAGTCCATCATGAATACTAATTTACTGTTACTGAGTCAAAACCAAACAAGTGAGCTTTATGTGATGGTGTACTCCATGCATTTTCATGTAATTGTATTTACAATGACCTGAGTCTCAAGTAAAGAAACCAGAGGACTTCACCAAGCACAGAATGTTTTCTAATGAGTTTATAAGTGCATCCTGACCATAAATGGAGCTCAGGGACTATGAAGAGAGCCTTAGCGTCTGTTTCATGAAACATGAAAAAGGGTTATTTTTAATATCTTATGCCATGCTTTTATTTCACCAACTTACCTTTCAAAGGAGAACATCTCAAAGTCCCAGAAGATCGTCTGCAAAAAGTTGTTACATTTTGAACTTTCTTTCATCATGACTTGAAACAGAGAAGATTTTAAGCTGTTTCCTGTGATTAAGTTACAGGGAAATAAATAGTAATTTGGTAAATATTAGAATGGCCCGATCAGAAGAGTTTTCCATAACACAAAACAATATTTAAAGTTTATCACTCAATGTATGACAATAACATAATAACGAAACACAATGTTTCAGCATAACTGAAATGGATCTGTAGTTGTTCATGTATAATTTGATAAAATTGATGCGCTCCTCTTACAAAGTATTAGGTTTTCACTACTCAGTACATTTCAATGAAGAAGAAATCTACTAACTGTGTTCCAATAGTGGATGAATGTTGTTAAACTGAGTGAAAGAAATGGGAATAAAGAGATAAGGTGATGTGCCCAAGTAGTAAACTCCAAAATCTCAAAAGATCATATAGCTGATATTATTCTTAATTTGCAGCAAGACATTTTTTTTCTTGATTATTTTTTTCACTCATTTCTGTATGTCCTGTTTTCCTGAAAGCTCTAAACTGCATTGAAATTGATTGCCCTGAAACTACAAGGTCAGAATTCAAGGCTTTGCTAAATATCTGCAGTTCCCACTGCCTTCATCTGGAGCTTGTAGCACTCAAAGGTTTTGAAAAACAGCCTCCTGGTTTAAACTGGCCAGGGAAACAGTGCAAAGTGATAAATCTCCCTCTGACTGAGCCAAACTCCATGCTGGAGTGGTAGGTCTGATGAAGAATCAGGAACTAAACTCCATTCTTTAGCATGGGAATACAAAGCTCAAGCCTCCAGGCAAATTGATCAGCTGATAGTTGGTAATTAGCACAGTACTTGTAGAAGAGACAGGTGCCTAATGCATCTGTTGCTAAATTTCAGCATCATTCAAGGTTTTGTTTTTTGGCATAAGGGCAACTAAAAGCAGAAGTTGTGTATGGAAGATTCATTTTCAGACTTCAAAGGCAAAGCCCAAAAAGTCTCTGCCGGTGATTGCACTGGGTTTCTAATGTGAAATGCACCACTATTAGCAAAGAGCACTCTTCCAAAGAAAATAACCCTCTTTAATCCAAGTGAAAACCTAAAACTACTGATAGTGACATCTGGTGGCACCTAAAAATGTCACATTTGAAAGTAAATCCCTTCTTGGTGCAAAATGAAGATTGGCAGAATGTCAGTCTTATGGCCTGACACTTTTCCAGCTGGAGTTAATGGAAGTCTTATTCAGTGATATGAAACTGGCATATCAATGAATTCTCCCTTCCTCACCTCAGCCAGTGATGCTTATGAAATCTCAATCCACATGCAGTTATGGCATGGTCTCCACTCTGTCTATATGTTGAGGGTATGAACTGAACACCCAGAGGCTTCCCAGGCAGTCTTTATATTCCCTATGGGCACTGCACAAAATATATCATGTAAATGTGGCTTATACATATGGTGATTCAAATGAGAGATGCTACCATCTATGAAGAAATAAATGTGGATACAAATGGACTTTGGCACTATGATATATGACACCTCTCCAGCCTGGAGAAATATATCAGGTGTCTTCAATTAAAATAATAATAATCGTCTCAGCCCTCTTCAGTTCAAGCCAACCATTTAATTTAGTTTTCTCTCAGCTGATCCTAATAACTCTGCTATAGTTCCTAGAACTCCCTCTGAGTAGCCTCTGCTCTGTCCACTGTTGCAGAAACATTTGTCTGGTCCTACATTCTCTGCTCTTTTTTTTTTCTTCAGCTGTGTAGATGGCATCTTGGTTATTTTGCCTGCAGGTTCTGATATGGTCTCCCTGGTTAGTGCCACAGCATAAAAACCAAACTGAAATACACGTGTATGCATGTGGGTACACACACACGGGCAAAGGCTCATCCATGCCTGTAGATAAATCAATACTAATGTCTGAAACTTAGGTAGAATAATTGCCCTATCAAATTTCTCTTAGAAAAACAGGTTGTTTACTGAACACAAAAATGAATAAAAATAAATAAACTTTGAGTTTATACATTGACTGTTAGTATTAACTTGCAAACAAAAGAGATAGATATGTAGGCTTCCCCCTTGTCCTGCTGCTAAACCTCCTCAAGTACAACTTTTGGGCATTTGTCAGCTTGCTATACTTTCCCGCACTGATGTGTCTCCCTCACCTCTGATCTTCTTTCAGAGAGGGTTTCTCAGTCTCCAAGGGGTAACCACGATATGCAGCATGCATCTCCTGGAGCTGGCAGAGCTTGAGGAGAATGGCAGCTTCTCAGTCCTTTTATAAACACTTCACAACCCTGTCAGTGAGCAAACAGCACGGAGCCTTCACAGCGAGCAGCAGAGCGGGTTTTGAGTTAATAGCTGACTGATCCTCAGATTTAGGTGAAAGCAACAACGTGCAAGTTTGTGCCCAAATGGCACCAACACTGAGACAGGAAACAAATATTTTAGTCTCACTTCAGGAAAGCTACTGAATCATTCAGGTGATACTTAGTGCCTATATTTATAATTTCTTCATTCGTATATGCTCTGATTGACTTACTTCTTGGAGGTGTGTTCAATCCACCAGACAAAATGCACAAGGTGAAAATTTCCATTGGAGACTCAAAAACATGAACTGTCACAGCTAAATTCTGGCTATCTCTGGGCCCTTATAGCTGAGTTGTTTTTCCCTGTTCTCAGTTTATGTATGGACAGTCAGCACTCCAGCCTAAACTCACTTGTTTCTTCTCTATTGCTACTCTTCATTTGAGGTAAATACTACAATATCAAGCATGTGGATTACACTAACAAAATAGATGGTTTCTGACTCAAAAAAGCCTTCCTGTAAAAGACAGAATACTGCTGGATAAATTAAGGGCTTGGACCAATAAATGCAGACCAGAAAAGCCTGAAAAACCTAAAGATTTTTTCCCAATAACAAAATTTAAGACAGAAGCAGGTTATAAGAGAGTTCCTGAGGAGAATCTGTTTTGGAGATTTTCCCGAAATGGCATCACCGCTTTCACTGAACGTATTTTCATAGACTCATATTTTGCCTCAGATAACCGTGTATTTTGAACTTTACCTGTGCATTCATAAATTTAGCAAATACAGTGAGTAGGTTACTAACTCAGGGCATATCTACAATACCCTCTCGTGTATTATCCAACATATAAACACTTTGCTTTGGAAGTAAAAGTATAACACACTCTTGGCTTTTGATCACAGATGAAGATTTTTGGCAAAGGAAATGAATACAGATGGTGATTAGCAAAAAAAAAAACCTTTTTTTCCCCCTGCTGACAAGAAAACCAAAGTTCATTGTTGTATTAAATGGATTACAATAGCAATTCCTGCGTTCCTGCCTGGAACAGACAACAAGGGGAGCTGTGTCAGCAAAAAGTAGTTCTTGGATAAGCTGTTCAGTGATTTTCAGTTTTGCCTTCAGGCACGAGAGATTGAAGAGTTTACATTCTTGAAATGGAAGCAGACGCCTGCCAGTGGAGTATTAGGGGCTTGTACAATAATGGCAGCAATGAGGAGACAGCAGAGGCAAAATAAATTCGCAAAGCCATTGGAGTTGTGTGACTGCTTAAAAATGTTTCTATAAACCTTTCTTTGGATATTTTTGATTTTCAAGGGGGGAAAAAGCCTTTGCAAAGGACCGTGGACTGACATTCAGAAGGCTTGTTATGTACTTCCCAAATTAGTTACAGATTTCTTCTGTCAATTCTATTATAGGACTGAAGATGAGATACAAAAGAGCACGCAGGAAATTACAATGCAACTTAAACATAAATTAGGCACATACACCAAAAGAAGAGATTCAAAATCTCTTCATGTGTCTGCTAGGAAGCTGATGAATTCAATGATCTTTGAGTCCAGGAGAGATGTACTGTATATCAAGCTTACACTTCACATCCAAAAGGCATTGATCTTTTCATCACAAAAAACAGTTAGCCGCATGAAGCTCAGCTATTGAACATGCCTAGAGATGCTATCACTTGCCTCAGGCTGTTTGGGATTCACTGACTAGGTATTTTTAATTCCCACAAAGATTATGAGGCAGAATCACCCAAGCTTAGAGAAAGCATGGATTATATGGGACAATAATCTCCTTTGTAGTAAGAAAGACTTGATGCCAAGTGTCATAAATGAACTCTGCAAACATAGTAAAATAGGCTCGATAAATCTAGGAAGAAAAATATGCATTTAAAATTCCTCATCACATGTGGCAAAAGTTATATATATCTCTCTTTTGCTTGTCCTTCATTTACTATCTGGGTATATCAGTTTTGTGAAAACATAGCGCAAGGCAGTCGTGCCTACTGAACTACGGTGGGACTTTGGAGAAAGGAGAGGACTAAGAAAAGCTCAAAGAGCTGAGGGTGGACTAGGCAGGCAGAGGCCCAACAGGTAGGGAACAGCAGGAGCAGAGAACCAGCTTTTGGTGAGAGCAGACCAATGAATAAGCCCTCAAAACCAGAGATGGTGGCACAGAATTTGTGCAGCTTTAGAACCAGTGAAAGCTGCTGGTCTGAGAACAAGGCAAAAATTCATCCTTAAAGGGTACAGTGGGAAAAATGATGGAATTTTTTTTTTTAAACCATCTTCTTAAATCTCACCAACAGGTACCTATCATCATAATAACTTATGTGTTTTGTGTTCAAATACAACAATGTTTACATGATCATGGTTTGCATGTAGAGAGCCCTGGTTTTCTTTGGCATATGTGCTTTAAAGAAAAGGCGGGACAGTTTTACAATCCCAGGAGGGTCTTATTGCAATACCTTAATGTTCATTATGATTTGAAAGGTGCTGGATGAAGGGTGGAGTAGGGAGTGGGAGGAGAAAGAAGACAGAAGGGAGTCCAAAGTCAGGGGTGTAAACTCATGCAACAGTTTCATAAATGAAGAAAGAGTGAGGAGGTGGATGTAGGTAGTGATTCTGGCATTGGATGTTCTGGTTCCCAGGCAGAACAAACAGGACCCATTTCTTATGATGGACAGGTAAATTCAAAGTGAGATAATTCAAGCCTGAGTTGGGAAAGGAGTAGGTTTCTGAAGACATCTTGAACAAAAAAGAAACATGAACTTAAGGAAATTTCTAAAAGCAATTCAGCACTTCAGAAGTTAAGGATTAAGGTAAATATAATCTATAATTGAGTTTTCATCTCTTCTTTTACAAACCACAATTTCATCCTGATTTGATAGGTTAAAGATGTTTCTTTCAAATCTTGGCTGGTACCAAAATGATTTTGGGGTATTCTGACAGACTTGTTTCCTTGTCAGGTTGACAAATATGAACAGACTGAGGTGGAATGCCTCTTTATGTACCAGGAGAGTCCCAGGAGTTGGGAAACATAATCTGAACATCACTCCCAGACGCTGACAGCTACAATAAAGTAAACCAATATCCTGCTATAAACTTCCATATCTTTGGGTAAGAGAGACAGAAAATCATGGTGCTTAAGAAAATGACACTATTGTGATTACAGAGGCTTCATTCAGGACTGACTCTGGCGCTAGAGGCAGAAGAGGAACATACATGAGATTGGACCTTCTCTAACAAGTATCTGACACTGTGGCACCACTTTCAGGTCTCATAAACTAATCTGCTTTCAGACCCTGTATTATATAGATCCATAGGATCAATTGATGCTAGATCAGGTTCCACACCGTGCAGTCTCACCACTTAGGTCCTAGCTCACCTTGAAAATTGTATCCAAATTTGAAATTTTATTTTCTCTATAAGATCCAGGCATTTCTGATGAGCAGGTCATTTCCAGACTTTAGACAACTGTGCAAACCTGAACTTTATTTTCTCAGAATAAAAAATTAAAAATTGGCATTTGGTAGGAAGCACCTGTTTCACAGAGAAGACAGTTTAGAACTAGTTCATTTTGACTACTGCCATGTTAAAAGGAAATCTGCATATGGTACAATCCTTCTAGAAATCTAGGAGAGTCACTGACTTCAGTGGGTGTTAAAGAGCTGTACAGATATATTGATTGTCACTTTCCAGAAAACTTTATCTGAAAAACTGTCTTGTAGTATCATAACAGAGTCCTAAATTTCTGGGCATTTAAGAGTATGACTTCAGTACGCAAGTCCATAAAATGTGACATATGAATTTTTAGGAGGACTATTTTTGACTAGATGGAATTTCTGGGCTGGTGTTTTCCACTGTGACTCAAGGTCTTCAATATTACACTGGAGACCTTCAGTGCAGATGTTTGCATATGAAAATTGCTTTGTTCAATATCTACAGGCAATTTTAGATTCACAATTTATTGCTTTATGTGATTTTTAAAAAAAAAATAGTAAAAAGGTAACAGAACCCAATTTAGCAAGTTTTTGCAAATAATAATCAATCCAACTAAATAAAATAATTTAACGAAGATGGAATGAGTGCTTACTGTGGAACAATATATCACTAATGATTGGAACAGGTGCACAAAGTGTCTTAATAAATCAGTAACCTGGAAAACACATCAATTATTTTGAAGGTTAATGGATTTTTTTGTTTGTTCTCCAAAAATCATGAAGATGTTTTCCTGAATACTTCAAACTATTCAAAAATAAAGCAAACCAAGCCACCAACCTTGATAAAATACTTAAGATGGTTTACAAAGCAGAATAAAATACTAGTGACACAAAAAATAAGCAGAATATATTTATGACTGGCAGCAAGTAGAACTGTTGTAGCATGATAATATTAGACTGCATGTAAGATACTGAAAAGAAGCAATTGGAGTTACATCTCACTTGAAACTCATTCAGGATTCAGGTCACAAATTTTCATAAGAAACTTAACTTTGTCTTTTTTTTTTTTTTTTTTTTTTATGAAACTCTCTAGTGGCAAAGATTTCTAAAAACCAGAACAGGAATCTTGTCAAAATATGATGTAGTGAATAATCTGATATTTGAAATACTTGTCTGCAATCTGGCAGACCCTGTAATTTTTACATTGGTTTCCTAATCCATAAAGTGAGGGTGTACAAGTTTTTGTGGAATTTTCATTTATTTTTGCAGAAGGAAAAAACTTGAATCTTTTCTTGAACAAACTGATTATCTGGTTTCCCATTGATACAACATACTTTTGTCATGAAAATCTCCAAAGAATACATACAATAGGAAAGTCAAGCAATAGCACAAGTTGGATAAGGATGTAAAATGTATGATGACAGCAATAATTCTATTAGATGCTGCTTAAAATCCTACAATAGGGAGATGGAACTTAAATAAATGCACAGATATACAAAACAAAGTCAATATAATTGGAAAAGGGATTAATATGCAACAAATTTTATATGAGACAATAGATTTTAAACCAGATTTTTAAAAGAAAGAAAATGTAGTTAAAATCATCAAGAATAAAGCAAAGAGAGAAAAAAAAAAGTAAGGAAATATTCACAACTTTAAGGTATTTTAATAAAAAGAGAATTCTTATTTTGCCTTGTCTTTCAGTATGCTCTTGAATTTCTAGGGAGACTGAAGAACAAGAAGATTTAAACAGATCACTTGGAAACTTAGTAGAATATTTCACCCACAAAAAGATTTTGTAAATGAAAATTAAGGTTGTGCATAAGAAAATTTCATAACGTAAACCAATTTGCAAAGGGAATATTATTGCTAAAAGTCATTTATTTTCTTTACTCTCTGAAAAGGAAAAAATACCTATGTACATTTTTAACATACATTGTATAGTTGCCTTTTTTGACTGCATTATGTACAGCACACATTTGAGTTTGTTTTCTCTTCATGATTTATTCTACCTTTATATATTTTGTAGCTAACTATACTCAGATGTAAATCCCTTAGGTTCAATGAAGTATTCCAAGTTTATAGAGGCAGAAGCAACTACATTAACATCACAGATTCACCTAACAGTTCTTAAGAAAGGAAGGGGATGGGAATTGAAACAGGAATACCTATCTTTGTTGGGCTTTTTCATCCTATCATCTTGTGGGTTCTTACTGTCTAGAAGGATGTTAATTTTTCTCTGCTTTGAGAATTTCAGAAATACTTTTAAATTTCACATAGTTCATGAATTATTTTTTCTAGGGAGTGATAAAAAAATGTCTATTTTAATTCCCTGCAGTCCAGACTGGACCCTTTGAAGTACACCATTGAGCTCCTCAGGGCATCCTACAGATGGCAGCAGCAATTGTGCCATATGTTCCCTGTGGCAATTCACAACAATAGTAGGACAAATTAAAAATAGTTTGTCATTTTGAAAGAGATATTTAGTACAAAGTATTTTTCAAGCAAAAGAGCAGGGATGACGTGCATCTGGCAGCAGAAGATTAGACAACTTTACAGCAGGAGTGGCAGAGATATATGGTGCTTCCTTATAATACAGCCTAATTTAGAGAAAAGAAATTGACCTGTTAGACAGAGCCTGAATATGTGACTATGATTCATACAGGGACAGCTATGGATCAAAGAGATAGACAGAGGACTAGAACAAAAATCCCTCAGTTTCTTCCTATCTCATCTGAAGTCAATTCAATTATTTCCCATCTCATAAAATCAACATTTCATAATAAACAAACCCAAAGTTAAAAGTTAACTAGACTTTGTTGCATAACACAGCAAATTAAGAACTGTCGTATAAAGTGTGATATTTCAAATAATGGCTAAGTTAAGAGTTAGCTTTCCTACAGAAACCCTGCAGTCCGAGGTCCAGTTCCAGAGTCTGAGCACCATGCGTAGAGAAATAACCTTCAAACTCCATTGCTTTTGATCTCGTGTGAGCCCAACAGCCTTCTTTTCTCTAATATCCTGTAGTTAGTATTCATGTAATCTTGTTTTCGTACTCTCAAGATAAACAAGCAATTGACAGTCCCTTCATTTTCAGCCAACCTTACAATTAAAAAAGCTGCATCCACTTTCACAGACATAATTAGCAGCATGTGGGAATTCTGGATCCAGCCCTCTACCATGGCTGTCACCACTGAAGCAGAAGATGTGTCTAGACTGCAGACAGAGGGGTGATGGAAAGTCCTACCTGAGCTGTCTCTAGCTAATTTGTGTTTCAATAACAGAGAAGATGTATGAAAGGGACCTCTGTGTAGTGGCACCAACCAAAAAAACACTGTCATGACCTTGTTGTGTCAGCTTTGTTACCATTTGTACTCAAATACTCAAACAAAAAGAGCTAAATGTTTTCCTTGTTCTGTTCTCGAATTCAGACCTATTGCTAATGCCAGCTATACCTCTGTTGAGTCAGTACTACTCTTTGAAAGCCCTGATGCTACACATGCTATGGGCCAGCAACCAAAGTCAGCACGTGCTCGCAATACCTAGGGTATCCACCTCTACAGCACAGGTTTTAATCCAACTATTCCTGCACAGAGCCTATCAATGCCAGAACAGTGGCATTCCTCATATGAAGACTTTTAAGGATATAAAATCCAGTTGTTGTGTGTTTCTTTGATTCACACTGGGTTAAAAATATGAATTTAAACTCTAAATTGAAATTTTCAATTTGATGTTCATCTGCTGATGTTCATCATGCCTTTCTCTGACTGACTAAGAAAGCCAATGTTTTCTCTTTGTGGGGATATCAGGTCACAGTGATCGTCTTTTGATGAATTAAAATATTATTGAGAGCTTTAAAACTCCAATTTTAATAGATTTTTCTCACTCTGAATCATTTTTGTGACATTTTTCTCTTCCTTTTTCCAACTTTATGCTATTTGAAAAGAGTACTGTCGACAGACTTATATGGAATATTACATTTTCTGTTTCAGCAATGCCACACATGGGAAGAAAATACAGTAATTTCCTTATTCACTGTTCTCCTGGTAACTAGACCAAATGAATCTTCTTGCTACAGCATTTTAACTCTGGAAAATTAAAATTTGTCTACTGTGACCTCAAAATCCTTTCAAGAATCACAGCCTGCTACTATAAAAATCCCATTTGATAGAGTACCTCTGCATTTTTTGGACGTACATGTATAAACATGCAGTGCAATACATTAGTGGAAAAAATAAGTGAATGTTTGTATTTTTTTCAGAAAGACACTACATTGCAAAATATACATTCAGCTCTGAACAAATTAGTAGATCGACATACATAGGGAATATCAGAAAAACTAAAAATGACTGATTGGATGACAGAGGACATCAATTGAGAATGAAGAAATTATACAAAATGTTAGAAATGAGTCTATTATAAATACCAGTTAAAAGTATTTTTAGTGAAGATAGAGATTTAAATAGTAGTATGAAAATATGAAAATTAAAGTGGCAAAATTGAAACTGAACATCTGAAAATGTTTTTTCTGTCAATGTGTGATGCTGTAGAACATTTTCTAAAGGAAGATTTGTCTCTTGGGACATTTTAAGCCTAGGCTGGAAAAAAATATTTGGATGGAAATAATCTTGCCTGGGTAGAGATCTGGACCAGATGGTCTCATTATTTCAGTAAATAAATAATGTAATGAGTCTATAATACCATGATCTATTGAGTAAGCAAATGCCATTTTTCATTACCAATTTTCTAAAGATACTTTTTGGAAGCAAATGGTCACTCTGGATGCAAAACATAACTCAGCTCAGACTTTACAGGAACTTTAATAGGAAAATAATACCATTTTCCAGGAGGTCTGAGTAGATATGAAATTAAAATATGCTTCTACTTCTTAGTCTTAGAGCAGAGATGCATCTTGGGAAATTCTCATATACCATAGCCTACAGTAAACTGGTTTTGGTGAAAAATGTACAAAGTTAATTTTCTAGGACTTTATCTGCTACCTTCTATAAAATATTGCAGGAACACATTGACTTCACTGGTATTTCAATCAAGACCTAAACTCACTTTTAGAAAATAAAATAAACTGTGGACTCTAAACATAGTGAAACCTTTAAATAAATAAAAAAAAAAAAGTTATTCATCCACCAGTAAAATACATTAAAATAACATTAAAGTTGTGAGGGAAACCAAAAGATGTAAAGTAATACTTACCATATGGCATACAACACACTAACACAACGGAGTAGATTTAAAAAGTAGTTAAGGGACACCCTGTAGTGTCTAGGTGTAGAGTGACATCTGGTAACTCTTCTTTCTTGACTCAGAGTTTAATTTCATTTGATTTTCTGTCACAATCCTCCTTCTAGTCTTCTGAACTAACTTCGTTTTTCAGTACTTGGACTGAAATACACCAAATGGACTCTGTTCAGAGAACAGTTTAAAAAGAGGTAGAAAGATATGCACAGAGTTTCATATAAACTAAGATTGGTTTTTTCCCCACCTTGGTTGAGAGGACATACCCGCTGAATAGCAATAGAAGGTTTATTGTCATCCAGTCTTTTACAAAACACACAAACAGTTATTTGGAATTAAAGCCTATTTCCTATTTTCTTCTCAGCATTCAACCTAACACCCAACTGCTAGATTACTTTGCATCTTTCTCACAAGGTGTTGTTACTGAGATGTCTTCCCTTTGTTGCGGTTGTCTGTTTAACCGCACAATGCATCACCACAGGTTATGTTTACATACTCACCCATCACACAGGTGGTACCTTGGTCTTTCTTATGTTAGTTGGTTAAAGTGCATCTGAACAGTTTCTCAAACAAATCAAATGAATTATGGTTACAGTTCAGTTGTCAGATGACCAGTCCTTCTAAGTGCAAACAAGCTGCACTTTTGAAGTTAAACCTCAAACTTACTATTCTTATACAGATGTTTTAAGCCCCCTTGGTTGTCTCAAATGACACTAGAAGCCTTTGCAATCACCTAAGCCACATTTTAGGCTTCCTACTACCTCTCCTGTTGGGTATGGTTCTCCTGTAAGTCATCATCATATCTGTTATCCTTACGCAGATAACTTAGATATTCTAGGGCAGTGATGTCTAACCTTTTCTTTAATGTACACCCCTATTAGCAAAAACTTTTTGAGCATATGCCCCCCCAAATATATGTATATTTATTTATTATTAAAATATATACATATACCATTTATTAATATATTATGTACATTAGAAAACATACAGAAAAATAGAAATTAGAAATGGGTGAGATAAAGATGAAATAAGCCCTATTTAAATATTTTATTTATAGATAATAGAAAATATATTTTCTTCCCACACCTCAATGGATTGTTTTGCACTTCCCATTTGGGGGACCAGTGATCTAGGGCATCTCGTGTGATTTTAGGCACCTCTAGACATCCAACAAGGCCCTTTTAGAGGGCTACAATAAGAGTTTTGTCATGTAGCACACATTCAAACACCTCAGAGGAGGCCTTTTACCCCAACCAGTATCCCAACTCATTTTTCCCCACCTCCGTGGCACAGAAGCAGCGACAGAGGGCAAGAAACAGAAACAACTTTCTTTACTCCGTGTTTTATATTTCCTCCTCTTGTAGGGCATTAAGTCTTTCTATCAGTTTTCTATGAAGAACAGAACTAGCAGCAGACGTACAAATCTGAACAATGACATCTCTGTACATATACTAGTGAATGAAATAGTGATACAGCATTTTAAGTATTCATATTGCTGAATTCTCATAACAGTTGTTGGCACATAGCCTGGGATATTTAGTAATTTCACAGACATTTCCAGGCATAGTTAAGAGTTTGTGATGGATCAGAGACCTCTGTTTTGGGGGAAAAGAGAAGATAGATTATCTAGTTAGCCTCAAGACCAGTAAAACATCATTAAAAAAATGTGGTTTCTTTCATGGGCAGACACAGTTCCTGAATAAACTCCTAAGCATCTTGAAGTCTGTGAAACAGTTATATTCAATAGACAGCTTTACCTCTGAAGGCAACTGATAGCTAATGTGTTGACAAGAGTCAGAAGAGTAACATGTCCTGGAGAAAACTTGTTCAAAAATGTTCACGTAATTATTCCATAACCTTGATATTTAGTTGGTATTATTAATACAGTCCTCAAAAAATGCTCCTCAAACATGACCCTTTAGAATCATTCCTTCAATGACCAATTTCTATAGTTGGGTACAAACATTGTGGCTTTCTATCTGAACTAGTCTCTGGCTTTTCCATACGCTGCTTTTATCTTGTACGTTGTACAGGAACTCCCTCCCAAGCCTAACTGAACTTAGATTCCCACACAGTCCCCATCTATCTTCCTCTTCTGTCTTTAATTCAGTCCCTGCCTGTCTCATCTTTAGTATCTAAGAGTTAACACTAACTCCCAGCCAAAACTTATCTAAACTAATCTAACCTATTTATCTACAGTATCTTCTCCCCTTCTGCTTCTTACTTTATATTGTCTGGCAGAAGGGGAGATTTCTGCTGATGGAAGGTGTCCGTCAATTGGACTACTTCTTCCAAACATTTCATGTTATCAACGGTGTCATATCTAATTTACCAAACTTCAGTTTAGAAGCTGTCATTCAACTAGATATGTATTTCCCTAATAAAACAAGATAGTTCATAATGATAATATCTATTTTAGTAGTAAAATAATAAAGAATATAGAATGAACCTCTCTGAGTTAGAACAAATATCCATCTATCTCACTTTTCCATCTTTGAGAATGGCTCAATAAGAGAGGCTGATTGAACAATAAAAAAGAATGACAAATATTTAAGATAAAATCTTTCTACATACTGCTCACCTGCTTCTGGTATTTAGTCATTTGGGACGGAGATTACATCTGAACCATATTTTACCACCACCACCAGATCTATTCCCAATGACACTGTCTGGCTTTTTAAAACTCATTTATGCGTTTGTTTCTAAAGCAATCCATGTCAACAGACCCCACAGCTGAATGATGCACTGTGTGAAAAACACTTACTTTTATTTTCTTTAAACTCTGCCTAATAATACATTGGGTCGTCCTTAGTTTTTACATTGTGTCAAATAGTGAATAATTATTCTTATTGTTATGCAGCACATCACTGTGATTAATGTCTTCATATTGCTAGCAAACTAAGTTCTAGTCTATTAACTGTCTCCTTTTATGAAAGCTATTATTTATTTCTGATCATCTTTCTTTCACTTCTATTCAATTTTTCTATTATATCTTATTTCAGATAGGTGTACCAGAACAGTACATATTTTCCAAGATATAGGTACACCATAGATTTATACAGACTACAGTGATGTTCTGCACTCTGCTGAGTGCTTAAGATACTCCTATCACCAATATCAGTAGCATTGCAAAGTCTTCTGCTACTATGATTTAACAGAAGTGAGAATGAGGATACAGAAGAGAATACAAAATAAATATTGTTGTCACAGACACGATACTTGTAAGCACTCAGTGTAGTATTCCCATTTAACCTAGGCTGTCTCACATATAACCTGTCTCATATATATCTTCTTATGTCTTATCAGCCTAAGCTTTTCCCTTTATGACTTTCTGTGTACTTTAAGAAAGTTTGTTTAAGCAGACCATCTTGGGGAATTCAATGAGTTTGAAAGAGAGAGAGAAGGAAAGAAAGAGAGACGGAAAGAAAGAGAGAGAGAGAGAAAGGAAGAAAGAAAGGAAGAAAGAAAGGAAGAAAGGAAGAAAGGAAGAAAGGAAGAAAGGAAGAAAGGAAGAAAGGAAGAAAGAAAGAAAGAAAGAAAGAGAAATAGAACTGTGAACTCGATCAGAAGTTCACTGTGGTTTCTCCCAATTTCTCAGCAGAGTGGTAGGACGTGTCTTTTTATGTGATTAGTGTGTATAATATTTTAAAATTCAATCAGGAAAAATAAAATCAGGGACTGTTTTTTTTCTGTAGCAGAAAGAGCTGATAAAAGAGGGGTTTCAACTATGTTGATCTTGGAGCCATTGCCCAACTGCAAGTGATCTAGCTGGATAAAATGCAGACAGGACAAAATAATGTTTGACTGTCATAATGTGCCTGTTTTTCACTTATAAAGAAAATAAAAATCAGAGTAATGAATCTGTAGGAGAACATTAAATTAAAAATGTTCCATTAGAATAATGTTCTAACTCCAGACTTGCCTGTGATACCTTGAATAAAGTTTCAGGTATCATGGTACTATGTTGCTCATAGGAAGCAAAATTACAGTGGATCTGCTTTTTGAAAATTATACATTGCCCTCATTTAGTGAACTGGTAGGATCTGTTTAAGAATATGATTCAGTTTAACAGGAAGTAACATTTGGTGGATAGGTAATAAGGAGGAATCCAAAGGGTAGCAGCAAACAAAGGAGAAGTTAAAAACACCATACAAACCAAATCAACCTAATATTTCTTTGCTAATGTCTGAAATCTGAAAAATAGTGCAAATTAATCATTGTTTAACGCCTGTTTACCAATAGCACTACTCTCAACAAATTGCACACCAATTTAAATTCTAACCCAAATGCTTAGCTGCAGTGTACATTTAGGTCTAAAACCTATTCCATTATTGATTTTCACAAGGAACTTAACAGGCACAAGCTTAATTTTCCTATTTCTAAAATGGTAATTATTCTGTATATTTAGGAAGTATCTTATACCAGCTGCTTTTTGCATGCAGGTTTGGGGTTTTTTTTTTGTACCATGAATGTTCATAAATCTTTACTGGGTCACACAAGTGCTCAGGTCTTGGCACACCATGCTTGTTCTGTATGTCCCTATTAAGTACCAAAACCTATACCCAAGAGGTAGCCTGCAAAACAACAACAGGATGCTCATTTAAGACAGAAAGTACAGCAGCCAAAATGGGCTGATCTCCCGTTTGACCTCAGCAGTTCTGTGCATTTTTACACTATGTACTCAGTCAGCTCTTTAGCTAAATTTACCCAGCTGAACCTGAGAATGGTATTCTAGGCAGTACACCCTGATATAACAAGTGTAATGAATCTGACCCACTTAGCTAAATTGCATTTCTACTGTGACTTAACACTTTGGTGCCACACTCACGGTCAGACAACTCTCACCATCAAACCTACTCCTTGAGACTTGATAAGTCTCTTGCTTACTAGCCATTTTGGCAATACACTGGCACTTAGCACCCTTACTGTTTTCAGAAAACTACTGTGGGTCTTCAATGCACTTGAAATTCAGGGTATTTTCTGCTGAGATACCTACATATGAATATAAGAATAGACTTTTAGCCTTGTTCACCTGTAATTTTGAAAGGATTAAATTAATTGGGTGCATACTTTAAACAGAACATAAATTAGAATTGCAAAAATAGCTTCTTGGCTTGTGAATCCTTTGTGGGATTGATTTATTATTTTTTTCTTCTTAGTATGAAGCATATTGTCAGAACTTAACTTACAATAAATAACAGATAATTAAAGTACGCTCACTCACAACAAGGCTAGATTTGACCCTGTATTTACGAACTGACAAGCCATCTAGGCAGCTACTGTGCCTCAGGTGGTGCTATTGTATTCCTAATCATACTTACTGTCAATTAAAAACCCGAAAAAGTAGAAGTTGCAAACATAATTATTACAATGAAATGAAAAAGTCATTCCCACAATAGAAGTGAAACAGCTAAAAGGTCATAGACTGTCTTTCATAAGAGTCTTTTAAAATATGATTTTTAAAGCACAATGAACATAAATATCCATTTTGTTCTTGAGCAAACCCCCAGATCCCTGCAAAGGTGTTGTAATGAGATACGGTTTCAGTGTAATTTTTCTTCAAAGCAATAGACAGTAGTAAGTTTCATATGTCCCTATACAGAGCGTGTTTCATGAGTGTTACGTCTCCATTTTTTTTACAGAAAAGGTGGATTTTTAGCCAAGGCTGATGAGTCAATAATGCTATAGCCAAATTCTTCCCATTGACTTTAATTTTGCATTTTACCGAAAAGGAGATGAGAGCTCTATATTATTTTAGTATTTCAAACATTCCATGATTTCCAAATTATAATTTTTTAAAAAATCCTGAAAGCCATTACATTTGTCTTTGCCCATTTGAAGGGTTGAACACAAAAAGGAAGCATATGGAGGATGGAAACAGGGATGGGTAACCTGGGAGAAACAGAGAAACATTGTCCAAGCATCCAGAGACAAAGTTAGGAAAGATAAATCCCAAACAGAACTGAATCTGGCCCTTTAATTAACTGAATTTGGTAATTTAATGGAACCTCAAAAAAAGAGAGAACATGAGTAAGCAGCTTTGTTACACAGGTATAGAGCAAGCACCTAGTGTTCTCTCCCAAGCATTTGTCTAATTACATATTTTCTCCTCTGCAAGTGGAACACATTAACAATTTCCATTTATGTATGTCACATTGTAGCTGGTGCATATTTTAAAGAATAAGAGCCAAGTTCACCTCTGTTTCAGGTCCAGTGTTTTCAGAAGAGATACAACATGGACAAATTAGATCTTTTCTCAAGCGTTCCTATAACTGCCCCTTTCTGTGCTGAATTCGATGCCGGTATTGCATCTGAAGCATTTCTATTTACAATTATGCTGTTACTCATGCAGAAGCTGTAGCATTCAAGGTCGTGACTCATAACAGGGAAGATCAAATTTTCCTGCAGTTCCTTCACCACTGTCTGCCAGTAAGTCCCATTAGTTGTTTTAGTGTTTCAGAAGCTCTCTCCCTTTCTAAGCACGAAGAAAAAATACCTCAGTCCTTTACAGGCCTTTCTTCTTTCTGCTTCCTCTGAGATCTCTCAGACTTCACACAGCTGATGATATCTTTCTCACACTAGCAGACAGATATCTCTAAGTAAAACTGCCAGCAGCAAATGTCAACTATTTTCTTTTATCAATACTAAGATGGTCCCTAACAGCTTGGTTTAGTTTCTTGGTTCTTAGCTGTAGTTGAGAGCTGTAGCAGTTAATGATAATGACTTATGTTTGTCTAGTACCTTTCATCTCGCAGCATCTAGCAGGATCCAAAAGTGTTTTATCTGACTGACAAAATGTGTAGAGGGAGCTCTGTGCCTACAACTGAAATGCAACCAGAAAGGAGAACACTGCAACTAAATGAAAGCACAGAAGGAATTCACATAGGCACCTCATACCTTCCTCTGCTGTGGTAGCTGGGAAATAATATTGTGGATCAGCGCTATCGTGGGCTCCCAAAAGGTGGTTCATGCAGTAATTTTGTTCCATTATAGCACCTCTTAATCATTACTGAAGGGACAAAAGCAGTTAGGGGCAGGAAATGTGAAGTTGAAGGAGAGGGGAGAAAGCAAAAGACTAATATCAAGGGAAACTTCCAGCAAAAGAAGAACAGCGTGGGTCTTGCTTCCATATACAGCATTGGCAAGCCTGCCACTGTAATCCCACATCTAGGTCTGGAGTCTAAAATTCAAAGAAAGATTAAAGTCCCATAAGGTATTCTAATGATGATCACAAAAATGGTCAGAAAAAAAAAAAAATTATTATTATAATTATTTACATTTGTGAATTTGGCACAAAAGGAGAAGCACATTAGTAATAACTATGACTGTCAGAGGGTCAGGAGGCAATGCAGAGGAGATGTACTGGATAATCAAAATACCATTTAATAGGAATAGGAAGCTATGACAAATGCAGTAGGAGTAAAATTACAAAGTCCGATGCCTTTTGGGTATCTAAAGGAATGGTACTCTTTGGGAAATCACCTATTAGAAACATGAGAGAAGAAGAAAGGCTCCATGTATCCTTGGAAAGATCAAATGATCTCTGAGGCTACACCTGGGCAAATATTTCCAGCAGTAATGTGATTGCATGAGGCACTGCTGAGAATATACCTTTAAACACTTATGAGCGCATGTGCAGGAATAAAGAAATAGGCCTGGAAGTGTGCACTGATGGTCCAATAGGACTTTAAAGGGATTGCAGAGGCTCCTTTATGAGAAAAAATAAAGGAACTTATTTTGCCTATCTTACTGAGGTGGAGTCTAGGAAAAGATGTGCTTTGTTTCAAAAAATGGAGAAAGGAGGAAATACCTAGGAGAAAAAAATATTTAAATAAAATGGATGAAAATCGGATTTGAAAAAATGCAGGCTCAGAATCAGAAAAAAATGTTTCTAAATCATAGTAAAAGACAAAAAATTTAAGAACAGCAAAAGCATTTCTGAAAGGATAATACCATGTAGTTATTGACCTTAACAAAGCCTGAATTCAGTAGTTCAGGATGTCACTCCCAATAGTCATTACCAATACGGCTGTTACGGAAATATGAGCTGATCACCAGGAGACACAGAGACCAAACACAAGGAAATTATCAAAGAGTTACAAGTAGCCACATGTCAACTGGTAACCGGTAATTCCCTGTGTCCCTGACCTTTGCCCAGCAGATGCATGGCTCCTTGATAAGTGAAGCCTTGTTTTGTTATCATACTAACCACAAGCCAACTACTTCATGAGATGTGACCATACCTCTCAAAAGTAATGATGGTCACAGACCCACAGCAGTTTTATAAAACACAAGAAAGGAGGAGTTACAGCTGGGTGGAACTATAGCATATCAAAACTAAAATAATTTACAGGTAAATGTCAGTTTTAACAACTCTCTTATTTAAAAAAAACCCAAAAGTTCAAAGCATTCATTTTGGAATTGCCTTCCTTTTCCTGCTGTGATTTTGATGTGGAAGGCTTTTCTAGTTAATTTCTGAGTTTTACTTAGTCATATGATAGGCTGAGTCTTTTAAAAAGCTAAAATTAAATATATATATAGTCAAAATGAAATATCTTGTGATAGTAATACTATCAATAATAATAATAATAATGATTCTGTTCAGTTAATGAAGATTTTCTGGATTTTTCAGGACTTTTGCGATCTGAATCTGGGTTGGAAAAAGATGTTGACTCCGAGAAAACTGTCATGGGACTACAAGCATCTCATGACCATCTTTAATTTACCTTGATCTGAAGTGACCATTAAACTACTTAATTGAAACACTAACATTTAACATCCTTCTTGCTATGATATAAAGCAATACAGAAATCCCAGTGCAAGTTTAAACAAGCTATACATTTACAGTCATTTCTCCAGCACCAAAAACAACAAAATTAAGCTGTTTTTTAACCTGAATTAGCTTCTCTGATGTTGTTCACAGTGTGACACCAAACGATGATCTCACTGGTTTGTCTGAGGGAGTGAGATGAGACAGTGATAATCAGTGAGGCTCAGGGGATGTACAAGCAAACACTGATGCCAAAATAAATACTTGTGAAACTAGAACCTCAGACTTACTCCGAAATTGTTGTTTCCTCCCACTGATGCTTACTTATCCCTCTAGCTTTTTTATCTGTTTCTGTCTTATTTACTTGAAAACGTTCCTCAGCAGGACTGAGTCATATGCAATATTTATAAGTACTTCTTTTCTTTAAAGACAAAGTTTTGTTTCCATTAGGGGAAAAAAATATGAGCTGGGAATACTTCTGACCATGAACAGTTGTTATTTCTGAAAAACACTTCTTTCACTAAATAAGACAATCAATTATTATAAAACAAAACATCTACCTACAATTTATTTTGTTATCAGGTTAAATGAAAGAAAGTATTTGCCCGGCTAGTGCTTTCATGGAATGTAAACACACATGGGTCACTTGCAATTGTTCTTGGGACTTTAGAAACTTACAATCAATACATTTTTTCCCAGTCCATGGATTTTATTTAATCAATTGAAATTGTTTTAGACATGGTAATGTTAGACTCAAGACAGATAACTCTTCTACTTTAAGCAGCCTGGGAAAAAAAAAAACCAAAACAAAAACCAAACAGCAGATGTTAACTCTCAAATCCATCTCCATTTTACACACTTCAAAATGAAGGTAGATTGGTTTTCTTGATATTTCTGCTAATTTGAAGATTAAATGTGAAACACGAGTTCTCTGTAGGTATACAATTGTTTTCTTGCAATATACTCCTGTTTATTGCTAAGCCTGAGTATAAGGTAATTTCAGAATAGCAAAGGACTGTTGATTTACGAGCTAAACAATTATTTTATTCACTCCTGTGTTTAATAAAACAGAAACTTGAGTGATTACATTCTGCCTACCTAATATCCCCCTATACTTATAATAATAAAGAGTTTGAACCTGATCTTGCTTATTCAAATATACATCAGTATAGCAGTGACTCCACCTGCCCATGCAGCTAGGCAAAAGAATAAAGGCATTGTAAAGGATATATTAAAAAAGAGGTCAGATATTTTTTCCACTCTTTTTTGAACATTTGCATGAGTGATGGTTGCACTTCAATGAAGATGATTCATTACTTCCATTTTTAATTGTGCTGGGGAGTATAAACATGCACCTTCATTGCTGCTTTCACCACTATGCTTTCAGTTACAGCAAATGGATAAATACATGAAAATTAAAGTATCTTTTATGCCTACTCTCAAAATGAAAGGCTGGCACAATGGGGAAGTTTTCCTAGAGCTTGTGAGTCTGAGCATAGCTATGTGAAATGCTTTACCTTCTGCCTCCTTAAATAATTCAGATGCAGTTGCATCTACTTTTGTGCTATGTATCCATGGGCAGTTAAGAGTTGCCACAGCCTACCTTAAAGCTATTGAGATCATCTCCAAAGACATGGGATGAAGCACAGTTCAAAGAAAGCTACTCTAACTGATTCCTATTCCCCTTAACTTTAGCGTGGCTCTAAGTAAATATGATTTGAGTTACACAGGAGGGGACAAACTGTCTGATGGTCTTTCCTGGGGGGGACACAGACATCGATCTGTGAGAGTTCAGATCATACATATCTTTTTAGATCTTAAAACATTGCAGTCTTGTTTCACTCATCTGGTTACGCACAATGAACTGACAATCCTTTTTCTTCTTATAACAGAGCTAATGGCAACTGGAAATGACAGCTTCAAAGTTAAGTTAGTGTAACATTGTGTCACTTTTTGCGAGAACAATATTAATTAACACATCACTTTGCACCATGCTGGAAAAATACCGTTATTAATTTCATTAAAACCTCAATCTATGATGCTAGCCTAATACAGAAGGTGTGTCCTTTCTGGTACTGATTATTTGACAAAAGATTAAATGGAAAAGAAAGTTCTCTATATTTTTATTAAAACTCTTGGAAACTGACCTGGATTTTGACTGGAAGATTCATTAATATTCATTTGTATATAATTGCCTTAATTTTAGTGATAATGACTTCAGTTACCAACTGTGTGATTGATGGGACTTGTGTCTTCTCTCTGAAGGAGATGAGCTAAATAAAAAAGTAGAAACTTGCCATTCATGCATGATATTCTTAGCTGCCTTTAATTACAAGCTAGCTAAATAAGCATGCAAACCTTGCTATGATTGATAGGATCTCTATGCTGTAGTGATTGTTTTTCTTGAAGTTAGAAGGTGCTTGAATCAACTGAGTTCTAAAATTAGCTGGAAGCTGCATCCCAAAGAAGCCTCAATTCTTTCTTAAATTAGCAATGAAGAAGAAACACTTAAATACTTCGGCTGTTCTAAATGCATACACACACACAATCGTCTTCATAGTAATCTGCAAAGACGCCACCTAGATGGACGTTATGAATCCCAACTAGATGGGAAACAATTATCCTTTCTTGCAAAAAACTTGTGGTTTCAAAACAATATCAATATTTCCTGGGAGGAAACATGACCTTCTAAACTTCATAGCAAGACATGCAAGCCACACTTAAAATTGTTTTTGTGGTTATGCCAGGCAATCGACATCCCTGCCTCAGCACTGTCCCATGTTGCAGAGCAATGCTCAAGCAGACAAAATCATCTAAAGTGTGTAACTCTCCTCTTGCAGCTGTTCCATCTTCTGTTATCTGTTACATCTTCATAAGGGCTAGTGCTCAGCTAAACCAAATCAGCTGAGTCTTCTACTGCTTATTTCAGTGCCCAGGCCAAAAGCTATCAGTCATGTAGAAGAGAAAAAAATAGCTTTTCTCTTATACTCTCACCAGAAACTCTAACATGTTTCTGAGGGAAGTGTTGAAATTAAATAATACCCTTTCATTATATTATATACGTAGGGAGTGAATGCATGATACTCTTATTATCATTTGCTAGGCTCAGTCATTAAACAGAAGGTGACTTAGAAAAGCCCACTGAAACCTACAGAGTTGTAGAAAGCTGAAATAATCTCTTATACTAATGGATATGATTTGCTGAAACTATTTTCTTGGTGATCAGGATCATTTCTCATTATTCATTCATCAGTTAGAAGCATATCATACTGCTCATAAAGTCCAAACTAAATTTATGTTGAGAGTGGTGCTAGAGAGGATTAGAACTTCAAAAGAGTGATTTTTTTTAATCCAGGATGACCTACATTTTCCTTCACTTACTTTAAGGGAAATATCCCCAAATAATGTTATTTAATAACATTTTTAAAATTATATTTCTCCGAGGTTCTATGACTAGTCCCTCTCTGAGTGTTCTTTGACTGATGTTGCGGTTGTTGGAATGTATATTTGGCAAATCCCCTTGTATACACATTGTGGGGAGTAATTGCCTCACACGAAATTTCTGGTGCTGTGCTGTAGTTCTCCTTTCTCTGGATGTGTTAAGTATCAGAGTAAAGAGGATGACTATAAGAGCAGCCTGGATTTGGCCACAGTATGGTTTTACCCCAGGACCTTTGAAATTACAAGCAACTGGCTACAGACTGGAGTAAACCCATTCAGTCCCAGTCTGGATGAGTGGTACAGCACCAGGGAGCATTGCAGCATGAACATTATATTTTCTGGCCAGCAAGAACCATATGTTGATGAAAACACTCTGGAAGCATTGCACAATAGGGAAGAGATGAAATAGCCTTGTTTACCCTCTCTGAATGGATGAGCTGACTATGTTCTATCATAGTGGTGAGAGATGATTGATGTATACAGCAGCCAGTTCACAGAAAACACAGGCTGTACTGTGCAGCTTCCTCTATACCACTTGCTTTGTACTGATTGCCATGTGTTAGCTGTTATTATTGTTGTTATGTCATGATGAGTCTTCATTTTCTTTCATTTAAATGAAACCAAAATGAATGATTTTAAGTAGTTTATTATGTCTTTTAAAAGCTTAGTTTATTCTTAAAACATTTATTTATTAAAATTTTAATTTATTAAACAATTAAATAAAATATTACATTACTAATAGCCTCAAAGACAAGAGCAATTAGCAATGAAGATTGTTTACAAGCTGATTTATTACAGTAAATACCAGCTTGATACTCAACTACAAGTGCAATAATGGCATTTTCGTATCTCTTCATTACTTCCTTGCCTATCACTTGTCTGTACAATTTCAGGTATATTCAATAGCTGTCAATGGAACTGTGCCAATTTATCTCAGCTGAAAATCTGGCCCTAAATATCTAATGTTGACTCACACATATGTCTTAGTCCTTTGCAAGACAGAGAATCATCTGTCAATAAAACTTCAAGCCAAGTGTTACAAACATTTTATACTTCTTGGGTAGCAGCCATCAGTGTGGAAGTGTCAGGTTTTGAGCAGGTACGCAAAGGAAGGTTTCTGAGGATACCTGGACAGCTTCTGAACAGTTCCAAATTCTCCTGAGGCTATCAACTTCAGAACCTTCTTTCATACTGTTGTTAACATTTGTTTTAATTGGGAAAAATAGGACAGAACGTGTGGTCTACTAAGAGCGAGGAAAGGAATTCCATAAATATGAACCTCAAGAGATTTCAAAAGTATGCCTGAATCTCCTCAATTAATTTCATTTCCTCTCTGGGCTATTTTTCAATCCAGTCATCATAAGGGCACATCTAAGAATGAATATTTACCAGAAAATTTAGGTGGCTAAATTGAACCTGATCTACCTTTCCTACAGACACGACTATGAGGTATGAAATCATGACAGCGTGAATAAATCATGAATTTTCATAATTTGGCAGATCTTTCTCATTTTGTACGCACATAAACACACTACACCGTGTACCCCTGACAATGAGAAGACAAAAACTGCTGTATTGAGTCGTGAAACCAAGAAGAAGGAAATCCCAGGAAGTAGGTCGGGCTTGAACCTACATTATCTTTTCATACATATTATCTGACAACCATTTTCATAGTCTGGATGAGTGGATGAGGTGGGAAGGGACCTCTGGAGATTGCGTAGTCCAACCTCTCTGCTTAAAGCAGGGTCAGCTAAAGCAGAGTGCTCAGAAGTGTGTCTAGTTGGGTTTTGAATGTCTGCAAGAACAGAGACTCCACAACCTCTCTCGGCTATCTCTTCCAAGGTTGACCACTCTCACAGTAAAAGGCTTGTGTGCGGTGGGGCAGGCTGCTACACAATGAAATTTCTTAAATTTGATTTTTCATGTCTAACAGTTTCGTTTGATGAATCCTAGTTCTCATCTGGAAAAGAGAGCGAGCAGTTATTTCCTACCATCTTCTTATGCTACCAATCTTTGTAAACTCCCCCACCATATTGCCCCAAGTCATCTCATAATATTTCTGTCATAATATTTCTCTTTTCTCTCTGCCCCACTATAAGAACAGAATGCATGATCCAGTGCAATTCCTAAGTTGGTGTGTTCCTTTAGTCAATATAGTGATTGCAAAAGATGCTCTGCTGACTGAAGATTGTGTTTATTCATGAAACAGTTAAAAATCCTCGTCTCATCACTGTCTCAGTGTTTCTACTGCTAAGGGAGAGACAAACAACCCCCACAGGCCTCAAATTTTATGTTTGCCTTTAGACATGACAATGGGTCAGCTAAGAAACCTATTTGATATCTTCTTACCCTCTGATCTTTGATCTTTTTCTCTGTAAAGTGTGATGCAAATGATTAAGATCTAAGAGAAAAAGAAGCAATTAGATAGAAACTGAGTGTCAGTCAAAGTGAAGAGGGAATATATTCATATATTTTTCAACTAAGGAAAACAGCCTTGGTGTCTCACAGAACTGTAGCATTATGTTTCTGGAGATCTCTTCTTAGGGCAAGCATGCCTGAGGTGCTTGGTTAATTATTCTAGTTCAGAAAGCCTGAGGTGAGCATGGGTACTTGTGTACTCATTCATCTCTAATTATTAGATTCAGAGTTGGATGCTAACTAATTCTGCCCGTGTACAAATTCCTCCAAACAGATTTGAGCCCTAACACTATATACAAAACCGCAAGGAACACATAAATAAACTGTCAACCATATGCAAATCATCAGCCCAGGGGACTAAGAAGACTGAAACTGGTAACACCACAACATGAAGAACAAGTTTTAACTGAGCAGCCAGACTGGAATTCTGCAACTAAATTGATGAATGCCTTAGGAAAGAAAAGCAGACTACAGTGGGCTGCATAATGCTGCATGTACCCTTAAACTTTGAGATTTAGTTACTAAAGCTACATTCAACAACAAAGTAAAAAGAACTTACACAATACAAAGGGGATAGCTTGCTGTGGGGAGATGCTCCACGTCGCAATGGAGCAGTTTTACAAGTTACCATTGTAAGTAAAACAGCAGGGTCACCTAGTCATTAGAGATGAAGATGGATCTGTGAAGTTCCATATGCATTTGTAATCAGTACTAGCTTAGCAGGCACATTCCCTCTTCCCGAGTCTAAACACTTGTTAAAAAAACACAGAATAGAAGCATAGGTCCTGGTTTATTCTTTCTCGTATTTTGATACTTAACCTATTAGATATCCATTAGCACAGATTCCCCTTATGGTCCAGGGAAAAAGATGAGTTATTAAAGACATCAGTTCAGTCCATCTAAGACCTGTACCACCTTTTAAAGAGCCTCTCTCGCTGGGACTATAGGTGGTACTAACAGTGACTGTTCATCTTGGTTTGTCTACCTCAATGCCTAAAATTAATAAAGCTACATTCAGAAAGCAGGCTATAATGTCAAGTGACCCTCTGCACTCGTTTCTTTCTTCAGAACAAACCAAGACATTTCTTTACTATCTCACAGAAAAGCCTATTGACACTGTTAGGATTTTTTTTAGAATGATAGCCAGGCACTATACCTAAGTCCACCAGCAAAATGCAACAGGTTTTGAGAATGAGGTACAATATCAACACTACTGCTTAAGGTGAATTGTAATTGTAGAATTAAGTAGATAACAGCAGTATATATGAATAACATGGGAGTTATTTCTGTTTTATGATAAAACTAGAGGATTCCACCTGATGAAGTACAATTAGTTGATAATTTCAGTCTTAAAGTCTTCAGTAAATTGAGAAAGAATAGTCTCTCAGCTTGTAAGTCTTTGTAAAACTGAATCCAATCCAGAGGAGTCATATATCAGCTTAGATTTTTTTTGTGTGTATAGGAAAAACAGAATTCAAGCCAACTTCCCAGTGTAGCTTGAATGTCAGACCATTACATTTTAGTGTTACGCACATTACTTATGGTAATTCTATAGAAGATTCCTGTGGAAACTAATTGAATTGGAGATTTTCAAGACCCGCCTGGATGCAGTCCTGAGTGGCATGATCTGACATGCTCTGGGTGGTCCTGCTTTAGCAGGGGAGTTGGACTAGATGATCTCTATGGTCCCTTCCAACTCTAAAAATTCAGTGAAATTCAGTGAATCCTGAATCTTGACCTGCAATTTGTGTGCAATGTAAATCTTGGTGGGGATGCAGAGTGGGCGGGTTGGGGGAGTGGGAAATAAAGGGGAAAAAAAAAAAAAGAAAAAGTGTAAAATGTTTCCAGGTTCAAATTCTAGCCTGAAATGCAGAATCCAAATACTATACACCGATGGGACCAAAAGGGTCTAGTTGTGGCATCCACATCTTTCTGTCTGTTGGTATTTGCTAAACTGCAAAGAAAGGAATGGGATAAGGATAATCAGAGCGATAAGCAGTATAAAACATGCACTTTTTCCTCTTCATGAATACACAGGGGTGATTTCACCTGAAATATTTCAAGTAGCAGTTGGATATAATTGCTACCATAAAGCTTTCAAAAAAAGTAAAAATGTCAGTTTGTGCTAAATGGAAATAAATAACTAGTTTATATATAAATATGTATGTATGTATGCATACAGAAATTTATGAGGAGAAAGATATTTTCTAACAGCTCTGCTTTGAATAACTTTATGGAAAGTTGATGTATATTGGTGTAGTTACACTGATTTACATCTGATAAGAACCTGTTATTCTGTTCTATTCTATTCTAACACATACATAAAAAATATGTACAAATCAACATTTGCTATCTTCACAAATATCTTATTCAGTCACAGGAAAAAAGCTATCACCTGTCAAGATCAGATTTCTTATCACAGTTTTTCAGAGTATGAAAATAACTATATAACTTAATGTATTTTTCTGACTGAATCAGAAGCCAGAGAACAACTTTATCATCTGTCTGTGTGAAGAAAATCTCTTCTCCCCTGGACCATGACCTCAGCCCAGGCACCATTGTAGAGTGCCCTTTGATGAGTGAGACTCCAAATGAGAAGTGCTGGAGGCTGTGTTGATGAGGATTGCACTCTGTAACTTATTTATGAGACTTTTTGTATGTAGTAAAGGGCAAAGAATAATGAAACTTAATGTTGTTGTGGTTCATTCATTTATATACTTTTCATAGACACGGGCAGAACTTTCAAGCAAAGGCTAATCCTTGCATCTGAAGAAATGAGGCATTGAAAACAGGCAAAGCAGCAAACTAGAAGCAACTTTTAACAGCACTGTTACAAAGTGAAACAAAGAAGGCATTATTTTTCCTCTCAGCCTTCAACCCTGTCAGACGGAAAGCTAGTAAGTAGTGATGAGAGCTGCGGGTGAAGACAGGGAAGATGAAGAGCATTCCCATCTGGTTCTCCTGCAAGTCTAGTGGCCAGTTTCAAACAAGTCACATCTTCTCACTCTGTATCTTTTTCACATTTTGAACTTTGGGGACAGTGATACGGAGTCCATTTTCAAAGTACTTTGAGATCTTAAAATGAAAACTGAATCATTAGAGCTACATATTGCAATTGTTTTAATCCTGGTTGGATTAAGATATTTTTAGCAAAAAAAACCTCAGAAAAAAAATGAGGGAAAATTTCTGTTTTGATATATATATACGTCTATACTCATACACTCATAAGTAAATGGAGATATAAAAAAATATATATTTTATATTTGGTTGAAGATTATTGGCATTGTTCACAGAAATACAAAAACATTTTTATAAACACGGAATATTTTTCATTAAGTTTCTGTTTGGTTGATAGATCATAGTAAATAAAAAACAGTAACAAAGTAAGACGAATCACGGAATCATGGAATTGTCACTGTTGGAAGGGACCTCTAGAGATCATCTAGTCCAACTCCCCTGCTAAAGCAGGGTTGCCCAGAGCACATCACTCAGGACTGCATCCAGGTGGGTCTTGAAGATCTCCAGAGAGGGGGATTCCAAACCCTCCCTGGGCAGCCTGTTCCAGGGCTCTGGCACCCTCACTTTAAAGAAGTTTTTCCTCGCATTTGAATGGAACTTCCCATGTTCCAGCTTGTGCCTGTTGCCCCTCGTCCTATCGCTGGAAACCTCTGAAAAGGTTTCATCCTTCAACCCATCCTTTAGGTACTTGTCTCTATACTTTAGGTACTTGTCTCTATACTTTAGGTACTTGTCTCTATAAGGTCTCCCCTCAGCCTTCTCTTCTCCAGGCTAAAGAGCCCAAGCAGTTTGAGCCTTTCCTCGTAAGGGAGGTGCTCTAATCCCTTAATCATCTTAGTTGCCCTATGTTGGACTCTCTCCAGTAGTTCCCTGTCTCTCTTGAACTGGGGAGCCCAGAAATGGATGCAGTATTCCAGTTGTGGCCTCACCAGTGCAGAGTATGACCTCCCTCCACCTACTGGCCACACTCTTCCCTATGCAGCCCAGGATTCCATTGGCCCTCTTGGCAACAAGGGCACATTGCTGGCTCATGTAAAGTTTGCTATCCACCAGGAGTCCCAGATCCTTCTCCTCAGTAGTGCTTCCCAGAAGATCCACCCCAAACCTATACTGGTGCCTGGGATTCTTCCTCTCCAGGTGCAGGACCCTACATCTGCCCTTGTTGAACCTCATTAGGTTCTTCTCTCCCCAGCTCTCCAGCCTGGAAGAGAAGATGAAAACCTTCTCTGGTTTATATGGACATATTAAAATAAATGCTCTAGTACTTAGAATTTTTCTTCAAAGGACTAAATATGCTAATTGCCTAGAAGTTTTGAAGGGTTTGTAATCTTCAGGGTTCCAACTAATTTTTTCTTAGGTCTAGATCAAGTTTCTGAAAAGCCCAAATTCCCCTCTCATGTTAAATTACCTCTCTGACTTCAGCTTCAATAAATTAAGGATGTAAATGTGGAAAAGAAACAGAGAAGAAAAAACTTCATATTGCAAATCCAAGTGTAAACAACAATAACAGGAAAGAAAAAGTCAAGTATTACACCTAATGTTGGAGTATCCAGTATTACCTGAATTAAACCTATAGCTTCAAGCCTTCTGACTTGAGATCTCAATAAGCTTCAGAATGAAGTTTCCAATAAGCCCCACCTGTTATCAGTGTCCCTGGGACCCTCATCAGATAAATCAGGGCAGATTGTCACCTACAAGGTCGGTGTGAGGTTCAGGACATCTGGAGGAGTTCATTGCTAATGCAACACAATTTGGAGCTGCAGTGGCTATTGTTTTTTCATTGCACTCCCCAGAATGTGACATCCTGATGAATACATCTCTGGCCACCTTTATCTCAATGCAGAGTTCACACTTTTGAAAGAGCTACCTGTTAAAACTTTACATGGATTGTATTCAGGGCCGTGAAATAGTTGTAGACCAAATATACCAGAAACAGGGCACAGAATGGCAAACTCTGTGATATTGCTCTGCACTCTTTTTCAAACACAAAGGCTGCAGGTGAGCAAGTAGCTCAAAGTGCAAATTAATGC
The DNA here is from genome assembly GCA_033628505.1 of Tringa tobata. Lineage (NCBI taxonomy): Eukaryota > Metazoa > Chordata > Aves > Charadriiformes > Scolopacidae > Tringa > Tringa tobata. The sequence goes on along the minus strand of JAHREE010000422.1, from coordinate 5,187,930 downwards.
AGTGATATCTTCTGTAACAACCATGTTAAAAACATCCATTCTGAAGTTCTTGCTCTCATTTTACTAGCATAATATTCTATGCAGGAGCACCATATCTTTTTTCAGTGGACATAATCTTACATGTACATTGACCCTTATATTTTTTTTAGCCATCTTGAAGATAGTTATAAGAATTCATTTAGTTAGGTTAACATTTGTGTTTGTGTGTGCATATATGTGACAGAGACTTACTAAGATCAGCCCTACCTTTCACATTGTTTCAGATTAGTAAAACCAGATCCATTGCAGCCCTGCTGATTTTAGTGGTATATGTTATGTAAATATTATAGCAAGATGTCATCTGTTTTACAATTTCCAAGTGAATGTAAAAATGTGAAAAATTTTACAGCACCAAAACACAAATATTTAAAAGCTCAGGATTTAATAATAAATCTACTAGAAAGTTCAGGGATGGAAACAAAGGAAATATGTAGGAGATACATGGATTTAAATAAGCATATAATTCAGTTGCTCAACAGAAAGATTTGAATTGTTTGGTGACTCTTGTGGAATACACCAGTCAGATTACACTCAAGTAAGAAAAAAAAAAAGAAACCTATCCATTGAAGTAATTGAAACTCTGCTTTTGAACTACTCATTGTCCTTGCTGCTGTAATTGTAGTTTCCTTCTTCTTTCTTCAGTTCCTTTTCTTATTTGTTTCCCTGTGATTTCCACCCACTTAGCAAGGTCATGACATGTGGCTTACAGCAGAACTGGAAATTAAAGACTCAGACTTTGAAGAATCAGACTGAATAAGATACCCAGACAGTGTAAAAGACCTTTTTATCATACTGTTTCCTCTAAGACTATTCTTTAAATTTGCTCTCAGTAGCTTTTCACGGTATGCAGATAAAGTTAGCTGCACTCCATGATTGTCCCTGAGAGGAAATGCTGAGAAAGATATTTAATCTTGTGTGAGGAAATAAAAAACTTTTGCAGAAGGTGACACAGGGCTTGTTCAGGGGAAAAATGCATGAAGTCATTTAAAAAGTAAAAGCTGAGGAAGGAAACAGCAGGCAGTTTTAAAAACAAAACAGTAACCTTATCTAATGCAATGAGAATGCTCTTTCTGTTTAAGAGCAATTCAGCACTCAAGCAAAGGAAATTTTAGCATTTCGGTACATCACCAGTGTTCAGGAATATGGGCTCCAACCATGGCTCTACAGTTTCTATATAATCTACAAGCTCATCCACCTCAGGTCTCTTGATACTTTTATCAGTTCCATCATACACCAACTGTGTCTAAATAAAAAGGATGCAACAATGCTACCAGCAGGTAACAGGAACAAGAAACACTCTGTAAAGAGAACTGGGGAAGACAAAGGCAAAAGGGGGTGTGTAGAACAGATAAAATAGCAGATAGGCAGAGGAACTTCATGAGTTTTTTGGGGCCTTTTTGAGCCAACCCTCCCTTTTGAAAATTAGTGGTTAAATTTTTCTGTACAGTCAAACAAGACAAAACAAGTACTTGTCCCTCCCCTAAGGTAAAGTTTGTTAGATTTAAGAGGAAAAATAATGGTGTTTATAAAGCAGGTTGAATAATAATCATTAAGAAAGGCAATACTTTGGTATCTTGCAACAAGAAAGCTATGCCAAGCAACAGAAAGGAAAATTCCACATTTCAAGCACAGCTCTAGAGTTCAATTAAAGGGTTTCTGCAGTCCCTTACATTAGATGGTTAACTTATCTGGCTTATAGCACTTACACATTTCTTATCACTATTCACTTCATAAATAATACCATTTTTTCTTGTTTTCTAGATAACCTTAGATTCGCAAGTTCTTTGGATAGTTAACTTTTTGTACAGTAATTCAATACAAGTTGCTTATCACCTTAATATGAGCGACCTCTCAGCTGAAAATTAGAGGGATATTGCCAGTCTCTTTTTCCCTGTTCACCCGTTTGTAAATGATAAAGCAAATAAACAGCTCTTTAAATACCTGTGTCTAGCACTTTGTTCTCTTGAAACATTTTCTGCGCCTAAGCACGGTATCATACATCTATGATTATGCATCATTTTAATCTAATGCATTCTTCCCACTGTGAAATTCAGTTGTTCTTCCCAATTTAATGCACAGTTTGTTTTGCATGTAGAAGAGAGTATATGCTGAGCTGCATCCTGTCTGACTCACAGTTATACCAGTCTGCACTGAATCACAGAAGAAGATGTTTTAAAGATCCATTGCCTGTCTCCTGTTTCAAATGATTAAAAACTAATCCACATTTGCACAGATTCTGGCATGTTTACCAACTAGGAGGGACTGAATCCATAAAAACTGACCCATATGGGAGAACTGGAGTATCCCTGGTCTCTCATATTAGTCAGTATGAACAAAGACAGCTGTGGCCAAGAAAAACATAAACATTTATATATTAAGCATGCCTTTTTGGATCTTGAAGGCAGAAAACAAAATTTGGCAGTGAATAATGTTGATGATTTGGATGAAAAGAGAAATTTTTAAATAAAATTGCTTGGCTGCACACGTAGACTATTTATGTAGGTGAGGGCTAAGCAAATTGCTAATCAACGAAAGTTTTTTTTTAAGTAATCAATTGTCTGAAATTTGTATCAGAAAATAAGTTATTTACTATCTGTCATTTCTGTCCTATTTTAAAACAGTTTCTCAATGATTTAGTGTGGCCTAGAGGACTAGTTTTTCTAGAAATCATGCGTAGCACATGCTAATGATTGGAAAAAAATCAGGATTGCAATTGTTCGAATCAATTGAAAGAAAAATCCTTATACAGAAATGAAGTCAAAGGGGGAGGAAAAGATTTGTGGAAACAATTTTCTGGCAATAGCAACTAAAATTTAAACTTTGTTAAAACATGCATGTAGATCATGTTTTCCTATGGTTTAGCAAATGTAACAGAACATAAGAAATTACTGAACCTGACATGAAAAATTGCTGGGTGAAAAAGCTGACAAATATTACAGAGAGTGTCATAAGGGATGAATGAATTTCACAGATGGTTAAGGGGGAATTATGTGAGAAATAATTGAACTTCACAAATAACTGAAGGGGAGCTTTGGGAACCTTTTGGGGACCAGTCTTATAAGGCCAATGGTTAATACCATGTAAGACCAGGAGAAAACCTGATTTTGGAAAGACCCAAGGTAAGAGCTGAAACTGGATGAAGGGGTCAAGGATCTGGGCATGGGAGTAATATTTGGGCCAGAACCCACATGATCTTCAAACGAGTGTCATGTACCTGTAAGTTAACAGAGTGCAGGGCATGTACCAATGAATTTCAAGGCTAGGTAACCAGAAAGGAGGAACAGGATTGGACCATTTGTGTTGTTCATGATTTATAGAGGTGTCTGTTATATGTGTTTTTACATCATATATCTGTATTTTTGCACCTCTGTAACACAGGCTCTGCTTTGTTTTTGCCTGCACCTAGGACTGGGGATAAGCAGCAGATTCACATCAAACTGAGATGGGATTAATTGTCTGGATCCTGATGTACAGTGGAACTGACCTTCCTTAACAAACTTTCAAGTATGAAAAATTTACTTAATGTTCCAGCTAATAATTTGCCCAGGTCTGATAATGGATAAACGGTTGTATAATATTCAAATAAATGCTATGCTTCTCAGAAGAAAAGGAAAAGATCATAAGCTACTTGTAAATAGAGACTAATATATACATGCATATCACAGAAAAGAATCATAACAGAAGAAAAAAACAGCTTAGAGAAGTCTGCAAAATTCAATCCAAACTCTATTTCTTTGTAATGGATTCATGTATAAAAACAGGAGTTAAGGGTTTAATTATCAGGAAAAGTAGCCAGAATAAGCTAACAGAGGTGAACTGAAAATAAAATTTCACCTTTCTCCTACTAGTGATATACACAGAGAGGTGAAAACACAGTATACAGGAAGCAGATTGAGGCATCTAATAATGATGCTAATGAATATGTCAATAAATATATAATGCTTGACCACATGAACCAGGATTATGGATTGTGAGAGTAATGGTGAAAGAATATTTTTACATGTTGTACTTTAATTAGCTTAAAAACTCCTCTGTACCTTTACAAGGCTTTGAAGGCTGTTTTTGTTTTGTTTTTCTCCCAGAATTAAAATTAATTTTAAATAAACAAAACATTACTAAAAAAAATCCCACATAATTAAGACTACCCAGCCCAGCCTTGTCCAGAAGGGAAACTTCCCAGTGATTACAGTAAACTACATTAAAGTCTGTGTAGTTGCATTGTGTTGCACTCCAACAACTAACTTGTTCAGTTCAGAGAGCACAGACTCATACAGAGTTGATTGCAACTGTCCTGCTTTTTCTGCTTTTGGGATTTGCTATCGATGTTGGATTTCGGCTGACACAGACAAGTATCCTCACATTAGATTTAACACAGAATCACAGAATCACATGGGGTTGGAAGGGACCTCTGGAGATCATCAAGCCCAACTTCCCTGCCAGAGCAGGTCCACCTAGAGCAGGTTGCACAGGAACTTGTCCAGGCGGGTTTTGAATGTTTCCCTGGGCAGTGGAGTCTCCTTCTCTGGAGACATTCAAAACATAATTCATACATTCAAAACATAATTATTCAAAACATAATTGAGTTATGTTCTCAGAGATATAAGCTGGTCAAACTGCAAAAGTTTTTATATTCATAAAGGTCTGGGATTTATGGTCTGGTTTTCCAACAACAATAACGTTTTATAAGTTTTACATTTTTAATACAATGTTGAGAAAGTTTTATGCAATTGGCCCCCCCCTAGCTTAAGACTTTTTGAACTTTTATAATATATAATATAATATATTGTATGTATTAAAAATATTCCCTTTTGTAAGGGAACTGCTACTTTCTTACTGTTACACCTATATATAAATTTTACCTACATTATTAGGGTGTAGCTTTTTTCTAAAAAAAAAATCAGTTTAATTAAAATAATGAATGTTTCTTATTTCAAATAATGTATTGGATTATCACTTATAAAATATCTGGTAGATTACAGAAAAAAACCCACAGTGTACAGGTATTTAATAGCACAAAGACTGAATACAAGAATGTTGCCTGGTTTCAGATTCACAAGTGAACTATTACTTTCCTTATGCCAAGTACAGCTGAGTAATTGATCAATGAATACTACTGAGTGAATAAACAGAAAATGCTGTGTGAGCTGATGGGGAAGAAAATGCCTGAGGAAAAGTCCATTCTTTAGTATCAAAACCTACCAGGAACTGCTGTTTTACTGATCTATGCTTGTGCATCTCTGGAATTCTAGCTGGGTAAAGCAATTTTGATGTCTGCATTGCCATAAATAAAGATTGCTTTTTTCCCACTGCTATTTGTTTCTCTCCCTTGTCCCCTTTGAAATGGTTAAAGGCCATAACTGGGAAGTGAATATGATCTAATGTTTAGTTGACCAGAAGATAAGGTGCATCCTGTTTCCCCGTGCAACGTAATAGGATGAAAAAATACAAAGTCATAAAGCAGCTTTTTATATTGTTGCCTCCCACATCAATAAGACTTAGGTTTTAAGGGCTAGACTTGCAATAAAGAGCTAGGTGGATAATTGTCATCCCACCTAGCCCCAATACTAAAGACCCATAGATATGTTTTTGTGTTTTTTTCTCTGCCCACCTGTACAACTTCCTGACATCATGCCTGTCTTGCAGCTCAGCCCTTATGGGATTTATAAGAAGGTTAGGGGTTACTCCTTTGTCATTTATAAAAGTGAGGTCCTTGCTGTGCTCAGGTTGAAACTAGTTTTCCACAGAGAGAGGCTAGAGAAACGTATGGGAAATAGTTTATAAGATGACCTATTAATTTTATAATCAAAACACTCAGGTATTCCAGTACATGTTTTAAGTCTCAAAAGAAGATATGATTAATGTGTAGAACTGTATGCTGAATCATGACAAAGGTAAACAAAAACATTAAATCAGCTATCCAGCCTGGTTTTAAAATAAGAGGATGCCTTCCCCACTTGAGTAAGCAAAGTGCCTTTTTGTTTTCCAGTGCATATATCTAATACAAGTTTGGAATGGAGCACAGTTCTGTATGAACACTTAATCACAGTCTGCAAACAGAGGTCAAGTTGAGAGATAATGCAGGAATTCAAGGTATATTTCTCCATGTGTCACATTCAAGCACCGATTTCTTGTCATGAAGTGCCAGAAGCTATTGTGCATTTACTGATTTGTTCTGTGCATTTCTAGAACTGGAGCTTTTAGATTAGCTATAATATAGTTGTGGGTAATAGTTCAGGGAAGTAAAAATATTATAAACCTAGTTTTAAAGTCCTAGTTGTGGAGGCTGAAGGATATAGACAGGGAAAGATAATTTCCCTATGATATTCAAATTGTTGCAAACTTCCAGATTTAATTTGCAACTACGATACTACAAGACACTAATAACCTTTCCCCTGTAATATAGGAGCAAACATATAGATAGTTTTTGCCTCTGAGATTGGTAGAATCCTATTAGTTTTCAAGGATAAATTCAATTAAAAGGATGTATTAATTTCTGCAGTTTAATTTATTTATACTACCCTACCTGTTCCATGGGTAGATAACTCCGTAGGCTTATAAATATTTCACTTGTTAGAATGCAAGTGTAGCTTCATTTGCAACTCTTTTTGTGTCACTGTCCTACTTTTTGCATAGTCTGCTTGACAAAAAGTTTCTATGCCTTACCTACCTGAATTTTATAACAAAAACCTTTGGGACTAATTAAGATTTTTATAGTAAAATAATGAGAGAGATTTTCTGTCTCTCTACTTTTTTTCCCTAGTTTTGTGCCTTGGGTTATTCTTGGGGCCACCATAGTCAGATTCAATTTATAGAAGCATATTTGTTGCTCATCTGCATTAATAAAGCATAGTACAACGACAACAACAACAGCAGCAGCAAAGATCTTGACAAGTTCTAATATTTTCTCTTAAGCTAAATAATTCCCCAGTCTTTCTGTGTAAGACTCATAAAACAAAACATGTGCTAATTAATGTATGAAAAATCCGGTTATTCTGAAAATATTTTAAATGAACTGAAGGATGCTTTTTTTAGTAGGCAAATTTAATCTGGCAAGGAGAAGCTGGTAGAACAGGCTAGACCAAAGCACAGAGCTCTGCTGTATCTGCCATAATTATTCATGAAGCCATCAACCAGGCAGGATATATCCGGTTATAATTCTTGCACATGTCAGTGACAGGGAACATCCAGCTCTTATCCTTCAAGACGCTGACAAGGACAGGAGAAGGTATGATCCCCGTGCCAGCAGGAAGCTTCTAGGCTCTTTGTTACCCAAGGAAATTCCTGAGTTATCCCCTCACTCCCCAAAACAAAGCAGGGGCAGAGTTCAGGACTGAGGGGTTAGATGCAGATATCATGCAGAAGTCTTCTGACAGCCAGGAGGAAAAGCCAATGATTTCAAGTCACATTTCTGCGAGAAGTCTTAACTATGAGATTATAGCTGTCACATCCACTTGGGAAGTGCCAGGCCCAAATTCAGGTTCCTTTTCTGTGTGCTTGGACTTAAACCTATGTTTCAGAGCATATATGGAGGATGCTCTGGCTTTATCAGTGAATAAAGTGGCCCAAGACCCACTCTCTGGCTCTAAGAGTGAGAGCTTCACGTCCATGTAACTTGTCTTTCCGTCCGTGAAGTGGTGTAGCTCATTCTTGCTGCCTTTGACAACAGTCCCATGGAGGTGACATCCAAACCTGGAGTCTGTCTGGGAGAGCACTTGCTGGCATGGTCCAGGATTACCCTGCACCAGCAACTAAACAAATCTGCATGACTACGAGAATATATCTTGCCCCACTTTAATTTAACAGTGGAACCATATCTGATGATGGGTATAGCTGTTCACTGTTTTTGAGCTAGAAAGATAAGCAGAAACCCTTCTGTTCAGGCTTTGCTCACCTCAGTGTTTCCAGTCTCTCGGTCTCCACAGCCACATGAGGATCATGCTAATGTTTCATGCGTGTGGAGCACATCTGTTACAATCTGGGCTCACCTTTATATCAGCAAACCCACCATCCCAATGAGCAGTTGTTGAGCTGAGGGGTACTCTTATTCTTCCCTTCTATTTATATGAATCAATGGATATACACCAGGGCAATACATGGGCAAAAAGGAAAAGAAATTATCTCTAAACCTTAGAGGCTAAGAAAAGCCCATCCAGGCTACAGGAAACCAGATTCTAATCTTCTGGATAATGGAAGAATTTCATTGGATCTTGCTGAGAAGGATCTAGAATAGACAGACATACTGATGGCAGGAAGGCCTCTCCAGGGGATACCCAAAGACTTAGGTTTCAAGTTAAATTAGTTGCAGGATGGATGTAATTAATGGCATTTGATCTCCCACTTGAAGGGGGACCTGTAAGATATATAGTCATAAACATTAGACTGAACGTTAGGAAAGAATTCTTCACAGAAAGAGTGGTCGGGCATTGGAATAGGCTGCCCAGGGAGGTGGTTGAGTCACCATCGCTGGATGTGTTTAAGAGACGTTTAGATGCGGTGCTGGGGCATGGTGTAGGGGAGAACTTTGTAGAGTAGGATAGATGGTTGGACTCGATGATCCCAAGGGTCTCTTCCAACCTAGATGATTCTATAATTCTATGATCAAGGAACTGAACTCTGTCCTGATGCAGGTCTAAATTTCCAGCNGGCTACAGGAAACCAGATTCTAATCTTCTGGATAATGGAAGAATTTCATTGGATCTTGCTGAGAAGGATCTAGAATAGACAGACATCCTGATGGCAGGAAGGCCTCTCCAGAGGATACCCAAAGACTTAGGTTTCAAGTTAAATTAGTTGCAGGATGGATGTAATTAAAGGCATTTGATCTCCCACTTGAAGGGGGACCTGTAAGATATATAGTCATAAACATTAGACGGAACGTTAGGAAAGAATTCTTCACAGAAAGAGTGGTCGGGCATTGGAATAGGCTGCCCAGGGAGGTGGTTGAGTCACCATCGCTGGATGTGTTTAAGAGACGTTTAGATGCGGTGCTGGGGGATGGTGTAGGGGAGAACTTTGTAGAGTAGGATAGATGGTTGGACTTGATGATCCCAAGGGTCTCTTCCAACCTAGACGATTCTATAATTCTATGATCAAGGAACTGAACTCTGTCCTGATGCAGATCTAAATTTCCAGCAGCTGCTATGAGAGATCAGGGCCTCAAGCGGTTCTGTACATGCTTAGGGACACCTAAGAGACTTTGCCACTGACTAGTTGAAGCCTGGAAAATTTAGTCTGTTTCTGAGTTATCAGTGCTATTTGGGATCTAAAACTCGAAGTGGTGGCTGGGCATGTGTGTCTCCCACTGAATTGAAAGGATTCAGCTGATCCATAGCAGCTTAGTGTTATTAGACCTTCTCAAATATAAGATAAAATAGTATATCTCAAGACAGTTTTACTACAGACCAGGTTAGGTGCATTACTTCATGACTGTAGCAGACTGAGAACACGCATCTAACTTAGTGCTTAGTAACTTGTTAAAATACAAGAATTGCTACATTTAATCCTTAAAGTCCTCCTTGAAATCAACACCCTCCCACACCCTGGTTGCAGCTGTGCAATCATTTTTACAAGTGTGGGTGCTAGCACTTTCCAAGGGCATCAGTAACCAGAATTTGACCCTTTGGCAGAGGTTCGTGCAAAGCCCACTGCATTATTCTCCAAATTCATGGTAACTGTTTTGTCTGTTTACTTATCTCCAGCCATCTGTCTGCCTATCTGTTTGCCATTTTTTCATTTGTCTCACAGGGCACTAATCCCTGTATGATGACGTCATTTTCTTTGCTGCCTAATGACTGATCTGGGCTATATCCCTCTCCGTTCTTTGTGCTCCCTCCCATAGGAACTGCTGTGTTCATCATGCTAAATTGTGTGATGATGTTGTGATACGGACAAATGCTCAGTGGGGAATAAACTGAAACCAACGGAGACATTTTCAGTTAAAGTCAAACTTCCAGAGGTGCAAAGTTAGTTCCTTACTGTGCAATCAAACCCTCAGCAGGAGTCTGCTGCTAATTGTGACATTTTTCAGCAAGATGCTTGCAGACAGGTCACTGGAAATACATGTACTTCAGATCATTTTAATAGAAGTAATATAGTATGCACAGAAGGGTTTGCCTTCTTAGCCCTACAGAGTTTCAGCTGAAAAGACCATTTAACATTTTATAGTAAAACTCTTTATAAAGCAGAAAATGTAAACCAGACACATTCTCAAATGGCTAATGCAATGTACAGTTAAGAGCAAGGTTTGGCTCTTAAATGCTCTCTCTAGTCCATTGAAGCACTCGCAGAAATAATCCAACTGACTTCAGAGCCATGGCTCATGTGTTTGAAGTTTAGCACACATCAAGTGTTCTGTTGGATCAAGGCCATTGAACGTTTTAATTCATAAATGTATTTATTTAGAAGAAGCACACCTTTGTATAGATATGCCATAGCAAAAAGACAGAAATTAAGAGACAGAGCAGGATCAAGTCCATCTAGTTTGTTTCTTAGTTTACATCTCCTAACTGGGGAATTAATCTAAAATAGGTGTTTTATTTTCCATTCTATAAAACAGAGAAAAGTCAATGCCTTTTCAATGTTACCAGAAAGAGAAACGATTTGCTTAGAGTAAGCTACACAAACCTGAACAGAACTGATCCTTCTAGGCTTTCAACAGTCCTTCTACTGATTACAGAGGAGCAGGCTGAGAAAACTGTCATCTAAAATGGAGGTGAGAGTTATATGTCTAAATCAGAAAGGCAGTAGCAGGAAAAAGCAGTTCTTGTTTTATGTGAAACAAAAGAATAATGACAAAAGTAGAAATCAAACTTAGGGCTAAGAAATCTTATTTTCTCTCTTCTTTTTTTGATTCCTACATAATTATTCTATATTCCTACATATTTTTTCTATAAATTTTAAATGCTGACATTAGCAAAATCTTGGCTTCAAGATTTGCTACGCCAAGGAAATGCACAGGTGTTTTATGGAAATTGTATTTCCTCTTCTCTGTATCCACATTCTGTCTCTTTTTGGGACCTCTGTGGCTGTAAAATTCTGCGCCTTTGAGAGTGCATTAAGAAGTGCCCCACCTATGAAACCAGGCCATGGATGAGCATGGCCATACAAGGCAATAGAACCATTTTTTATGATGTGGTGAAGTAATTAAGCTAATCTGAAATAAGCCATTAGGCAAAACAGTTATGGGTCTTAGGCATTTTTTTTCCTCATTTAGAAGGTTTGTTTTAAAAAGAAATAAAAATAAGTAGATGGAAAGTTTACAAATTACTCATAAAAACCCTATTGTTAAGAGATTCCAGGCCAAACCTGAGTCAGAAAATGTAAGAAATACCTTGAGAAAGCCTTTCAAAATTTCTGGCCTGGTTTTGTGAAAAGACAGTTCCTGAGACTGCATTTCTCTTATTTGGTGGCCAATTTCCCTGAAGAGAATGGTTAGCCGGTTACAGAAGTTGGCTCATATCATGCCTTCAGTCACGGTTCTGTGGCTTGACAGGCTGAATAATCACTAGCTGGTGAAAGATCTGATAAGTCCATTGTGAATTTGTATGTTAATAGAAACTTCCATCTGACAATCTCTTTTTTTTAAATATATATTAATTAAATAAGACAACAACTTCTATGAAAGAGGTAAGTTAGAACAACTGAAATTTGCTCCTCTCTCTGGCCAAGCAGAAGTTGTATGTAATACTTTGAGAAATACTTAAGTGATTTAGGAATGTACATATCATTTTTAGGAGCGATGGACATTTTCAGCTGTCTGAAATGGTGTAACTAACTTATTTTCAGTGCAGGTAAATATATAGCCTTGAAGACATCTTCGACACTTCCACAGTGTGTAAAGAGATGGAGTATTTTTGACCCATAACTTCAAGCCAAATTTCAAAAGCAGGACATATTTATGTAGACTACTATTTACTGAGGAAACTATTTTTTCAGCAGGTACTCTTACAGTGTATTGTACATTTTTCTTAAAATACTTTTTTGGGGTGTATGTGAATAACCTATACATAAGAAAGAAGAAATAACATGGTAGCATTCCTGCTGCTCTCATTGACTGTCTTCCACAGTGCAAAGAATATATCAATGTATTTTTAAGGTAATAATAATTAATGACATGAAAGCAATTGGAAAATACGATAAAAATATAACAAAGGTTTATGAAGATAGATGGTGTCATAGTAACTTGATATCTTTCTGTGATAACTGATTTTCTAGTTAAAGGCCACACAGTAGATCTAACCTGCCTGGGTTTCAGTAAATCATTTGATATGGTGTCAGATAGAAAATTACTAGTTAAAGTGCATAACATAGGAATTAGAACTAAAAATGTAATGTGAGTAAAAGAATGGCCAAAAGAGACAAAAATGTATATTATCAGAAGGGGACATTTCAGAATGGGGAAAGGTTACTTGTGGTTTCTTCAAAGGCTGATCTTGGGATTAATCTTATTAAATACTTTCATTAAGGACTTCATGCAAGATAAGTATGAACTAATGAATTTCATAGTTTAAATGATGTTGAGAGGCATCATGTGTTGAGTTAGGCAGGTGAAAATATCATACAGAAGAAGCTGAACAACCTTGAGGACTGGACTTACAGAATAGAGGCAAATGTAATAAATCTGTGTGCCTGGTCATGCACCTTTACACTAATAACAAGATTTCCTGCTCTACTTGGAGGCCAGACTTTGGAAATGTGAGGAGGAGAAGTATCTGAACATATTAGTTGATCCCAAAATAATGTGAAAATGGAAGTGTGACTCAAAATATGTAAGATACATCCAATGGAATTAAGATAATATTCCTTTTTCTATCTAGAATAAAGAACTACAAGAATAATATAGTGGAAGGAGGCTCTATTTTATGACTCAAAACTGAAAGAGCTGTGTTCATTTAGCCTGAAAAATGGAAGACTAGAAAGGTTGTTATTGTTATTTACATATGACAAATTAGGCTAAAGGTGATGTGTGTATTAGAGAAAATAGACATAAACTTGCTATGAGCACAGTAAGACTGATAATCAGAAAGGTGTTTTTAACCATAAATAAACTGAGATTCTGCAACAACATTTCAAAATGGTCATTATGGGAAAAGTCCTCGTTTTAAACATCCCAGCAATATTATGGGATATAGCTCTCAAAAAAAAAGCAGGGACTTGGACTTGAATACTCAGAAGGTGCCTTCCAATTCTGTCATTCATTATTCCTGTAAATGAATTATGTTAATTTAATCAGAAAGCTTAATTTTTGCACACAATATTCACACATATTTCATATGCAGTTACTATTAGATTTACTGTATACTGTGATTGCAGGCAGAAAGAATATGTCATCCATAGGGTCATATAATAACAACTGAGCTAAAAATACAACCTAAAAGTCTGGTTTTCCTTTCATCTATTTTAGTTTTTTTTATTAAAATGGTATAAACCTTTTAACAGTACTGGATATTGACTGCAGTAGAAGAATCCAACTCCAGACTTTTTGACTCACATTTCTTTCTCTAGCTACTGTAGTCAACTGAGTCTCCTATATATATATGTATGTATATGTGCATGTATATACATCTCAGCCTTAGGCAGAGCATATATTTAAAATGGATTTACCGCAGCATTTCTCCAGAGATATATATTCCCTGGGCTGTGGTGGGTTTTTTTCTTTTTTTTTTTTTTTGTTCTTTTTGTTTCTTCTAATGGTAGTTATGGACTGTATAACATCAGCTAGCTTGGAGGTGCAAATACACCCCAGAGGAATACCCTTATTTATTTTTCATAGTATAATTGATTATTTTGAATAATGTATGTGATGGCTAGGCAATGAGTGGAAAAACAATGTCTAAACATGACTTGGTATCACTTTCTATAGTATCTGTGATTTGACAGCATAACATATTAGGTTGGCCTTGCAGGACAAGATAACTGTTACATTTTGTAAGTAAAAGTCATTCAGCACACTGCCCTCACTTGGAAAAAGAATATGAATATGCAGAATTTCATCTGCATTGTTTTATCTGAGATAGTAGTGTAAAAATGATGACAGAGTTAAACTATGGCTGGAACCTTTTTTGAGATAGTTTATCAGAAGGGGAAGAATAAATGTCTCTGTTAAAAGAGCAAGAACTGAAACCCAATCTTGACTAAAAATAACATTATTTAAACACTGGGATTATGACTTACTCTCTGCTTGAATTCTGAGGTGTTATGGGAGCTGTGCTGTAACATGCTATCAGGAAGGGCTCATGCTGTAGCACCAAAAATTTTCTCTGTATCACCCAACACACAGTGTGGTGATGCGTGGGATGTTCTTTGCCTTAAGCTAGGTTGACTTTTAGATGTGCATTGGCTTGGAGTTTGACCTTGGGCAGCAGGTCGGGTCATACAATGTCTTATTTGAGTCAGCAAGATAGCATTTGCCATGAGGGCCTGGAGGGGCCTCGATAAACAATTAGTCTTTAAAACAGATTCATTTTTTCAAATGTAATCTGTAAAATATCAAAGATCATTTTCTTTAACACTGTTATCTGTACCTGCAAAAAGGGGAATATATAAGAAGTACACAGTGAACATGTTTTTGTTACATTTTTTTGGTTACAGCTTGTAGGTCGCTGAAGGGAAAAAATGAACAAATTGATGGATTTGGTTATGTGTGAAATGGATATGTAACAAGGGAACTAGAAAACCTTTTACATTTCCAGAGATCAGAACTCCCAACCTACCATATAATACTCCATTCCAATTTCATTCAGCTGTGATGGAGGGAAAAATTCCATAACATTGGTGTGCACTTAATTGTCACAGGGAAATAAAATTACAAAGTTTAGTAATACCATAAAAAATGTGTAGTGTTATGCAAGAACTTAAAATTACATGCTCTCTAAAGTAAAATTATTATACTACAGAGGCTCACAAAAGCTTTCAAACTAAGCAGTATAATCTCGCAGTTAAGAGGTTTAACTTCTGGTTGAGAAAGAATAGAAACGTAAATGCCATTGCTGTCAGGACCAAACAGTACAGCAGACTGAAGGTGAATTTTTATGTGCTTTTTAAATGCATTTCTTATGCTAATGGTGTTGATAAAAACATAAGACATAATATTTGCATTTTCTGAGCACAGCTAAGATATTAATAGCAAAGTCGGACAAAGGAATGTCCATTAATATATGGACAATTGAAAACAGGTATGCACAACCCACTGACACTTTCCGATCGATGAAGGAACAATAGGAAAAGACAGATGCTCATTCTCCTGAATCCATCAAGCTTAAGCCATCTATCTCCCACGTTATCTAAAGTACCACCAGCCAAAGCTTATCTGTGGAAAGATTTGACTGCAGGAAAAGACAGACTCTTCAAGCACCAAATAAAAGGTCGAAGTGCTAATGGGTGGATAGAAAGACTTAATCATTGGGTCATCAGAAATGTTCATACTTCACCCTAAACTGCGTGTTCTTGTCTTCCAGTGTGATGGCAAGGACTTCTTGGCCAGCAAGAGCCATTCCATGCAGAGAACCAGCTAATCAATATGCATTGCATGAGCAGACACTGGACTGGAACACAGAATGCTCTAAATAGCTCTCACTCTGTGTTGTTGAAAAGATTAAGCAAATCCATGAGCAGAAAATACGTATTCTGGATGATACAGACCTAACGCACTTTGGTCTTTTGTGGTCCCTGCTGTGAAATTCTAGGACCCTTCAGGATTATCCACTGAACTGCAAAATAGATCCATGCTTTTTCAAGCTGATGCAAGGCAGTGAAAAACAACTATCGACTACTGCCCACAGAAGTTATACATATCCCCTTGACAGAAATGAAGCAAATAGCTTTCTTGAAAAGCATGTGACTGTAACCAATGTAAAGAAAATGCAGTAGGCCAAGGTCCAGAAATTCAGTCTTGTGTCCTAAAGTGTCCAAATTTGTCACCTAAGTGATAATGGCATTCTTTAAAAAATACAGCTGCTTTTTAAAATTGTGGGCAACCAGTTGTCAAATGGTTCGCATACACAAAGACACCCAAATGCTGATAGTTATCTCACAGGTAAATTGATTTAGTATCCTAGATCAAGCTGCAAATCATGAAAAGCTCAACAAGGACCTTCCATGTAGATAATCCTCACTGTATTGCACTGTGCCAGGAGATGCAGTCTACTCAAAAGCAGGTAGCGAAGGCATCATCTGGCACTTGGGGAACTTTCAACATGAAAGGTGTTGAGTTAAATCCCTATTCTGTAGTTTTGATTCACATTGTAGGGGAATGTAGCTGCTGCATTTTGGTTATCTTGGTTAGTGATGATTTTCCCTCTGTTTTCCGTTACAGTTTGTAATGACAATTATATAATTAATACATGAAGGCTGTAAGTCTGTCTTCTGCATTCCAGGTGAATGCTCTGATCAGTCAGCTGAAATCACTCAATATTCCAGTTCAATTCCAAGAGAAGCATCTGCAAGAGGTATGCAAGAGAAAACCTCACACTTTCCTCTTTTTTTTTTTTTTATCTTTCCTTTTCTCCTTTTCTTTCCCAGGACCAGCCTTCTCCAGATCCTTCATTATGCATTAAACAATGCCTGAAGGTTTTAAGGTTTCACCTGGGACTGGGGTTTCATTGGGTTGAGAGGAAGCTAGGGTGAGTTCACAGAAGAGAAATTAAGTTATGTTTACTAAATAAACAGAGAGTACAACTAGCTCAAGAACATCCCTGAAAAACAAACGGTTCTAGGATGGGAGAGTATACAGGTAAAGCATCCTCTGCAATTGCTCTCTCCTTATATCATGCTGATCTTGGTCGTTGTCAGAGTAGAAAACTGAGGTAGATTGACTTGTGTCTGATTCTGTGCAGCCACATTTTTGTTCTTAAGATTGGCAGTTTGGCCAAGACCTGAATGCTCAGAAAATCATCATCATGGTCTTGGCCACTATGAGCTATGAACTATTTCAGTTCTTCTGTCCCCCATGTTTTCCAGCTATCTGTTCAAAGGCAGTGACCAGAGTGCTCAAATGAGAAGGCAACAAGACTACTACTCGAAGAACCTAAAGTGAACAGATCAGAACATTGCACAATTAAAATAATTTTTCTAGAGCACAACCAGAAACACTGACTAAGCTTTTCATTGGAAAAGGAAGATTCAGAGGTGAAGGGGTGGAATGTGTAACTTAACACATAGTATTCCATTCCTGATGTTCTGAAACAGTAAGAGCTTTTTATGAATAAATGCTGAAAAATTTATGTTGCCCTTTTTACCTTTCTAGTGCCTGGACAATTTTGGCTGGGGACCTGGATGATAAACTGTCATTTATTATATCCTGGCATCTTGGATAGATAGAGTGCTTTGCTATTTGGCTTAGCTGTTTTTCACTTTTTGTTTCACAGAAGACAAAGGAAGGATTGGCTTCTTTCCTGTAGTATTTTTGGAAGAAGAAAAAGGTGCTTTTCTCAACATGATACAATTTGAATTTGTATTCAGATGCCAAATTATGAATTGAACTTGATAATTTGTTTCATGTTCATTCATGATGAAAGTATGTTTGATATTAAATATCAAAGCTTTTCACAAAATTTAATATTTTTCACAATTTCTAAGCATTGTTATACAGGATGCTTACCTTTATGAATAAATTCATGGACTACCATACCTCACTTTTCCATATCTACAAAGGAGGAATAATAACACTTATCTATGTGACAAATGAGATAAGCGGCTTAATTTATTAAAGTTTGTAAACTGCTTTGAGATCCTCCAGTAAAAGTTGCTGTGTGAGAAGCAAAGTAATAGCAGCCATATCATAAAAGAAACTAAACTTTTAATTTTCACAAAGTTACCTGGGTGAAAAGATAACTCTTTAATGAGATTAAGGACGTGTTTGAGATTGGCAAATTTATAACAGTTCCTCAGTGGATACAAACATGTAAAGCTGTTTGGCATAACTTTTTGCAATTGCATTTGTAAAAGTAATTGGATATTATGAGACTGTGAATAGTGGAGAAATGCAGTTGAGAGTTCTAAGTTGTGAATTGTATGTCATATTTTATTTCATAGACGTGAGTGTTGCTGTTGTGGCATTTGAATGGGTTTTCTTTCAGATGATTTATTAACATATGTACAGTATTTGACTACCTTATGTTTATTTATTGATACTCATAACAGCCATTGGATCATATGGTAACATGAAGAAATACTTGCAACACTGTGATTTAAATGTGGGGTTTTTTTCCTATTTGAGGTATCCCTGATATGCCAGAACAGTTGTAATCAATTTTTAAAGGACATAAAGACTCAAAAGGATACTGTTGAATGTATCATGAAGCAGCTAAAAGAGCATACCTCTAATTGATTATTAGTTTTCTCTGTATTGATGGAAGGCAAGAGCTGAGCTGTCTGTTTCCTCCTAAGAATGAGAGGCAGGTCTCGTTTGAAAGGAACCCTCATTATCTGAGATGACCTAATATGTGTTTTGATTGAATAATTCTGTGCTAGCCAGTAGAGAATAATAGTCCTGGAATAGCAAGACTGTATCCATTCATGTTTTGACAGTTTTCTGTTGATTTTTTTTTCCAACCCTCGGAGCTAAAAATTGAAGGAAACAATTTAAATCGCCATGGAATAAAAGTGTACAGCTTTTGAATATTTTCAGCCTTCATTTGCTTATACCTGAGAATTGTTTTGTATAAAAAGAAAAATATTAAGATCCACAAGGTCAAGAATGACCCAAAGCTGTATTATTTACATATAATTGTCTTGAGAATATCGTATATGTCTTAAATATGATTTCTCATGGCCCAATGTTACTTCAGTGTAGGGAAATAAAAATATTGACAATCCAGTAGGATTCCATTTCTGTTATTATTAGTGGCATTGATTGGTTTCCTACTAGTTTAGTAGGAAACCAAACCAGGCCTGAGGAATAGTTTTGCAACTCAGAAATCCAGTCTTGTCCTCAGAAGCAGTCAACGTCTTCAGGGTCAGCTGAATTATGCCCAGGGTGGATTTAATGCTGGGTCTGTCTGGCACAGCTTTGAGCAGCAGTAGTTTTTGTTCCTGTTCATGGGGTCAGGTGCCCCAGCTGCCTGGCTCAGATGCTTCTCCCGATGCTAAATGTTGGGGTGAGGGTGAGGTGGCTGCTTGTCTCACTTCTTCATCAATCTTTGCTCTGTCAGAATTGTAGAAGGCCTTTTTGCCCTGTTAGTCTAGACACCAGAAGCCTGAATATCTTCTTACACTCTGCCAGCATAAAATGACCTCAAAATGTTCTTAAATTACAGTGAGCCATATATTTAATCCCAGTTTAAGGCTCTTTGTAAGGCTTGCTGCCAGAGTAGTGCCAAATGTAAATCAGAGCCAATATAAATCAGGGCCCATTTAACATACTATGCAGAGTGGAAATTAGAAAGTTTAGAATCAAGTAACAGTCTTTTTTCTCTGTTACGAGACTCTCATACCAATTTACATTCTGATCACTAATGCATGGTATCATTTGCCCCCTGTTATTAAGGGAATATATTACCTCCTCAACATAATTCTTCCTTGTTCATGGGTTTAAACAATTTCAGATTTTCAGAATCATGTTAATTTCACAGATAAAATAACATCTGTTTTAATAAAATTACAGAATTACATTAAAAAAGGAAAATAATTGGGATCACAGAAGGGAATTTCTTAATTTCTAGCCACTGTTTGTTACTATCTATCTGACTGTATTACTCATTTACAACAAACGCAGCCCAAGTTATAAGATCATGTTTTATGGTATGACTTAAAGGCAGACTACAGTTTGCTCTTTAGTCTTTTGTTATTAACAGCCTTGTTAATCTATCTGGATAATTGAACAAGGAAGCTTAGATCTATATGACAATGAGAGAGGGGCTTTTTTCCCATGGTCTGTTAGACACATATCAAAACTTAGCACTGTCCCGTGACACCAGCTTTTGTAACTGGATCTAAAAACTGATTTTTTTTCTATCTAGTTAGTCCAACTGATTCCTAGAGCTAATTGCCAGGCTTTAACTCCTCTGTGGAATTCTACAGTCCATGCCTCCTAAGCCTTGCAGCTAGTTCCTGACATATTTACCCTCCTTCCTTCCCAATGATTAACATCAGTTTCTTCATGAGACCTGTGGGCTCTTCTTAGCTGGGCATCATAAGAGGGTAAACAAAGTATCAAGGCAAAATAAGTTCTTAAAAATGTGATTTTCTACAATTGACAGTCTTCTTTTTGAAAGTAATTTGACCATGAGGTCAAGTCTATAAAAATGCAACATGCATAAATTCCCCTAGGCAGTACCCCATAATTGTTGTTTCAGGATTTGTTCAGTTTAAATATGAATGCTAATTACCCTCAACCATAAGTCAGCTACTAGGTGCAAAAAATTCTCTCAGATATATTTAAGGAGAAAGTTGGGAAAATCTTCAGCACAAAATGAGGAGATTTACCAAAGAATTCCCAAGAAGTAATGAAAGACAAACTGAGGCAGACAGATCCTCTCTGTTACATCACAAGAAGTTTAGAAACAAACAACAGCAAAAAAATTTTGATGGGTACAAATCACTTGCTAACAATTACCTGCAAAACATTAAGAGTACATCCTTTTTTAAACGTTTTATAAAGGTGTTTTATTCCTCCACAAACTTTGACAAAAATGTTCATTCATCATTCAGATGACCCGTGTATGTCTGTTTGATTGTCTGCTTTTTTAATATTCAAGATAAGGTTGTCTTTTTCCCATTTTAAGTGAGTTTAAAAGCTCCTTATTTTAAAATATTTTCCTAATGTATAAATTTGTCTTTTCTGCAACTCAGGCCCATTTATCTCCAACAGATACTGGAAACTTTTTCTTACTTTCCTCTTTCTAGTAGTGTTACATATAAAGACTGTTATCTTTACCCTTAGCCTTTTCTTCTCTCGTCTTCTAATCGGCTCTCCTCTGGTGCCTTGCAAAGCCTTACCAGTGAATTCTGATTATGCAGATTCCTAAAGACCTGAGGAAATTTCAGGTCAGCTGTTTGGATAATCAATAATTCTCTAGTACCTTCTCTTCAAAAGTATAAAGGAGACTAAGGAATGCTAATAACAGACTTCTGTATCTTCAAGTCATAGATTTCTCAGTTCTTCAAAATTTGTTTTTTCTGAAATCAGAGAATTCTTCTGTATTTCAATATGTGAAGCTCTTTCTTATTATGTTGAATTCAGCCTGCTTGCAAGCTGTCCTGTTATTCTCACATTCACAATCGGTTCAGCTGTCACAGAAAACACATACAGGCAGACTTCAGTCTTCATATTTTACATCTGAAGTCTTTTTATAATATACCCATTACTTGGATAATCCTTTCCCCTGTATTATAGTATTTTTCAATCAAAATAGATATTGAAGGAGTTAACTTCTGCAAATATAAGTTAATTGAACTCCGGCCAAGTAATGCTCAAATTTCTTTCAGGTATATTGGTGATTGCCTGTCATTCATTTAGCTTCATTCTCTATTCTTTGCTTCCTTCTCATTCAAATGATTTAACTGCTCTTCTCTTCCATATGTCTATGCAGTGGCTGCAAAACGAGATTATGTAAAACACAAAAACAGTTCTTCGGTTTTTTTCTTCCTCTAATACAGGTTTTCAAATCCAAATCAATTATGAGTTATCTTCTTTCCAGCTATTACATGTCTGTGACTAGTGTAATTATGACCAAGGGTGCCATACCAGAATCTTCTTTTAATAGCACAGAGGCAATTAAAGGCCATAACATTGGAGATCTCCTGGCCCTGATTCTGATTAGAAAGGAATTTGTTATGGGAGTTGTCCCAATTTGGTCTTGGGATAGGCAATGATTGCTACTGTTAACCAAGAGTTCAAGTTCTTGTTTTCTACATTCTCTAAGTCTGTGCCTAGATCTTTTTACTCCATAAATCACTCATTTTTTTTCACCTCCATCTTCTATCTCCTTTGTGATGTCTGCCTCTATCTTTGCTTTTTAATTACACCATTTTTTTTTTGCCAGAACGCTTCTGTTGCTTTTAATGGAAGCGTCTCTTCCAAGTACAGTCTAGATGGCAGTACCTATCAGGAAGCAACTTGTCTTCAGACCAGTGTATCACACCCAAATGAAGTAACCATAGAGCAACACAGACTAATTCACTACTACTGAGAAATTTAGTTACATAGTTAACAGGACACTCTCTGGCCCCACACAGCTGATAGTTTATTCAGAAACACATATCCTCCTTTTTGCCTCAAATTTTATTGATAGCAAAGTCTTGATTGCCTTCTGTCTGTTTAATATTCAGCCATGTTAGAGGAACACACTTACTAAGGAATAATTATAACCTGTGAATCCCTCAGTCTCCTAGTTTTGTACTTCTCCATTTGAACAGTGTTTAGTCATGTGATATTGTCTCTGCTCTTCAAAGTTAGCTAATGGCCAGCAAGAGTGTATGAATAAATCATTGCTAATTCAGTTATTTCTAAGAGATGTCAAAATGGAGAATGTTATACCTGCAGAAAAGAAAGAGACAGAAAAGGAGAGAAAAGTAGTGATCTCTCTTGGCCTCTTCTCTAAAGGACAGTATTACAACCACAGACTGTATTGATAATGTTTGATTTCTCTCTGATGACAGAGGAAAAACAGAGACATGACAAATTTTATTAAGATAAGTAATTTTCATACTGCTCTTGCTTCCTTATTTCTGGCCATATTAAAAGCGCTTAGCTCACATCTGTCAGTGTTAAGATCACACAAGTTCTTATCCTGAGTTTCCTATCTGACCAGGTTGTTCAAGGTTTTATCCAGTCTCATCTTGGAGGACCCCCAAGGATGGAGACTGCACGATGTCTCTGTGCTGTATTTCGCCGTTGTCTGAGGTTGGTGTCATACACCAAGAGAACAAAGGCACCTTAGAAAAGCACTAATGAGAGAGTGTAGTAGAAGAGCAGTAAATCTGTATTATGTATCTAGGCTGGGATCTGACCTTACAGGGGTATAAGAAAAGGCTTATCTGATCCCCAGAGTGTCATGGTCACAGCTGGAAATGAGGGCTTGAAAAATAAACTTTATGATAGCTACTAATATTACAAATTGCAGCACTATGGAATAAATCACAGGAGCCATGAAACACAACATACGGTACCCTGTTTTCAGCCACATGATTTATTCATGAATGTTCATAATTCAAATGAATTGGCCATGAATATTCATGGTTACTCCTTTGTAACTAGATATTGTAAGGAAATCTAGGCTAATTACAACAGAGGCTCTTTGCTAGCATTTGCATAGTGGCAGTGGGAACATTTTGGAAGTTGGAATTCCTTACTGGAGTCCCAGCTGTAACTACTTGATGTGATTGAATGCATACAGAGGTCAACAAAGCAAATATGTAGTAATGCTTGGATGTAGTCTGCTGGCACCTACCCAGCCTATTTGTAGAATATGCACCATTAAACCATGAATATCACATAACTTACTGCCAGTAAAATGCAGACATTCATGCAGAGCAAGCCTTAAGCACAAGTAAGTCAAGTGGCTTTTGGGCTATGTTCCAGTAGGCACAAGAGGTCAATTTCTGCTCACAGTAACATTAGTGCAAATTCACTGATTTCAATTAAGTTATTTCGGTGTGACTATGAGCCAAATTTGGCCTGGTCTACAGACTCATAACTCACAAACTGGCAATTTTCTTTTCCAGTAATAACAGCACTGAGAAACAAATTATACCATGATTTCTTATCTATTTCCAGTGACATAGGCTCAGGTTAAAATGTCATAAATCTGGCATTTCATATTTTGTTGTTTTCTCGGAAACATCAGCAGGAAAGGATGCTTTTTTTTCTCACTGTTCCTCTTGCACTTTAAAAAGAAAGAGACATCATATGTAGAATTGTCTGCAAACACATATAGAAAGATCTGGAAAGGAGCTGTAGCTTTGACATTGATGACAAAGAAAAAAGGATGAAAGAAACATAATAGCTGGGTCTTTGTTCATCTAGAGAATGACAAGCAGGTAAGATCCAAGGGAGTTCTTAAACTCATATACTCTAAGATCACATGATACAATTCTGATTTGGTGTCCTGAATATCATAAACCACATAATTTTCCCCAATAATCATTGTGCCAGGAACAGATCTTCTGACAACTTGACTTAATTTAAAAATACAGAAATAAGGAGTAATTTCTCTTAAGGCTGATGTCACCTAGTCAAACACATATATCTAAGATACCATCACTGCCAGGGTGTAATACACAGGACAGATTTCTAAAGCAGGGTGGGTGAATCATGAATATAAAGAGTTTCTAGATAATAAGAAAGCCCAGATGTAGATGTCAATACTTACCCTACATTTTGATAGGCTTAATCTCACCAGGGTTTTCCCCAGAAAAAATATTTTCCCCAGGAAAATCCAGGATTTTCCCCACCAAATCTCTCAAATATTCATTTCACGGTTGAAATGTGTATCTGAGTTCTGATATTAATTTTTCTGGCTTCACCTTTCTCCCAGAGCTGGAGGAAAGCTTTTGTAAGTTGAGGGGAGAAGGAAAAAAAAAATTAAATAAGAAAAAGAGAGACACTGAAAAAGAGAACTTTGAGAACTTTAAGAAGAGGCAATAATTCCTGCAGGAAATGTTCCGACTTTTTCTGTATTTGTTAATAAATTTCCTTCCCTGGTCATTGCTTCTTGTTACGACTTTGTTCACTTTGTCCCCATGCGGTTATTACAGATTGTGATTATGTCACCTTGTAACCTTTCCTGGGATACACTGTTGATGGAGCCTTTTAAGCTTTTTGCAAACAGAAATTCTTTAGACCATATATTATTCTTGCAGTTTTCTTCTGAACCTCCAACAATTTCCAGTACTGTTAATGAAACATGAACACTGGAAATAAACACTATTTTTCCCACTACTGCTCTATCCAAAAGTAAATACTATTTGTCTTCATAAAATGTTACTTTTAACTATAGTGTTTTGCCCAATGTGTAAATTCATTATGGTTTTGTGTATGCGACAGCCTCTGTGATTTTCAAAGTGTTTGCATTCTAGAATATGTTCTGTAGGAAAGTCTTTGTTTCCCGGGTATGTGATGCTACATTTGAATCCCTTCAGGTTAAAGGGGATTGCTGAGTAGCATAACATTATACTGCTAACGTATTATTTACTCACCTGACACTTTTTTGTGTTAGCCTTATTCTTCATCAGTTATGATTTTGTATTTTACTTGCACACCATGGATAAAATATATTGAATATAAGTATTCACAGAGACAGTTTTTTGGGTCACCCGAGCTGTCCTTAGTGAATGGCATTTTTTTCTTAATGGTATTTCTGCGTTACTAGCCAGTTTTTAACTAATGCATTGTGTGCAAATTTGATGTACACATCAAGACAACAGGAATAGGAGGTGTCTTGGCAATTTGGGTCAGGTCAAATAAATTCCTTTCCTAATAACTAGGTTGTTATGCAATTATGAGGAAGGAACTATTACAAGAAGCAATTGGGTGGAAAAGATTCACATTCCTTACCTTCTCCAAGTTTTGAAGGAATAAAAAGGAAGTGAACTTTGGTTGGTGAGGGTGCATGTTAAACCAGCACTAAAGGCACTGAAAAGAAGTGAGAA
The DNA here is from genome assembly GCA_033628505.1 of Tringa tobata. Classification (NCBI taxonomy): domain Eukaryota; kingdom Metazoa; phylum Chordata; class Aves; order Charadriiformes; family Scolopacidae; genus Tringa; species Tringa tobata. Next base: position 5,162,304 of record JAHREE010000422.1, on the reverse strand, counting down.
AAACAAAACTGAACGGAAGATAAAGGAAGTACAATCAACATAAGCACAGCAGGAGAGTCTTTGAGTGGCTTGGATAAGAAAAAGGGTGCTCTTATTCCAAGCTTGTAGAACAGCAGTTTTACTCTACGCTTGATTTATATTGTACCTCTTCTATGGAATCAATTGCTTGAATGCTGGCAAGGGCTTCATACTGCTCCATTAAATGTAAGACCCACTGTGCCACAGGATACTGATTAGCATGGACAGGAACAGACAATAGTCCCTGAAAATTCATTGCAGCCATGTTTTAAAAAACTATCAAGTCATAACTTAACAAAAGCCCAATTAGTGCTCAAATATCTTGTCTGTTTTCTCTAACCGTGGCATTACCATTGGTAAAATATATTAAAACTAATGTATAATTCCCAGAGTGTAAAATGATATTACAAAATAAATATTCTAAATGAACTGTTCTCTATCCTGTATGTGTAACTCAAGATGTGGAAAAACACTATTGTATGGATGATAAATGTAAATCAGCCTGAATTTGTGAAATGATCATTATATATATATACTGCAAATGAATAATGAAATAACATTTTTCCACTCACATGCATATGATCTATTTCTGATTAGTTGAAATTAGTCATTTCAATTATTCTTTTAAATTTTTCCCCTAAGAGATTATTCTTGGTATTTGGATGCATCTGACTAGAATCATTAGTGTATTCTTTTTATACCATAGGACACAAAAAAGGGGCTAGGCTTTTTAATATCTTTTGCTTCTTGAAAGAAAATTTCTAAGTGCGTATTAGTGTCTGGGACCCACTGAAAGATGATTTTGCAGGCATTTAAGTGAAGTAAATGTACCGTAAAATACTAGATGTGAAGTGTAATGTAATTATAATTCTATAAAACTGTAGTTCTGGACTTTGGTCCTTTTAATCTTATTTTTTAATATTTTTATTACTTGAAATTTTATTTTTGTAAACTTTTGCATTTAATGGTTTTGGTGTGTGTAAGTTTTTTGTTCAGCAGGAGTGATGTCCTTCTCTAGGCAGCAGGAATGAATATCGATTTAGAAAGACCCATATTACAAAACCCCATATTAATTTAGCATTAATGTTTGCAGGGAGAAGGGTTATTTGCGCAGTTCACTTTGGAGCCTGAACATACTCATGAACAACATGATGTCAGTTTCTGTGTTGGGTTATCTGGAGAGTGATACTAGTGCTGGTTTGGTCATGTTGCCCCTGTGTTACATTTTATTTTTTAAATGATGCCAGTGAGCAACAAGTAAGTGACTCCCTGCTTGTCTTGTTTAGTCTGGAGCTCTTTCAACCTGACTGATTCTCCTGTAAGGAGTGCAAAATTGCAGTAGATTTGCTCTCTATAAAGCTATATGAAATTCAGGAAGTTGCCAGGCTGAGTAAGACTGGATCTGCTCTGTGAGGGTACATTGGAGTGGTGAATCACAGAGTCACATAGAATGGTAGGGATTGGAAGGGACCTTAGGAGATCATCTAGTTCAACCCACCCTTGCCAAAGCAGGGTCACCCAGAGCAGGCCGGGCAGGAACACATACAGGCTGGTTTTGAATATCTCCAGATAAGGAGATATTCAAAAGAAAGAGGCACTGGAGAGGTTAAGGGAGCTGGGGTTGTTCAGCCTAGAGAAAAGGAGGCTGAGGGGAGACCTTATTGCTGTCTACAACTACCTGAAAGGAGGTTGTAGAGAGGTGGTGGTCAGTCTCTTCTCCCAAGTCACAGGCAACAGAACTAGAGGAAATGGACTCAAGTTGCACCAGGGGAGGTTCAGGTTGGATATTAGGAAAAAATTTTCACACTGAAAGGGTTATCGGGCATTGGAATGGGCTGCCCAGAGAAGTGGTTGGGTCACCATCCCCGGAGGTGTTCAAAAGACGGGTTGACATGGTGCTGGGGGACATGGTTTAGTGATGTTGTCAGAGTTGGGTTGATGGTTGGACTAGATGATCTTGAAGGCCCCTTCCAACCTAGGTGATTCTGTGATTCTAAGGAGACTCTGCAACCTCTCTGGGCAGCCTGTTCCTGTGGAGATGGCTTCGAACCTTTTGTCCAGAGTTATCTCATGCAGAAGATGTGAGTTTCCAAATTTCTTCTAGGTTTTGTTCCAGTAGAATGTAACAGTGGAAATTCAAGGCTTTGCATTTCTTTAATAAAATAGTGCATACAGATAGATCCCCATCAGACCCCTGCATTTGGTGGGTGCCTCCACTAGCATACTTATGATTTTCAAGCATCATGAAGGAACAGTGCATTAATGCTATTAGAAATGTCAAAGATTGTGGTAAATATCCCTTATTTGGCTTAATGGAGGGAAGAGCAAGAAAAAACATTTGTAACAAGGCGTATTTAAGTTATAGACACCAGGAACAAAGCAGTTTTAATGGTGAAGAGAATAAAACATGGGAACAGATTGTCTCAGAATTTTTTAATGTCAGTGGAGGCCTTCGAGAAACAGTTGGACAACCAAAAGGCAGGAATGACATAGGTAAAGTTGATCCTGCCATGGGGGAGCAGATTAACTTAAGGTCTAGAAAGTATCTCATGGTTCTGTGGACAGGATAAGGACTAAAATGTATTTTAGACCATCCTACAGAATAACAACAGTAGGCAATTACAGACAGTTAGTAAAAAATCAGATATTCACTTTCAAAGCAGTTAGTAAAAATTTAAACATTCTCTTCCAAAAGCTTCAGCTAAAATAAGCAGAGATGTGAGTCAGATCAGAGCTGGTCCCTCTGTCTTGACACTCTGAGCTGGAACACACTGATCATTTCCCCCACAGAGCTCGTCTCACTGCTAATGAACATGTTCACTCAAAAACAGGAATACATTATTTATGTTAAATAATTACCCTCTCATAAAAAGCAGGCATTTCATCTGAACAGCAGCACACTGCAGTAGGTGCCATAGTGTGCCTATGAGAAATGACTTCTTAGTTGGTGACATCACCATAAAAAGCTTTTTTTATCAAGAACAAGGAGTAACATTCTCTTTTCAGGTTGTTGCTGTTAGACATTATGAAGGATTTGCATGTCAGATCATTCCCTGTCCCCCACCCTCCAAGCATCTATTACAGTGTTTCAATGCAAAAATACTTAGATTTAATACAAAAGCTTGAAGAGAACAACTAAGGTGATACTGCTGATACTGCCACCTTTATTTTTCCTGAGTTCTGTCTTCCCTGATAAGTAGATTTACTCTTACTCTCTGTAATATTCATTACAGGGGACATAATAAAAGCAGAATAAGGCACTACTTCTGATGTTAAACTTGGCCTTTCGCGCTGTTCTCCCTCATGCTTATTTTAGTTTCAATACTTCTAAAGACAATTACTCTGCAACATTTAATTCAAAAGTTCAAAATTGAAGTCATTGCAGGATGTTTTATTATATTTCTCATTTCATTAATCTTTCTCTATCATCTATTTACTGGATATGAATTGTAAGAAGCACTGTACCACATTTGCGTGCTTCAGAAAAACAGTTTGCATGTGCAGGCAGCATATGGCAAATGTATAAATGGTTATGAATAAATCATGAATTATCACAATTATTAATAACTGATAAAGTCCTGAAAAAGCCTTTAGCTGAGCAATCTGAGGGAAGAAGAGAGTGCAAAATGCCTTGGAGAAATGTGTCTTCACTTAAGAAGTGAGCACTCCCACAGCCTTGAACACTGGATTTAGCAGGAGACTGTGTGGAGCCAGCTATCAAAATGGTTTTAGCAGCAATGACTTTAACAGAGACTATGTTCTCCTGGAATCTAATGATAGAGGAGGTGGCGAGAGGAAGACAGGGGGATAGATTGCTCAGGGGATTTGTAATGGGAACATCAAGATAACACTTGCCAATTTAATTGCGCTTTTCATCATATGATCTCAGAGTGCTTTTCTCATAGATTCATCGCTTTTATGGCCAGAAGGGACCATTAGATCATCCAGCCTGACCTCCTGCTTAATGCAAAATTTCATCCAGTTATCCCTGCATAGAATCCAATATATTGAATGCTTTGGAAACTCTACAAGATTAATTCTGTATTTCTCACCAATGCTGAGAAGAACTTGCTTAGGAGAGAAGTCCTAATTTAAATGGGATAGGTTTTGTGCATAAATATTGCAATCTGAAAAGAGCTACAGAACTAAATCCACCAAGATTAGGATGCAAATGAATATTCAAGACATAACCCTGGGCAAAGGTGTTACCATTGAAGGGTCTGCTGAGATGCACCTTTTCCTTTTCCTCTGATAATCATCTGCTCACATACTTCTGACTTTTATGCTAGGATTTATATTTATACTAAAACAGCTCACACTTTAAAAAAATTAGGCTTCTTTTCTACATTCGATGGGGAAAACCACTGTACTTTTCCATTCCTTTACTGTGTTTTAAGAGCCTGGAGAATCTGCTCAGTTAGGAGGAAGATTAAGTACTGAAGTGACTTCTTAGGAGGGAAGAGCCTTAACGTGGGTCTGGTTCAAAGACACACGGTTTTCTCTCCTCTTTTTTCTTCATTTATGATAAATCGGCTTCAGCCAATAAGCCATTCAGTCACATCTCCTTTACTGCCTAAGCTACGGCAACCTGCACCACAGCTGGTGTTTCCTTGCTTCTGCTGCTGCATGACTGATTTGGATACCAAATCAAGCCAACACAACCTTATGCATTTTGGAGGAGACCCACTTCCCAGCTAGCCTGTTTGTAGAATGATCAGAGCAGATCTTTCTGTATCTGCGCACAGAAACAGACACTCAGTTTCTTTCACTTCTAAATTTCTTCTTGAGATGCACACCTTAGTCAACTGGGACTGGAAAATATGTCCATCTAATGAAATGCATGAGGTTACTTAGTCCAAATGTTTTACAACTGAGGCAAAAGCATTCATTTGATGCTATTGGACTGCTGAAAGCAGATGGTAAAATTTGTCTTCTGGTGGCTCACATATCATAGGAAAAAAGTATATACAAATTTTCTCCCTCTCTTTTGCTCTGACCAGAGGTTGCAATCCATCATGAACAATCAATACCTACATTATTTGATTTTTTTTTATATTACAACATCCCAGCTCACAGAAAATTTTCTAAGATAGTATCACAAACTTCTGTTGATCCAGAAAAGTGTATATTTCGAAGGCTATTCCAATCCCACTTTGAAAGGAAATTAACCGTGCTCTCAGCTGGCTTAATTTGGCAATTCTAGTCCATCCTACTTTTAGATCATTAGAAAGTCCATAATTCACACAGCACATTGTATATATAAGATCACAGCCATGGCATGCTAAACTAGCAAGAATCACAGTCAATAGGCTTATTTGTGACTACATTATGGTGAAAATGATTAATATGATTTTTACATTGCTACAGGAATATTGCATTGTAAGGAATATGGTCCTCACCTTGAAGGTGACCAAATCCTAGCACTGTTTGCTCAGAGAGGCTTTCAGATCTTCATCTTTGAAGATATTAAAAACTTGGATAGAACCCTGAGCAACCTGATCTAACTCTAAAGTTATCCCTATTTTGAGCAAGAGGATAGATAAGACAACTTCCCCAACTCTTTTCTGACCTAAATTATTCAATCTATAATATTTCCTACAAGAAAAATTATGAAGAAAATAGATTAAACATTTTGAAACGATACTGCAATGATGCTGGATATTCTAGAAGATGCTCAGAGTGAAATTCAGGTGTATTAGGATTGCAAATAATTTTTCCAGCTATTGAAGGATCCAATAAAAATAGTCATTTACTCTGTTCTTTAAAAAATGTTTACTAGTTTGTAATTTTTAACACTCTTTTGAAGAACAACATGTTTACAGCTATAGCTTTCAATGCCTTTAACATGTGATGAAATTGTGACTCTGTTAAAAAAAGGGAAAAAATACCCTCATGTGTTTACCGGTTTCAAGAAACATCTATGTGTGATTTGTGGGATAGAATCTGAACACAGTCCATGAACAAAAATTGTAATTTTTTAATGTACTTAATATGACAAATAGCATGAAGACCATTATAGAGCATAAAAAAAATAGATCCATATGGACTTCCACAGAACAAAAATCAACTAATGTCTTACTTTATGAACATATAAAGGGAGAGGTTTCTCTTGGGTAACAAACTGATTCTTCCACCAAGTCAAGGCAGGAATCTGAGTGGTGTTGTAGGGCATACTTAGAAATCCCATTCTGGAATGCCTCAGCACTGCTTATTAGCTACCTTGCAGGAGTGAGGAAAAAAACCCCAGCTTTTCCTTTGTACTGAGGCTTTGATTTCTGTAAAAGCTTTAAGATAAGTTTTTTCTTTTGCGAACAGCCAAAAGATAGTTTTAATGTTCATTGTATTTTAGATGAATGCTCATAAATGTGTGGATTTCAGTCAAATGCAATGAAATTATCACACTCCATCTGATGAGTAGCAATAGCTGACTAGATACATGTTTTTAACCCAATCCGGTGGTGAGGCAAAATGTACTGTTTTTTTTAATTTTGTACATTTAACTTTGCCCTTAGAGTGAACAACTTTTCATGTTTTAAGCAACCGTGGCCTCTGTTGAGAGACAGCAAGTCATTATTTCGTAGTATCTCAATTTTCTTCTGTCATACCCTCATACCCTGACTGCACAATAAAAAAATGATCTATACACCCTGTTTTTCTTGACACCTGTCCTGCCACATTTCAGGGCTGAAGGTCTAGCTGAGAAGTTCTGGGTTTATGTAAATATATTAATTTAGAGATAAAAGTTAAAAGATAGTGTCTAACCATTCCAAGTTATTTGGCACTACACTGAATTATCTGTGATGCATTCCTCTGATTTCTAATAGAGTCACTCAGGTAACTCTACATCGTAAAAGGAAAAATTAACAGGACAAAGCTCAGTAAAAATTTTTGTGTTACATTCAAGGTAAAGCTATTAAGCATTCAAATGAATTAACCAAATATCTGCAGCGTAAAACTTCTCAGATTTGCTGAATCCAGAAAAACTGTCACCAACATTTTAACCTTTGAACTGAACATATGGTTGCAAGCTTTTAGGGCACTGCCTGTGCTCTGATTTACCTTATAACGGATACATCTGAAGGTTCCTTACAGTCTTATGCAACCCTATACCCAAACATATGTTCTCATTATGCAGAAGTTTGTTTCCCACATAATTTCCGTTCTTTAAGAGAATAACACCTCTCTTACCTAAGTGAGATTTTTCATTAAAATAATGAGCCATGTAACACCTTGAACAGTGCAATTAACCAAAGTTCACAGAACACTTTATAAATTAGAATTTCAACACCTTACAAGAAAAAGTTTTTAAATACCATTATTCCCATTTTCCCAGAGGTTTGGATTGAAATCGAGTAGTGTTCACACAAGTTCCTACTTGAAAAAACTCTGCATAAGCAGTTCCCTGATGAAGCCAAGTAGTAGCTCACACTCTTCACTGACTGTGTATAGTTCCTAGGCACCTTAATCTAGAAAAAAAGATTATCTGCTACTCAAGTAAAGTAATACCTATGAAAGGCACCTGTAATTGGCAATCTGGTTCTTTTACTGATGCCCCTCCTTAAGCTGTTGCCCACACACTGCATAAGTGCCACAGCTGAAAAATTATTAAACCTGAAAGTTCTGCAGTAGGTGACATTCACCCCTGTGACATTCCAACGTCCCTTTGAGGAAATGTTCCCATTCCAGGAGGCTGTGCTGCAGAGCCATGATTGAACCCATAAATTTTGTTTGACATTAGGTGGCAAGAGAATCCAGCTGAAAAAAAAATAAAAATCTTTTGTATCTCTTCATGGAGTACTTGACAACCAGACTCATTTATCTCATACATATTTATTAATTTTAAGAGCTTTTTGGAAGTCATTTGACATTTCATTTAACATACTTGTATTATTAGCCTTGAATGCTTATTTGCAGCATTAAAAATCACTTATAATTGTTACAGGGGCATAATTAGGATTATACCAAAGTCATTCCACGTATGAAGTCAGACTGTATGTGAAAGTGAAGAATATGTGAATACATGTGGAAATGTGTATATGCTTATAAAGTATGTACACACACACGTACACTTTTATCATCTATCTTGCAGTCTTGTGTTATTCTGTTTTAAGTAACATTCTGGAACTCTGCATCCCATAACAATAACCACATGAATTGGCATGGTCATTATTGAGAGAATGACTTCTCAGACAAGACATATCTACAGAGAATCCATCTGAGTTAGCCTTTTACACCCTCTTTATAAATAGTGGAGATAAATCAGCATTTTTTAGATGGAAAAAAAATAATCTCTTCTACCTGATATAGTTGCATTCTTTAGAGGAATCTTGCGTTAAATCTGTCTGCTTCCTTGCACAACTTTCCTTTTACTTTCAGAAAGTCTACATGACCAGTTGAGAAAAAGATGTCAATTCTGTGAGTAAGACAGTCCTTTTCTGGACTTTAATATGTCTGTTTTCCAGCCATGATGGGAAATCTATAGAGATTAGGATCTTTCAGGATCGAAGCCACCCTAGCAACAGTGATGGACTTCAAAGTAGATTTAGTAAAAAAACTGTTTGTATTATTCTTCTTGCAAAATGATAATTCTGTATATCAGAAACTTTTCAAATGAATGTGCCTATTTCTGTGAAAAGTCCCTATGAAGGTTTCTAGTCAAAAAAAAAGAGAAAGAGAGCTAAACAAAATATAAATTGGTGAAGAAGGAGGCGGAAAAAAGAAAGACTGAAGTGAGTTAAAAAAGAAGTAAGAAAACAAATAATGTCAACATTCCCAAAAGCAGAATAACTGAGTTTGAGTTCTGAGAAAAACACAAATATTATGTCTCTATAATGTCATCCTAAAGGACTGTAAAATGTTTGAGCCTCCTAATGGTGACAGTGATAATAATTTTCATTCAAATGTAGGATGCTTTCCCTTAAACCCTCTCTCATTTTTAGGCTAAACTCTTTGAATATTTTTTAACAAGAAATTTATTTTGTGACTCTTCCAGTTTTAAACAGAGAAACAGTGAAATATAAGAAAATAGAAACATTCTGCATCATTTACAAAATAAAAACTTAAAAACGTGCACATTTGGAAGACCATCCTCTAGCATAATTATCTACTCAGCTACTTCCACTGGCACATAACAACAACAAAAAAGAACTAGTTTTCTGTTAATGTCACCATCCTGTGTTTTTGCAGATAGCTAGTGCTATCCAAAATAGATGTATGTATTTGAAAGATTAGTCCTGTTTTTATATGCATAATGTATCAACATCATTGCACAGCTCCATGCGTAGTTAATTTTTATTTAAAATGAAGAAGTATAATGAAGACTGTGTGCTGCAAATGTCATAAGGAACTGCTTGTGTATATTACCCACTTTCAATTTCTATGATTTATGTGATGGAAATTGTAAACATGCTGTGAAAAGTGAAGCCCAAGACTTGAAACATATGAAGCTGAATACTACAAAGGACTTTGGCATCTGAGTTATTCTGAGAAATAATTTGATTTTCTGTTATGAAGGTGAAAGTAAAATGGTTTTCCTTAAGTTTGTGCTTTGATTTACTATAACAGATTTCCTTGCTCTGATGTCAAGACTACAATGGAAATCTGGTAACATTAAATCTAACTTTAGCACAAAATTCTATTTCGATGATTGGGAAATTCTTTTTTAAACCAGTCTTGATTATGGAATGTATCCATAATCACAATGATCCCCTGCACAAGATTAATCTTCAAAAAGCCACATACTTTAAAAGGGTATATAATTAAAACTAAGTATTATCCTTGGCCATTAGGAAATGCTCTTCTTATCAGAGTTACAGAATGCTGACTGAAGTATTACATGAGTCTGTTGGGAGTATGGTTAATGTATTAACATCTCTGGTTAATTCTATACTAACCAATGGTAAATGTTATATATCATTTTTAATTTGCACATTCCTAAGGGATGAAAGTTTTATGGTGCATCCAGCTGTGAACCGAAGCCCCTCAGTGCTGCAGTGCTTGTATTAGCTGCACTCAACAAAATGTCAGGATTAACTGTGGTATGTATTTTATGATTTTGATTTTTTTTTTTTGGTCATTACAGTAGTTTAACTATAACTCAAATATGTTGTTTTGCAAATAAGGATCATAGAATGGTTTGGGTTGAAAAGGAGCCTTCAAAGCTCACCTGGTCCAACCCCAATGACCATGGGTAGGGACGTCTTTCACTAGATCAAGTTGCTCAAAGCCCCATCCAAGCTGACCTTGAACACTTCCAATGATGGTGCACCCACAACTTCTCTGAGCAACATGTTCCAGTGTCTCACCACCCTCATTGTAAAAAATGTCTTCTTTATGTCTGATCTCAGTCTACCCTCTATCAGTTTAAAACTGCTGACCATTTTCCTGCTACTACAGGCCCTGTTAAAAAGTCTCTCTCCATCTTCCTTATAAGTCACCTTTATATAATGAAAGGTTGCAATAAGGTGTCCTCCAAGCCTTCTCTTCTCCAGGCTGAACAGGCCCAACTCTCAGCCTTTCTTCACAGGAGTGCTGATGCAACCCTCTGATCATTTTTTGTTCCTCTCCTCTAGGTTTGCTTTGAAAGGTCCATGTCCTCCTTGTGCTGGGGGTCCCAGAGCCGGGTGCAGTACTCCAGTAGGATTCACACCAGAGCAGAATAAGGAGGCAGAATCACCTCCCTTGGCCTGCTGGCCACACTTCTTTTGATGCAGCCCAGGATATGGTTGACTTTCTGGGCTATAAGAGCACATTGCCAGCTTGTGTCCAATTTTTCACTAGTATTCCCAGGTCCTTCTCCTCAGGTCTGCTTGACGCGCTCTCAACTTGTTCAGTCCCCAGTCTGTGCTGATGTGAGTGATTATCATGATCCAGGTGTAGGACCTTGCACTTCATCTTGTTTGAACTTCATGGTGATGAACTTCCTCATCCCTATGAGGAAAAGCCAAGGAAAATAAAATACCAGAGCCAGCCTGTGTTCTCCAGCCTTGGAAAATCTAAACAATCTAAAAAAAATTTCAATGTTAATGGAGACTTTCTGGTGAAAAAAGAGGCAGAGAAGGTGGCATTAATCTGGGTGCTTTTCTCCTTTTAATGAACCAAGCCTTAAATCAGTGATGATGCTGACTTAAAGTCATGAGTAAATCATCTGCCCTTATACAGTTCATAAAATAGACAATAGACATGAAAAATGGAATATACAGAAAAAGAAAGCAAAGAAAAAAAAGCACAATACGGGGCCACAGAAATTCAAAGGAGGAAACTGCACCTACAATTATTTACCATAGTAGGTCAAATATCAGAAAAAAGGAACAGGGGAAGTTAATCCCCCAGTATTTGAACCCCAAAGTCTTTTTTTAGGATGTTTTTCTAGAGGACAGGCTTTAGCAAACACAAGGTTTTAGACTCATCATGGGGCATACTGAATGAAAGTTCAAGGCTTGAATCAGATTAGTTGAACATTTCTGAGCTCAAAACTATTTGAAACTTGTGCACTGAGGACCATCTATCAGATGAACTGAAGTAGGAAGGCTTCCCATTGAAGATCAATAATATTTAAGGTAACAGGAACATGTATGGAAGTTGAATTAAATTTTCTTGGAAAAATATGCATCTGTCATTTCACCATGTATTTCACTAAATGCAACAAGATTGTTTCAGTGTAAGGTTTTTTATTATTATTTAATATTAGAGACAACATTATCTCAGCTAGTATAACACAGCACAGCCTCACTGAAATCAACAGAGCTATAGTGATTTATAGCAACTGAAGATCTCATCCTGTATTTCTACATTAATAAGCTTAGAAAAGTTATTCCTTCACAAATAAGAAAACTAATTGTCTGACCTTTCAGCCTCACCCCTTTTTATAGCTGTCTTGGGGATTTACAGAGAAGAGTTATGAGAAACAACCCATCTCAGGACAGGGTTAGCTGAACCTCTGCACCATTCAGGTTTCTCTGAGCACGACTTTGCTATCCAATGGGGCATGATGCTGGAGCAGCTGAGGTGCTTTAGTTACTGAAGCTGCTGTATTTCATATTAAAGCTACGAGACAGCTCCGGAGATCAGCTTCAGTGTCCAGTGTGCAGAGAGGGTCTAGGAGTTCAGGAGGAACCATCTTTGGCCTTTCTTGTCACAGCATGGAAACTGAAATCTCTAGACAGGGTCATGCCCTTCTTTTTAAATGGTTTTCATTTTGTGACTGGACAGAATGGGTTTCAAGTAGCTATGTTTTATTCCATCCAGAAACTTGAGTTGGAAGGTTGGAAAAACTTCTTCCCTAAAACAGAACAATTCTATTTAGCACTTGGTCAAATACATTAGAAAACACAGATTTTAAAACAATGATGCCTACCTTTGATATTCTACCTCTCCATCCATCTTGTAGTTATTCACTGCTAATCTTATGTTTCACTACAAGTCAAATGAGATAAATTTTCCTCTTAAATTACTGGGGCAGAACTAAATCAATCTGCATCCCCTTAGTCAGCCCAGATCCTGCTGTGTCTTTGGGTCTTACAGTCTAGTTTTCTTTTGTTCATGCTACCTTGAGTGCTCCCCATGAGAGTGGACTGGAGCCATTAAGACTGTTATCTCTAGTATTGCCTCTTAATGACCCTTAAGTGTAAACTGTTAGGCACCAATTAGAAAGGCCTCCTCCTTCTTTCTCTAAGTGGGTAGGCTCTATTAACTTGACAAATCCTCAAGGTGAAATATCTATTTGGTACAGATTAAAGTTGTTTAGGAGTTTTTTCTTCCCAGAAGAAGCTGATTCAGCAAGACCAAAGTGCTTATTAGGAATATATTGCTTTTGAAAAACACCCAGTGAAATTCAGCCAGAGCTTAATGAAACTGCTTGATTTTCTGCTGATGCATTCAGTGGGGAAACCTGACTTTACCATATGCAGGCATACGGGAATCATGACATGAGAACTGCCAGAAAATATCAGTGCTTTACTGACATGAAGCTGAGAAATTGGAATTTTGTTTAGATCACCTTTTTAGTCTAGCTGAGGAGCGCTGAATTGTGTATTGACAAACGCAGTGACTTCAGACCCTTCCATGTACCCTATTTCTATATCCGTCTACCCATTGCTCAGTTACACTTTAGATGCTCAGATTTCCCCCTCTTGTACATCATATGGAAAATACAGAAATACCATGACCCACAGATGACCCGAGGAACTGTATTGTCAGGTTCATCACTATTTGTTTTTAATTATTTCTTTGTTATAGTAAGGTATTTCATTAAAACTGCATTGAAATAATTCTGCTTTTCCTTTTACAATGAAGCACTTCAGTCTCTCTCCTCTCCAAATATCAGAATTTTCAGCAATCAGGATTTGTATCTTTTTACTTTCTAATTTTACAGTGCTGATAGTAGGAGACTTGGAACTAGCCTCACTAATTATCAAAAGACACTCCTCCCTTTATTATACATCTCAGACAAGAGCTTATGAAAAACAATTCTGTAACAGTGTTGTAGAGCATTATCTGCTATGTGCCCATGGCACAAGGGTAAAGGAAAATTTTATACTCATCATGAAAGTTGCATCAGTTTGCATCAAATATGGATCTTTTTATGCAAATAAGATTCCCCACTGCTTCTATTACAACTTGCTGCTAGAAACCAGTACCTGCAAATTCTCTTTCCTTCAATGTGTTGGGGATTTCATTTCTATTGATGACAAATGCTATTACACAGTAAGGGATTATAGGAATTGATTTAGAACAAAAAAATATGAGAAGGATTATACATGCAAATGGAGGAAGAAAGGCCAAAAGAGTAGTTTGGAATGCAAGAAATGATGGAATAAAAAGCAGAAATGAGTGTGCGTACAATAAGTAAATAACATTTCTGATAGTGAGAATTTTACAGTACGACAGACATTATGCAGAATTGAATATTCTCAGTGCCAGAATAGTCTTTGGCACGGCTGGAATTTTTTTGAATATTAGCATGGGAAGAATACCAGGGTTTTGACTATGTGACTTGCGTGTGACTTTTCAGGCCATATCTTCTGCTGACATAGAATTGCTTAAATTTATTTCAGAAGAGCTTAGATTTATAGCAAGATGTGAGTCTTGCCCCTTCCTTACAGGATGTTTATAATTATTCAGCTTCTCCATTACTATAAAGCCAAAGAAAATAACTGGGGTCAGTTTTGCTCTTTTCCCAATACATATGCTTTCAGATAGCTACAGGATGAGACCTGAGACATCTAATTTTGATCAGTTTAGAGTTTTCTGCACTGTTTTAAGTGCATAGCTCCTGGAAATAAGTCCGCTTTAATAAGATGCATGATTGTTCCTGTGTATCGTTCTTATGGAACTACAAGAGCAGGACAGTGTGTTAATTATTCAAGTGTACAATCAGGTATCCAGAGAGACAGAGAACAAATACTTTCTTTCCTGTGAAAAGGCTTTTTCTGTAAAGGAATCTCATTTTAAAATCTTTGCTTTCCATGCAGCTTTGAAGCAGAGCTGTAGGAACGATGAAGAAAGATTATGGAGGAATCTGAAGCTACTATAAACTTTCCCTGGGCTGCTTCTGGAATCATATAAAGGACAGACATTTTTTGTTTATTATATTGTCTCCCTCTACCCCTTTTTAGGTTTTAAATAATTTTCCTAAAAACTATGGAAAGGGAAGGGAAGAATTCAAGAAAATACTTGCACAAAGGTTTTTTGCCTCCTACAACTGAATTTGTAATGAAAGTGCATACTCCTACATAGATGGAAACTAAGTTTGTAAATTTGTCCTACAGATGCATAACACAAGCCTTTATTTTTTTATGATTTCTTCATGTTTTCAGTATTATCATAGAAAAAAAAATAAAAGGAGATGCCATCTTTTTCATGCATATGGTGACACTTAGTCTTCCCGTGCGCAACACTTCACACTGAAGCATATCACAGTCACTGATTCAGTCACAAAGCACATAAAAGCAATATAAAGGCTCAGGAAAAAAAAAAAAAAAAGGAAGAAACAAATGAATGAAACAAAACAAAAACGTACCAGCATGTAAGCAAAACCAGGACAGCAATAAGAGCTATAGCCACTTTTTAAACATTCAGTTGTCAATCAATTGTGGGGCCACTCACAACAGTGTAGTGTAAACCACAGTGCGCCGGTTTCTGTATGAAAACATCTATGAGCAATTGCTGAAGTGCTTATACAGGCTAGTTCTGCATTAGGATGAAATCCATGATGCAATTGGGAAAACAGAAGTTCTGCATGCAGAGAGATTCATCCTTCCCACTGGAATCTTTCAGAGGATCCTTTATTATTCTGTTTGTGCACTAAATGTGTACAGGTAATAAAATATATGTCAGAGAAACACTTCCCTCATTTTAAAACAGAAGAGACAGAAAAAAAAAAAAAAGCTCTTGCTGGGCTAAAGCCAAAGCAGGAAGCAGAGAGTGCAACGCAGTAGTGTTTATTTTTTGGGTATTTTTATAAAGTCTTTCCTTCAGCAGTCTGAATGCAGACAGGCTAGTTCTGAGCTGTATTCAACAGGGAGACTTCCATGGAGTGCTACTGGGTGGAAGCCTCACTTAAGATGACCAGCCAGTCTTCACTGAAAGAAAATCAAATCTTGATTTTCTACAGTTCCTATGCACACTAAGTGTTTAAAATAAATAAATTGCTATAAATAATTAATGAAAATATTACTCTCTTCAGATAATTTTGAAGTGTTCAGTGATTATTAAAGAAGCTCCTGTTCCTCTGAACACTTGCAAGATGCCACATTAGTTGAGAAGAAAACTTTTTAAAAAAAAAAATGTCATTCTTTCCCCCAAACTCAATAGAATTTCTTCCTTTAAGAATGTGTTTTTTCTCTCTCTTCTAACTGCTTGTGTTACATATTCCATCAAAAGTGAGAGAGGAGTTGTTCAGTTTTTCCAAGAAGAGTGGCCATATATCTTCCTTACAGATGTACACGGTTAGGTAATAAAAATCAATTCAAATGTTTCCAAAGTAATCAAATAGCCATTGGTTGAATTTTCACCTGACAGCAGAAAAGTATAATGTATAGCGGAGTATAACACAAAGTGCTATATTTTACAGTAGGAATAGATGGTTGTTTTTCACTGAAACTAACTCCTTTCAGAGATAATTACCTTGTTTATTTGCTAATGATCACTCCAGATACAAAGCTATGTCTGCTCAAAACAGGATTTTTCACAAGGAAAAAAGTGCTGTTATTTTCAGAAGGAAATTTTATATCTTTATCTATATTTATAAATCATTAAGCAAATGATTTGTCAAATTGCATGTAATAGATTTACATTTATTGTTGTTGATCTTTCACAATATTGGGAGAGAGAAGTAATAAAGATAAAATCTGTGAAAGATGCCAAATGGAGAACATTTGTTTCTGTTTTTCCTAATTAAACAGGCTTTGTAAGTAAACAGTCCTAAACTTTATCGCGACCTCTTCTTAGTCAAGATGAATACACTTATAAGAACTGCCATAATAATCTTATTTAATACTCTCTCTGGGCCTGTTACATAAAACTTTAATGAATAATTTGTCAACAATAGACATAAATCTCTCTGCTGATGCATATCTTAATCTTTTTCATAATTTGCAGGTCAAAGTCTATTATGCTTAATGCAAAAAAAATGTATCTGAGCTGTATTAAAGACACGGTATTCAGACAGGTTTATTGCACACAGAGACATCCATTCACACTGGATGTTTCTCTTTATTAGCTAAGATAGATATATTTGCAATAGTAGACTCAAATTACACCTTTTCTTTCATTACCCAGCTGCATTATAAGATTTCCTGGGCTCCATTTAATTTATTGCAGCTTCTTGTTATGCAAAGAAAGCATCTACTTAAAAAAATCTACATATCAGATTGTATAGCGACTTCATACTGGGAGAGAGATTATTAAAATGTGATTTATGTTTCTGAATCTGAAGTAAATCACCTGATTGTGAAATAGTTTCTAAAAGAAGCTAATTTCTCTTGCTTGTTTTTAGCATATTGTAATTTAAATTAAAGGTAAGTTTTCCTGCATTTTGTGACTTTGCAGGGCCATTTCACAAGTTTCCTTTTAATCCCAGTGTTGCTGTAATAATCTTGTTTATTTCTTGTTCAATGTTCTTATTTAATCTTTTTCTCTCCCTTTTTTTTTTTTTTTTATTTAAATAGACCAAAATTAATAGTGTCCCCTGCATTTTAGGTTATTTTACTGATGTTTTTGCACCAATTAATTTTTCTCAGAAAAGTTTTCAATTAAACCCCTGGTGATAGGAAGTGGAATTCTCCAACACTAATCTGGAAATTCCACCTCCCAATCACTGGGGGGTTAATTGAAGGTTCTTCTGTGGAAAAAATTGATCAGTGTATAAGCAATCAGCAAAATATTATGAGACTATAAGGAATACAGTTAACCTTGGACTATCTAAGGAGAAGAATATTGCCTTATTTGAAGAGAAAAAAAGAAAAGAATCACAAGAAACATATGAAATGGGTCAGCAGACTGAAGGAAGAATTCATTAGAAAGCTTCAAGACAAATTCTCACTGCCTTTTAATACAACACCTTCCTGAAATGGCTCTCTAATTTCAGCAAGCCGTGGTGTGTTCTGTACTCCTGCAGGATGAGCTATGTGAAAAGGACAGTGCTTTCGTCCAAGTTCCATTCTTACATAGTGTTAATTGGCAAATTGGCTTCTTTGCTTTTTATCTGTAGAACTGCAGTGGTTAAAAGCAGTGAAGGTTCTGTTCCCAAAGCATCAATTTTCAAACAATTTAAAAAGTCCCTATCACTAACCATGCTTCAGACTGCAAGCAAAAGGGACAATGTTGCAGCTCCGAAGAAACTTTGATAGGTGTATCAGGTAGTATGCACAATACAATAAAATCACAGGAACTGGGAAAGATGCAGATTTTGTACTGAATGAAAAAAAGATCTTTCAAAACCCAGGAGTTGGAGCTCCGGCATTATTGAAATATATTCTATTAAATGTAAAATAACATCTATTACCCAATCAATAGACTCCTTGTGAATCATATCCTGGTGTGAATGAATTTCATAGATTACATTACAAACTCTTGATATGCATCTGTCGCTCTTCGCAGATCTGCTGCTTTAGCTTAATGCATTGATCAGCTAACAGAATAAGGATTCAAAAAGAAGAAATAATTACTAAACTATAGTCCTCCATTAATCTTCTTGTAGTTTGATAGCTAACCAGAAGCAGATTTGCTTTTTCTGATCCACTAACCAAAGTCTCTAATAAGTTTTTTCTTTGTTTTTTTCAGCCATCTCTGGAAAAGCATTTGGCAGGAGTGAGGGAGGTGTCCTATTGTTTACAGGTTTTATGAGTGTTTCGCTGGTATTAAAAGTATAAACAGCCTAGGACTCTTCACCCTTGGCTCTATGAATTAACATTGGATTGGAAATACACGTCTTGCTTGCTCTGTGACCCCATGATTTGCATTCCTGTCTGCACAGTGGGACCAGTTAACTGGAGGAACAGAAATACATTCTCCTATAATACCCCACAGCCAGGTGGCTAATATGTTTATTCATCATGCAGCTTCAAAACCTTTCAGGATGAGAACCTAATCTAAACTGCTGTTCAAATGGAAAAAGCCATTGCTACCACATCCTCCTTACAATATAGCCACAACCTGCTGCCCACTTCGCTTTCATTTTCCGGTTTATAAGAGCACTCAACTCAGACCTCCCAAAGGCAAGAGGCAGGGTTTCTGGTATCCTTTCACAGAATCACATAATCACAAAATTGTAGGGGTTGGAAGGGACCTTCAGAGATCATCTAGTCCAACACCCCTGCCAAAACAGCATCACCTAGAGTAGGCTGGACAGGAATTCAAGTGGGTGGGTTTTGAATATCTCCAGAGAAGGAGACTCCACAACCTCTCTGGGTAGCCTGTTCCAGTGCTCTGTCACCCTCAAAGAAGTTTTTCCTCATGTTGAGATGGAATTTCCTGTGTTCGAGTTTGTGTCCGTTGCCCCTTGTCCTGTCACCAGGCACCACCAGTCATGCGAGCTATCCCACCATGTCTCTGTAATTGCCGTGAGATCATGGCCCTGAGACCACACACAAATCTCTACCTCTTCTGGTTTATTCCCTGTGCTGCGTGCATTGGTGTACAGGAATTTGAGAGAGGCAGTCAGGGGGCTGTTTCCCTGGAGGGGAGCAAGAGGATCCAGCACAGCCATTCATACCCTTGAGGTGGTTGGCCTTCTGGATCTCGTCTTGAGAGTCGGACAAGGAACATTCATCACTGCTTTGGTTGGCCTAGTTTATTCCCCAGTCCCTTTGATTTTTTTCCATTACATTTCTTAATGCCATGTGTTTCCTGCTGTTCAGGATGGTGGATGTTGTTAATCTCAGTAGAGACACCAAATAACCGCCTGACTATGTATAGAGAGACCTTAAGGAACGTGCATCAGCCTGATAAGTTTCCATCCTGGAGCTGAGCACTTAAGGGTTGCAGTGCTGATTACCACTTGATACAGCAATTTTCTTTTCAGTTGAATGTGCAAAATCAATATTTTTCATATAGTATTCCTGTTAACTCATTGCCAAAATCTTTCTTGCTGTGGGGGATTACTTCATTACCAAATTGCTCTGAGAAGCACTTCCTACATACATTGTGCAATTCATGTTATGAGAACAACCAGACTTGATGCTGAGACTGGGAGGTTTTGAAGAAGCCAAGCAGCTGCCAAATGTGGAGTTCAAAACAGATCTGGAAAGCTACCAATATGCAATCACCTTTTTGTTGAGGCATGAAAACTAAAATTTTTTTCTCCCTCACCTCTGTAAACAGCCGCATGTATCTTTTGACCATTCTCTTCTGCTTAGAAAAATTCTGGAAGACAACAAACTGATAATCTCACAGCCATTCAGTAAAACACTGCAATTCATATCACCTCAGAAGTCTAAGGAAATAATTGATGATTCACTAAATATGTTTCAGTAACAGTAGTTGGAATATTATTCTACAAAATATATGAGGAAACTATGATTTATTAATATCCCAAAATCAATAGAAGTGATCATATTTCTTAAAATGCTTCAAAAGGTATCCAGGATATACAGTTTATTAAATGATCTTTTCAACACAATCCCTGATATATATACACAACAATGTATATCAATAAATGTTTAGCCATCCATCTCCCATTATCATTCGATGGGAACAGGATGTCAAACTCTTTTTCCTCCTCAGAAATCCCAGAACCCAATACTTCAAAGAAGGAAGGAAATTATGTAAAGATATTTGTCAAAATGATCATTAGCTTGCATGATAAAAGAAATTCACATCATGGCTCTGAATAAATGCATTGTACCATCTGAAATGTTGTATAAAATACACTGGCATTTCAAATGTACGCTGAAGTGAAAGCAATAGATCTGATTATTTGGATTGCTTTGTCCACTCATGTTAAATTTATGATTCAAGCTAAAAGCACCATAAATAAAGTTCAGTCATGATTTTTTCCCTTTGATATCCAGATACTTTTCTGATGGATTTCATAAAGATATCTGCAATCATTGTCTGTCTTCAGCTTCTGAAAAAGAAAAATACTGTTATCACTGAGCAGTGGATTTACTCAATTTATATTCACCATGAACAAATTAATTCCAGGTTTATGAGACAAATATAAGGAGCATGAGTCAAATTTATCACAATATTTGCATATAAATTTAATCTAAAATACATGACCAGCTATTCCTGGTTCAGCCAATGTTGCCCGTCCCCAGCCCTATTTTCCCACACTGTCGGTGTACCTACTCACTACCTACTACCTATAGATATTGTGTAATACTTGGAAGCTCTTCTCTGCAGAAGTGTTTCAAATCTGGACCCATTGTTCACAAAACTTAGAAAGTTATCTTGGTGGTCTAGAGAGGGAAAGCTTGAGGGATCATGGGTTTTAGCACTACAGAGGGAGTGGGGAGTTCCGGAGTAAATTTATCCCGATGTTTTTACCAAACATACATGCTTTGCACTGCTAAACTTCAGGAATTTTACCAGATAACTGCAAGCTGTACATTGAAAACACAATACTGCAACAAATCAAGCACAAGGCTAAGACTGAAAAGAACACTGCCCCTTTTTACATGGTGTTAACTTTAATTGCACATCCTGTGCCACTTCTTTGAACTCCAATTAATATTTGGTTCTCTTACAGTTTGTTATTTTGATTTTTAGGCTACATTTATTTGAAATAAAAACTCAGAATAATTTAGATGGGAAGGGATGTCAGGGGTCATGTGATCCAACTTCCTGCTCAAAGCAAGGCCAACTTCAAAGTTAGATCCAAATTCAAAGTCAAATCAGGTCCCTCTGGCCCTTTCTTAGCCATGGATGGATGGATATTCCACAACCTCCCTGGGCAATCTTATCTTCTTTTGACCCCCTTCAGTGTGGGGAAAAAAAAAAATCAAACAACAAAAAAGGAAACCAACCTTCCTAATATCTAAGCAGAATTTTCCTTGCAAAAACTTGTGTCTGTTACTTCTCATCCAGCCACAATGCACTTAAAAAAGTCTTGCTCTGTCTTCTCTGCGACTTCCCACCATGTATTTAAGACAAAAATATGATCTTCCTTATATGGTAATATAATAGTCTGTATTTCTCATTCTTCCCCCACCTCGTCTTCCCCCACCAAAATGTTATTTAATTGAGTGATTGTAAAAGAACCTTTTTTATATGTTTTTGCAATAAAGCTTCCAGATGTATAAAACCATGATGTACTGCTTGAATTAGGTATAATTTAAAAGTTAGCTATAATTGCTCAAATTCAAGTGCCTAAAGGCTCTATGATCAAGAAGCTGTTAGTTCTGTGAACAATGAAAGGTATTTCTAAAATAAAGGTACTGTTTTGTTTTGTTTGTTCTGCTTTCAAATAGCTCTATGTATTTATTCTTTCATATGCAAAAATGACGTATGCTGAAATACACCTGAAAGTATCAGTTCATTGTGATTTTAATTCTAGTAAAAATTGTAATTTCCAAAAAGCAAACAGCAAGTGACTGTTAATGTGAAAGCACTGACTACACTAGATATTCTCAAATGTAAATTTCTTATCAATATTTTAGATTAATATCTCTGGCTGTGTTTTTTAAAAAGGTTGTATTTGAAATTCAAATCAAAGTTAAGTTAGCTGACTACTCTGAAAATCTCTAATAAACAATAGCAAATTTATTTTGTTATTGTCAAACAGAATTAAGCAGACAGAGACAATATTATTATTTTTCATTTTCAGAAGTAAATGCAAAGTAACATATAGTGACGGGCTTATCATTTTCTGGGAAATCAAAATTATTCCTCTAAATAAAAACATTTTTATTTCACCTTATTTTTCAGGTTGTCGTTTTCCATTACTAATGTTGTAACAGAGATACAATCTAACACCATTAACTATTTTGCAGAAAGCCTTTATTAAATGTTACTACAAAATAACTGCTATTTTCTTTGACTGAAAATTGAACAAATCATGCTTAATCCAAGCAATCTTTCAACAAATCCATTTAAAGAAAAATCTACTGTCATTGAGCCACTCCTATTGAAGCCACTCATGGGAGCACACTTTTTGTTGTTTGGGGAAAAAAACCCTACAAACCACTTTGTGAAACTTGCTATTGTTAACAGTCATCAGCCATTTTGGCTCTCATTTTGAGAGACACAACTAAAATGGACAAAGCTGTTGTCACAGTTCTCACCTGTCTTAACCACGCATTGTGAGACCCAGCATTAATGAAGAACAGCCAGTCACCCTTCCAGATTCACGAGTTAATGTCCTTCTGGATTTCTAATAAACCTAGTTCCTTGTTGCTCAGTGGCAGCAAAATTAGTCAGGATCAATCCAATTAAATGATATTGCAATATATTTTGCTACATAATTATGTATTAATTTAAATTATGAGACTGCAACTTTAAACTAAACATGAATAAATAGCTAAAAGGTAAAAAGCTAAACTGAAAGGCTTATAAAAATATCAAATCTATGTGTCTGTAACAAAACTACTTTCTAATCCTTAAGCAACTAAAAGCAACAGAACAATAAAGACAACTTGCATAAATTATTAATCTCAACACAGGAAATCACAGGAAATGAAATAAAGTTTTGGAGAAAGTTAATTATTTCACTATTATGATACTGGAAATAAATTATTTTTCTATTCTCTGAAGTCCAATATAAGAAAAAAAAAATTGGTTACAATGTTTCCATCTTACATTTCAGTTCTGGTGGTATGTACTGGGAAACCCATCTCTAGCCCACCCTTCTGAGATCCTGCAGGGAAGAGGTTAGCAGAGCAGCCTCGTAGACGGCAGGCTGACAGCTTCTGATAGCATGTCACAACTGATTCCCAACTGATGACCTCAGGTTTCTTTGGAGTCCAAGCACAGAGGTCATGTCAAAGTGTATGGCTCAGATCCACCAAGATATTTACTGATCTAATCCCTATTTGAATTTCTAATTTGCTGTTGAAATCTATGGATAGTTAGGGACAGAAATGTGGCTCCCTGAAAGCTCTCAGGTGAAACAGCTGAGCTGGTCTAGTGGCTCCCAGCACAGGCAGATTATTTCCCACCTCTTCCTTCCTGATTTCTAGCTATTGTCTGACCCCTTAGTGAACTGACTTAAGTCCTTAGGCATGTAGAAAAATATGAACATTTTTTCATCTGGGTTTTTGGGGTCTTTTTGGTGGGGATTTTTTGATTGTTTTGGGGTTAGATTTTTTCTTTTTTTTTTTTTGCTATTTCTCTTGCCAAACCACAACCCTTAATGAATTTGCTTACAGGTCTTTCTTTTACTGTTGTTCAAACTGGGAAAGCTTTCTTTCTGGCATTCTTTCCTTGTGAACTTGAAAGCTGCTCAAACACATAGTTATGCATACGGTTACACTTTCACACTCCTTAATTAAGGAATAAAAGTCGAGTATGTGTCTCATATCACAAAAAAAAAGCAAAAGGCAAGACTGTAAAAGGGAAATGAGGCACTTGTGATGACAAGGGATGCACAAATCTTTGGTTCCCAAAGACTTTTCTACCAGAGTTTCAAAGATGGAGATGCTGGTGCACTGTCATCTTCATTTCACTCTCTCCAGGTGCAGAATGGTCAGGAACTTACTGATACTGTGATTGGTCTTCTTCCATATCATTCTTCCACCATGTTGCCTGTTGGTGCTGGGATTAGGGATATCCTATCCCTAACCTTTACTTATGTGGTTTTCTGTCTTTACTTTTCCTTCAATTCCTCACATGAAGTGGGGATTAAATTTACAGTGGGGGCATGCCACTTCTTTTCCCAAAATTGAAGGCAGATCACTTCTAAGACACCTTGACTACAGGAACAGTCATGGCTAAGTGAGCAATTGAAGAAAACCACAAGGAATGCACACATGTATATGTAAAATATAGTTTCAGAAATACAGAATAGGGAAAGCTGGCATGATTGGACAAGTCAAAAACCTCTGTGATGACTTTCATGAAATTAGGAATCAATTTGTGTTACAATCTGCATGTAGTCAGTGGAGACAGGTTCCTACAGAGACATGCTTTATTAGGCAGAATGACTTTCTGGAAGTATCCAAGTCCCTGCACTGAATTTTGAGAATTTAACCATTCATCAGAAGTGTTAATTTGACTAAAACCTGTATCTGTATTATAAACCTCTATACTTGAGATAGCTGTCAAAATTAATTCCATAGTGAATAGAGGGAAAGTGGTACTTCTAAGGTGTCTTTCATCTCTTCTTATTATGGACATCTACCAAAGGTCAGGTATATTGCCCCCCAAAGTGTGTTTTTCTCTACAAAACAGGGTCTGAGGTGATGAACTCAGATACTGATGTTAGGCAGGATGAATCCCACACTCCATAGTAAACGGAACAATCTAGTACTTTGATATTTGGATATTGAATGAGTTCACATACCACTGCTCTGGAAAAAATGTCTATATACAAAGCGTATATTCCCATCTGCACAACTTCCCATTTTTTCTATATACTTCCCTGCAATTATACTGTAGAATAAGGGACAATGTTGGGAATAGACATTTTATTTCCATAATATTTATTGACATGGGATATCACTGAGGCCAAGAACACAGCAGGATCAAAAGAAAAAAAAAAAACAAAACAGGATAAGCAGCTATATGGATAACAAGAACATCCGCAATTATATTAGATTAAACAAAAATTCATAAGGGATATAAACCTTCATGCTTCAGAGCATAAGCTAATCACTGACTGATGGGAATTAAGAAACTTCTGTTATGGAGAGGTTAATCCCTAATTGCTCACTACAGTATTTCTTGCAACATCATCTGAAGCAAATAGTACTGGCACTGGATACTAGAAAATATAGACAATTAGTCTGATGTTATATTGCAATGTCTATCTTGCTGTCTTGTGACTGTAATATACAAAATGCAAGTCCATGTTTAGCCTGCTTTCCTAAAGAAATGAAGCTTAGATGACCACACTATCTACTATCTGCTATACTTGCCTAATAGCTTTCGAATCCATTAGCCAGTTTCAACTTTTGTCACAGGAGTTGAGCCCTGGAGGATAATACAGTTCCTACACCTTCAGCAAAATCAGAAGCTTGGCCAAGCAGAAAGGCCCAAATTAGTGTTCCACTGCCAGGACATCTTCAGAAAGAGTCCAGCATTGATTTAGCTGTTTGCCAAAGATCCTGTGAATCCTGGCTTGCTGGGTGGCCTGTGTGCCACTCAGAAGCAGCTCGTTCATGCCGTGTCCTTCACTGCCACAAGTCAGAGGAAACAGGAACAATAGGACAGTGCAGCTGGAAGAGGTGAAAGTTAAAGGTGCAGATGCAGACTGAAGGAACATCTAATGGGCATCTGGGCAACAGGAGCAATGTAGTAAAACTCTGTGGTGAACAGGTAAGTGGATATAGGGCAGCAATGCACAGAAGACCTGACAATTATTTTTTTTGTTCATAGAATGACTCATTTTAATGTTCAAGAAAAAAATATGCTTGAATCACAAAGGTGACATTAGGCTTTTCTGAATGAGTCAGTACACTCTCAACCTTCTCAGCATCTTGTTCCCTACTTTACTCCCTTCTTTCTGCATCAAAAAAAGGAGATCCATAGTGACCCTGATACTTTTATGCATGAACAAATATTCTGCTCTGCCTTTTTCCTCTCCAGAAAAGATATATTCATGGATCCACCTTCAATTTCTGCTCAGTATACCACCAAGAAAAAGTTAAGACACAAGAGTTCCTTTGGTTTTCATCATTCGCAAAAATTGTACAATTAAACATGGTTGTATTCCTGTAATCAGAAAAGAAGATAGGAAAGCCAGTAGTAGTATGACCTCATTTAAAATAGCTGGAGGGCTCTTCTAACTTATAGCATTTTTATGAGACCAGTGAAAGACTTTCTTTCTACTCTGTTATTCATCCTGTGTATGTCCATCTCACAGGGTTGACAAGGCATTTGTGGGAATCAGCTGTACTGGCTTTATACAAGTTGAGAATTTCCCTCTGCTCTCCACTCTGCATTTGCAGATGAAATGCATTCACTATACTGCAGAGCAGTGCAAAATGATTAGAGCTGAACCAAGACTTTAACTGACACTCATTATTACGGTGTGTCTACACTGTAAGATGTGTGATTGTGGCATGTATCAGCATATTCACACTGCCTTTAGTTTAGCCAGTGAAGATACCATGACATGGAGCTTGAGGCTGAGTTTTACAAGGCTGCTAAAGACCCTTCATTCTTATACAGTTTTTATACTGTATGTGCATATGTGTGTATCATAAAGATATATATTTTTAAGTATTTATATAGAGTAGACTGATAGTAGGAAATTAAATTGGATCATAGAATCATTTAGTTTGAAAAAAACCTTTAAGATCATCAAGTCCAACCATCAATCTAACTGCCAAAACCACCACTAAACCATGTCCCTCAGTACCACATCTATACATCTTTTAAATACCTGCAGGGATGGTGATTCAACCACTTCCCTGGGCAGCCTGTTCCAATGCTTAACAACCATTTGAGTGAAGAAGTTTTTCCTAATATCCAATCTAAATTTCCCCTGGTGCAACTTGGGGCTGTTTCTGCTTGTCCTAGATCCAGGCATCAGCAATGCGTTCAGTTGTCTACTCTGGGAAATTACTGGAAAGGCTCCTGGCAGTCTTGGCCTGAGATCTATCACTCTTCCTACAGTTTGTAAGCCTTGCACAGGAGTTAATGTGGGTCAAGAACTGTAGCTAAGAAGCAGTTTGCACATATCTATTCCCCCTGTTCCCAGTTCTGGGGCTAACAGAGTATGAACACAATTAGAATGAGGCAATTGGCCTAATGACAGCAGAGCAAGCTCCAACGCTGTTTTATTAGTATAGGTGCAATCAACGACAAGTGGATGGTCATGGTCCCCAAAATGACTAAATAACCATGTACATTCAAAGGACTTTCTTGCTAGTACTCCCTTTTTTGTCTTAGATCCTGGCTGCCAGCTCACCATTCTCCGATTTGCCTCTGTGGCAGACAAATTCGTGTAAGATGCATAATAATATTTCCAAGAAGCAATTCAAAGTGTGGGCAGAGAAATTTAAGTGGATCATCATTAGATACGGAAGTGAGTTTGCTGATCATTCTTCAGGGTTCTGTGTAATACTTGTCCCTGTAACCAGGCTTTTAGAGGGGAAAGTGGTGGAGAGAGGAAGGTTTTTGTAAAGAGTATATGGATATACAGTGAAAGGACAGCTTTCAAAGTTGATCCTATTCAACAAACGTCATTAACTGCCTACTGCAAAGAGACAATATGAGAAGAAAGAGAGAAGGAATTAATTTGGGGAAGAAAGAATATATTTCTATATATATCTTCAATATGTGGTAAAGGGAATTCAGCACCATTCCTTCAAGAGCACTGAGCACTTCTCCCTGAGTAGCTAGGTTGGCAGTCTTCAGACAGGAGCAACACCACTCTTTGCCAACTCTCAGTAACAAATTTAAAAAATGACAAATTCAGCTTTAATAGAAACACTTGCACTGGGGAGAGCAAATAGCCAAGGAACATACGTACACATTTTAAAACATATGGTCTTCTTGCTCTCCTAGTAATTAATATAATATTGTGAGTGCATTTATTTTCTTTCTTTTTCCTCCATAAACTGTGTGTATAGGAGACTATTGGGGATGTAATTAACACTTGCTGCTGTTATACATTATAAAGGATACTTGAAAGACATGTATTGGTAATTGGATACATTAAATACCAAAACCAGATAATAGAGCAATAGGTCCTGAAAAACAAAAACATTGTGAAAGAACAGATAATAGAACTTTCAAAGTACAACCCACCCACCCAAAACTTATGATCAAGAAACCAGAAAATTACAGGAGATAATTTGACTCAAGCTTTCCCTTGCAAACCACACATCCCATTATTCTTTTTTAATGCTACATTTCAGACAACTACTGAAAACTGGTTACTATTTCTAGACAATCCATGGACAATGTGTGCTCTGTAAATGTATCTTGCCCACCCTGTGCAAACATTTTACCTAAACTCAACAAAAGTAGAGAAAAGTGCCTTCATTCACTTGTGCATTAGATTATTTCATGATGTGAAAAAATTCCTGAGATGATTCTGAGGTGAGAACGATTAGATGAGAAAAATAGCAAGAAATTTCTATGTAAAGACTGAAGAAACTATTACCCCTTAAACTAAACTGGAGCTGAATTAATGATAAAGAAAAGTTAAAGCTTTTAGTCTGAAAAAAAAATTATCTCGAAGAGAGGACCGATATAGTTAAAAATCAACTGCAAATAGTACTTGCTTTAGGGTTTTTAAGAGTTTGAAATATACGATTTTAAAATAAATGGATATTTAGTTTAAGTCAAAATTTTATTTAATTCCAGTAATTTTTTAATATTTCTGTCATGAAAACTACTTGCCCGAAAACTTCGGGTTTATTCTCTTCTATTTACTACTTCACCACCATTCACTCAAGTGCAAAATAATGAAGAGGGGACTTGCGTTTTCCATACAAAGTTGTCTGGTTTTACTTTCTCTTCAATGCAATTTGCAAATCTTTCCCGAGACTAGTAAAAGTCTGGACTATCAGAAGAGAAAATAAGATTTTATAACTCTGACTTTTAGAACAGTCACCTCTGACTATTGGAAGCATTTCAGAATATGAGACAACCAGTAAATGAGAGAGTTTTGGTCTGGCCAGGTTATAACATAATTGTCCATAAAAGGATTTCTCATTCTCTTTATTTGAAGTGTTTGATATTGGCTTTCTGTCAGAAATATAATATTGGACTACCTGGACAGAAATTGATGTAGTATAATAATTCCCATGGCCCTGTATCATTCTTCAGAGTTCACAGATTCCAGGTACACATACATTTCTTGTAAAAATATAAAAATACACTTAAAAACGGCTAGCACTGTCTTCTAATAGTAGACCTGAATGGGGCAACAGCAGTTTCTGACCACCCTGTAGACTTTTTTTATTTTTCTGGTGTTGGGTGGTGGCTGCATAAAGGGTCACCCAAGATGCTCACAAACAGCAGGATGCAGGGGTTGAAGTGCCACAGTTCCTACACCATGTATCATAAACATGAATTTAGATATTATTTTGATGCAACAGCACCTATTTCTGTTGAAAAGTATTTCTTTTCTCTTTCACAACCATGGTACTCCTGCTTTGTCAAAGGCTGAGGAAAATGTTTTATACTCATCCAGAGTGCAATAGAAATTATGAGGTTTTGGTGAAAAAAAATATTTGGAAGAGTACTAACACCAAGTTCATTGAAAATATTCAGAACTACAAGTGCTAATATTTGCACCTCCAAATTCAGTATTTATAGGCTCAGAATATTCTCCAATATTTGCTTAAAACTGACTATTATCACATGCATTCTGCCATTAAATTCACTTTATAGAATATTCACAAAAGGCAAACACAAAGGAAGTAAAAAAGCTACTGCGGAGAATTCAATTATTTTACTTGAGTGCATACCCACAGAAATATTTTGTAAGTATTCATTCAATATTGGCACCCATTGCTATGTCAGTAAATCAAATCATCTTTAAGCAGCACCATTAATACATAACCACTTTTTCCTTGCTAATTTATAATTGTAGTTCTTTTCACTAGATTAGGTCAGTTCTCAGTTGTCACTCAGGAGCAAACAAGATCCATTATTGCATCATTCTTAATGCAAAGGTAAAACTGTTGCACGGATATTCTCAGTACAGGGATCAGAAACCATGGCATGTAAGGCAGAGTTGTCCTGCTCTTGCCTCGACAGCTGGAATGGAAAATCTTAGCTGTGGTTAGATGGGAATATAAGTACCTTCTTTTCCTTCTCTGGGAAACAGGCTTTGGGTATGGAAAGTCTTGAGATTTCCAAGTTAATAAGAAGAAAATCAAGCAACCTTGAAAGTAGGAAATGAATATTATTGTGAGAACATAGTTGTCTCTTCTGGAAAGAGGTGGCAACTGAAACTAGCAATACAGTAAGATCCTTGAGTTGTTTCAGCATTTACAGTCTATAGGGTTGGAGTGTTGAAATATAAAGAAAAATCTCTGTATGAACTTCTTAAATCAGGTAACTCTGTAACTAAGTCCCTCTGCAGAGCCACTGAGGGAAAAATAGTTTTTACCAATAGATAGAGTGTTAACAGACTAGCTGAACTACTTCTTCTCAGAATATGAAGAAATTCAGAAACTTTCTGTAGTTTTGATAAATTAGCAATTTTATTAGAAATACATTGTGTCTCCAAAACCTTCCCAACACTCTAAATAAATGTTCTTTCTCTGAAGATCTCTTTTGTGACTCCACTGTTGCTCTAGGAGTGAACAATAAAGCATCTCTTCTCCCTTCAGCCTGCTACTCAGTGCTTTTGAATCTCACCCATGCAGTGAAAATGGCCTTTTGCCTTCTCTAACTTTCTGCAGTTCATCAACTGACTGTTGCAGCATAATAGGTCCCCCTGCAAAGAAAGGTGCTAGAGAATTTGGGACTATAAAGATGGAACCTCCAGACAGTCATTCAAGCAGGCTCGCTAAAGACCAAGTCTTTCACGTTACTAGCAAATTACCTGGCATCCCAAGGGGCTCAATTTAACAACAGTGATCATCAAGCCAGTTTATTGCTACCTTCTCTCTGGAAGTTGAAAAAGCTCTTTCCTCTTTTCTTCTGTGAAACTCTTTAGCTTCAGAGTATCAGGTTTAACAAGCTCAGCTCAACATGGAATTAATTATAGATGTATTTCCTTATTCCTCTCCCCTCTGCCTTCCCCTCGACCTTATTAAGGGGGTAAAAATTATCTAGGATTAGCCACTGCCCCATAACAAATAAAAACTATAGGAGAAAAATGACTTTATAATTGTTTTGCAGTATGCCAGTTGCCTTATATGTATTCACTTATCTGCTCTTTTGTGTAGAATTGTGCCTGTATTTACACAAGAATCTCAGCCTTATGGGTCTCAAAGGTTGGACTTTGAAAAGCTAAATAAGTTCTGCTATAATTAAGAAATTGAAAAAAATCTAAACTGGATCTCACTACACTAAGGACACAGCAGGTGGCCAGAACACTAGCCACTTCTATCATTTTCTTGATATATATCTGTGTATAATAAATCCTCTAATCTTTTAGACCTATGAGACTGTTCATGCCTTTTTCAGTCAAAACAATTTCTCCTCTAGTTGCTTTTAACATCACCAAACTTTTTCATTGTATCAAGTATCACCTTGTAGCATTGTCCTTATCCCCTTATTTTTTTAAAACCATAAGGAACCCTAGGGTATATGAAATTCAGCAGAGTGGCATGCATACAATATACACCTATGATTGGAGGCAGGAACTGCCTTATTTTACTAGCAAAATCAACTCAGCAGCATAAAAGTAGCACACTCCTAGACATAAGGATAAGAGACCTTCCTCCAGGCTATGGATTATAGCTCATGTATTTGGGTTACATTAGCATTTCACACTATAGAGGCTTGATTCAGCCATGAATTCCACCAGTGTAAGAGAGGATGAAGGGTCTGAAGCTACAAAAAGTTTCCCCAGCATGGCCTGCACTCCCTTCTCACTAGTCTGGGATGGAGGGATGTACCAGAGCTGCAGGAGTACAAGTCACAGACCAAAAGTGTATAGCCCACAGATGTATATAAAACTATGCCTTCAGCATGCATCTGGCCTCTTCGTAAACACTCACTTGCTCAAAGATTTCCAAACTCTCTACCTCAAGGCTAGGAAAAAGTGCCATGAAATGAGCAGGGCTCCATCTGTAACACACATTGCTGATATACAGTGCTTGGTCCTAAACCCCTGAAACAAGGGAACCATGTTCCCCAGGAATGTATTTCCTTTACTTTCTCCTTCTGGATTAACAAACTATGCATATTTCAGTCTACAACAATAGGATGTCATGTCTTTGTTTTCCTCATATATCTTTCCATTCCTTTTTCACAACTAAATCAATCTGACCTCTGCATTAAGAGGGGCAGTGCCCAACAGACAGTGAAGTTACACAGCAGTGACTGTGTTCTTCACCTCATACATTCATTCTGTACTGAACAAGAACTCATGGAGAAAAATGAGATTACTGCTTCCTCCCTTCCCCTCCCAACCTCCCACTTATAAAATCTGCACCTGGGTTTGCTTTGGCAGTGTAACACCATTGTTGCATCCTATCCAGCAGGTACTGTGAGATGCTGATTATAACATTTGGGATTGCTTCTTTTCCTGTTCTTCCTGCAGGAGGGGGAAATGTTATTTGTAAATGAACACAAGAAGTAATAATTAACTGTTATATAAACCTAATTTCAGCATTGGAAAACATAATAGCAATCTTTATATTCATCTCCCTGTTGTCAAGACTTCAGACTAGTGAAGATGCATTTGGAGGGTGTGTACATAACAAGGCACAGCACAGTCGGCCCCAGGGCCACAGTGATGGAAACCAAGGAGGCTACAGCTCTGGGGAGTGTATGAGTAGTCGGTCTGTCCTGGGAATGCTCATCGTAGTGGATCCTTAGCCCTGGAGCAGACAATTTTGGCAAGTGTGTCCTAAAGCCAAAGCCCCTGAAAGCTGATACTAGCAGTGAAACTGACAAGTAACATCAAATTCAATGAGCAGCTGCACAGTCTGAACAACTTTTGATTCATCACAAACTTGAAAAAACCTTGGATTTACATACAAATTAAAAAAATTAAATAGATGACATTTTTTTGAGACTTAGAAATTCTGTTTGAGCCTGTAGCTGTTTAATAGATTTGAATACAGTTTACATCTCCTACTTTTCTGTTCTCTGGACTAAATATTTGTTTTTCATCTTTTCCTGATAATTCATCTTTTCATGATTTTTATTATCTTTGTTGATCTCTTTTGAACTCTACAGACTTTACCAGCTGGCTTGCTAATGAGCAGTGCAAATTCTAGAAACCTGAACTAGATCAAGGACCTTGGTTCAGAATTAAATAATTACTTTCTTATGTCCTGCATACAACTCTGAAAATAATACACTTTAGAAGGATATTGTCTTTCCTGTAACATTGTCTATTTAACCCATATATGGTTTGTACTACAACTTAGCTTTTCTATATTGATCTGCTTTTTGTTTCTCCTTTTTTTTTTTTTTATTTTTATTTTTCCTTCGTCAGTACACTTCTTTGTAGTCTCCTTTCACAAATTTCTTCTTATTGATTTCAGACTATTTCTCTAATATATTTTAGTCTCTCTGAGTTGGTGTTCTGTCCTTTAAAGTGATGTAACCACTTCCAACCTAAAGTCCTTGAATTTTTTGTAAGTGTATTCACTATTCTTTCATCCATGTCTTTAATGAAAATATTAAATAATACATGTTCCAGAACTGCTATATGTGAGGCCAATTTGAAACAGCCTCCTAGTTAGGCAGAAAACCAGTGATAACTCTGCTCTGTTTTTTCTCCCAGCCAGTTCTGCATGAACTGCACTCGAGCAAGACTCCATTTCCCAAATTTACTTGTAAGAATGCCCCGTGCATCCACATCAACAGACTTACATAAGTCACACTATCAGACATATCTAGCACTTCTCCCGTATCTGCCAGGCCAGCTAACATGTCAAGAAGGAAATTAGACTGGCTCGGCATGTTTTGTCAAATCCTGACAAATCCATATTGCCCTTTTCTTAGCATCTTATTATGTACCAGCTGCACAAAAACAGATTAACAGTTCTGTTTGAGTATCTTTAGGGGTAGCAAAATGAGGTCAAATGCTATTTAAGTCCTTGAGATCTCCCTTCTCACATTCAGCATTGTATTGTTTGTTTTTCTCCTGTGCTCTGAATCATCTCTTCTTTATACATTTATGGAAATAATTGTTGGTGCTTTGGCTAATATTTTAAACTACTTGAAGGTATCTTTCAGCTATGAAAAGCTAACTTACCCAAGTAATTCTGATGTCTTCTTTCCCTTTTTTGACCTATTTTCCTGTTCTGCTGTTAATGCAATCATGATGAGTTTGTTTTCATAATGAATTTATTTGAAAGAAAGGTCATTTAAATATGATTTTTTCAGTATCATATACCACTTAAAACTTTCTGCACATTTTAAAATAAAACTTTTTCCTTAATATAATCTAAAGATTGTTGGAAAATAGGTGCATAGGTAAGTCATTGATAAACTAGAGCTAGAACCAGCACTGGAATTCAGTCATCTTTGCTGCTGAATTGTTATAATGCCTGTGCATTTGGCCAAAGCCAACTGGCCAGATAATTTCTGGGTCCAGTTCAGGAGGTAGCACAGGTCAGGGACCATTCCCAAATGGCAGTGCAGACCTGACCACATTGTGCTGGAGGCTAAGAGAGTTTAATAGCATGGATGTGACTAGACTGTGCCAATTGGTCTCAATGCCACAGAATGATCCCTACTACTGTTCAGTTTATTAGTACAAATCTAGCCTTTATCTCATATTTTCCTTATCCAACAGATGCTAAGTTAGTTCAATAGGTGCTCTATAGGAGTCATTCATGCCTTCTATCTTAATCCATGGATGTTTAATAATTCCATATCTCACATTCTTCTGTATTCAGATGCATTGCATTTTTCCTTGAGATATAAGGCAATACCTTCACCATTTTTCTTTCCTTTTGTTCCAAGGCAAGCAGTTCTTTTCTCAATTTGTCTACCTTTTACTTAAACTCGGGCAAGAAGAATTCCAGTAGTCTTCCATGGTTATTTGATGAGCTGGAGACAATGAAAGATTCCAATGAAAGGTTCATTATTTTTTTCTTTTAAATATAGGTAGAAATGTGTTTCTGAGAAAATTATGCACTTCTTGGATTTGATATTTGATCTTTTCTTCTTCCTGCAAAATGACAAAATGAGACATCAGCATTTTTTAATTATATATAACTGATTATTAGAGTTTAGTGCAATATTTAGCTCTGCACCTTTTCCAGATATTTTATATTAGGCATTCCAGTACTTTGCTGGCTTGAAGCCCTCCACCCCCACCTCCTGGAATATCCAAGGGGATCCACAAGGGAACAACGCCCTTTCAAGCACAGCATATTGAGGGATGGAGACATAGGACGAGCATCCATTTAATCAGATTTAACAATGTGGTGTATTTAAACTGCATGTTCTTGAACCCCTAATTAGCAAAAGATCATAGCCTATTCAAAGGGGTATGGAGGGGAAAAAATTACATCAAAATTTGAAAAAAGAACTCTAAAATTTAATTTTTCACATCCTTCCACACACTGGAATATATATGCTAGAAGGAGAGAAAAAAACCCGGGCCCTCAGTAACTACTGAGCCATTGAAACAGTTTTCACAACATCATAGATAATTACAATTATCCTTCTCTTAGGGACATTGGAGCTGCCAATTTTCTGCAATCGAAAATAAATAAATAATTCAGAACAGATGTTGACTACTCATCCCAGTTTAGTAGAAAGCTTTAGGCAGGCATGTCAACACTAAACTTGAAAACAGTGACAGAACTTAAAAATAGTTCTTCTCTTTTATTTCCTCCTTTTTTTTTTTTTTCTTCTTTCTTTTTTATCTTTTTGGCTGAGTTTCAATTTTGTCATAGGGTCATTTAGTCCAGTGGAAGAAAAAAAAACAACTGCTTATCAATTCCATTTGGATTAGAAACATAAGGCGGGAACCTGTTTAGTAACCAGGAGAAATAACAAGCGCCTGTGGGTGGCACTGTAGGTATTTGGTCGTTAATTATTAACGGAACCAAGAAATGACTGTTGTGCTCCTCACACACCTGTACAGTGGAAGTTCTTCAGCCTCTAATCAAAACTGTAGCACGACTGTGACATTTGCTGGAAATAAGATTCACAATCAAAAGGTTTTTGTTTAGACTAACAAAGGTTATCAATGCATCTAATCGAGTATTTAATATGGTATTATCAGCTGCATCTTGCCTTTGTGGTGATCATTCTTTTGTTTAGGTCAAGATAAATATTCTTCAGTCACTTCTAAAGTGTGTTGGCCTCCATGAGCCTTGTCATTGTGATATCACTTATCTTTGCCTGATGCTTTAGCTTTTTGTTTTCTTTTGCTGTTTTTTTTCTTTTTTGTGTGTGTGTGCTTGCTGCATGCAGACACTTTCTCTTCCAAATATGCAATTTCCAAGAAGTAGTGTCATCTTTCTGCTCACTGTTGCAATATGTAAAGCCAAAAAAACCTGCTCAGATTTCTGTTTACAGCTTACAGCCAAACAGAGCTTTTTTTTTTTTTTAATTTTGGTAGAGGTTTTTTTGGTAGTGGATTTTTTTGTTGTTTGTTTGTTGGGGGTTTTTGAGGAGAAATTTGCAGAATAAAAAATTCTTTTCCTTAACCAGACTTTAAATGTTTTACTTCTGGTAGATGCTACAGTTAGGAAATTTGCTATGTTATTATTGTTTTAGAAATTAAAGTAGGATCCTTTCAACTTCTGAAAAATGCCAGATTACTGCCTGTATGTCAACAAAACCAATACTGAATATTGTCCTATGACCCAGCAGTTCCTTGTTTCAGATGGTCAGCCTGCTGCTGGATGCCTGGGGATGTGTTCTGGATATTGCATACATCTCAGATCTTTCAATTGGAATGCAGCTTGAATTAAATTGTGACAGTCTGTTACATGCAGCTGGGGGCTACGTCTGTATCATCAAACTAAATAGTGCCCAGTACATTTCTGGGCTTTCCAATAGAGTCATCTATATTATTTGTACTTCAACTGCTAAATTGTTAGAACAGTCTCTGGCTTGCTTTGGTTTTGTCCCAGTTAACAATTTCCTAAATATTCCATGGGAACAGTAAACTTCTAGGCACCATTTCCAACAGGCAGTTCACATGCAGCCACCCTGGTTTTGGAGGCTGAAATCTTCCCTGTCAGTTGGCCATGAATTTTCCCAAGAACATTTAATTTATTGGTGTAGAGGTAGCCGTAGGGAATCTAACCTGAGAAATGTGTCTGAGGTGTTTCTTCAAGTGAGATAAAAAATGATCCTCCCTTCTATTTCTTCCTTCTCTCACTCCACTCCGTACAGCCCCTTTAGCTGATCTAGAAGAGGTATACATAGCAGCATGCCTTTAAAGGATACTTAGAAATATTAAATCAGTGCAAGTTTTGTTGGTTGCATATCTGTTTTTAGATTAAATTAAACATTGTAGTTCTGACAGACAGAATATGAAGGCTGCCTATGAATTTCCCTGGAGTAAAAATAAAAATGTAAAAGTATCCACTCTACAATGGTAAAGATTATTGGCAAAGTCCATTGCAATGTTTCACAAAAGTACATCAGAATATGACCTTCTATGATCACATTTCCAGTCTGATTGCATCTCCTCCCTATCTGCTGTTTACCAATAGTGTTATTTTCTATGGATTAGGCTTTTGGGGGGGTTCAGTACTGGAAGGAATGGAAGGAAAGGGCACATTCACTGTTCTGTGTAATTCAGGCATCATGCTTGGATGAGAAGTGCTGTAAAACAACGTAACATATTACTATAGTTGTAGAAGAGAAAACATCCTTTCTGCTTGCAACTACATTTTTTATTAATTGCAGGTGACTCAAAACTTGAATTATATTTTACTTTGTGCTAAACACAAGAAGAAATTCAAAAATACATTTTAAATACTTTTCTTTTAATCCCTAAGAAAGCTGAGGATGTGTGCAGCCGGCCTGGAGCTGAGATTGGGAAGTAAAGCATGCTGACAGTGTGTGCTATAGGAGTACTGCTGATACAGTATGTTTACTGTCAGTGATTAACAACAAGCACAAGCATTGCATATGACTTTATCCTTGTTTTGTCTCTCTCATTTGCAGGTATGTCAACTGTTTTTTCTGCCCAAGACGTTTGTAGTCATGAGTCCTAGTCCTACCGTCAAATTAACTCATCAGGCCTACATTCATGAGAAACATTTATATTTATTAGTTTTGATACCTTATTAAATTAGGTAGTAAAGTACTTTGCCAAAATTAACACAGCATTTTGCATACACTTTGAGGATAAGTTATTTTATAAGGACAAATTATTAGCAGACCTCTGGTAAACAATAGTCACCAACACACAGAATGCAGTGATGGTGAAATGTGCCGTCTGGTATTTGGAAGAACACCCTCCAGTGAGTTGGCTTCCATTATTCTATATACACACTGGAATGATTGTACTGCTAGTGCTACTTAAAAGGTCAATATTTATCACACTGTGCAATGTTCCCAATGTTTTAACTGCTTGTACAGTCCATACTGCAACGGGATATGAGCCTTTTCAAGCTCCACTGCAATTATCCCCAGAACACCCAGTGGGATAAGAGAGCTTTTATGCCATTTCCACAAATTGGGAGTGAAGATACAGGAAACTAGCTGAGATCTGCAGCAAGGTGTGTTTATATGAAGGGCATTCCTGCTACTGCATCCCTGCTCTGGTATTTTCCTCTTATCTCCCTATTACTATACCATCCTCACACCAAATGAACTCGCATCAATTCTCCTAGCAGCTCTGGAGCAGTTGCCAGTGACATTAGAACGTATTTTCCTCCATTCTCCTCCCAAATGACCCATAAAATGCTATTTATGCATGGTCGCTCCATAAATATCCTTTCTGACCAATGCATCTGTGTTTCCTTTTCACAAAAGCACGAGTATCAGGGAACAAGAGGAATAATTTACACTAACATTTTGTCTGGACACACAGGTGGGACACAGCCAAGACATGCATTAAGACCTGGCAGATAGAAGACCTCTCGAATCACACTGGTCCCCCAGTCATTTAAACATTACAATTGATGTAATCATATACAAAAGGACCTACGATTATTTACTAATTTTATGTGGAAGTAGAAAGTTTACTGGAGAGTGAATTGCATTGTATCTCCAAGGGCTAGAAGATGCTATTCAAACACAACTGTGTAATATACCAAATATCCCTTGAAACTAACATGCAGAGTGACTTTTGCAATAGGATAAAATATTCTACCTGAATTTAAAAAAAAATTGAGTGGGAAAAAGAAAACAATTTTCATGTTTTATTTTTTACTTTCTGATATAGATGATTATTTATATGAAATTATAGTTATAAATTCACAGATTCAGTCGCAAAGATGTGATATCTTGGTATAAAATATCAGTATATGCTTGTTTCACGTAAAGATAATAATAATCAGTTTTCTTGTCTTCAGAATGTCCTGGTATCATCAGATCATAGAATCATAGAATAGTTTGGGTTGGAAGGGACATTAAGGATCATGTAGTTCCAACCACCCTGCCATGGGTAGGCACACCTTCAGCTAATCCAGGTTGCTCAAAGCCCCATCCAACCTGATCTGGAACCCTTCAGGGAGAGAGCATCCACTTCTTTGGGAATGTGTTCCGGTGCTTCACCACCCTCAAAGTAAAAAATTCCTTCCTGATATCTAACCTAAATCTCCCCTCTTTCAGTTTAAAACTGTTACTCTCGTTCTATCGCTGCCCTCCCTGATAGTCCCTCCCCATCTTTCCTGCCGGACCCCCTTTAAGCACTGGAAGGCTGCTATAAGGTGTCCTCGGAGCCTTCACTTCTCCAGGCTGAACAAGCCCAACTCTCTCAGCCTGTCCTCATAGGAGAGATACTCCAGCACTCTGATCATCTTCATGGCCTTTCTCTGGACCTGCTCCAACAGGTCCATGTCCTTCTTGTGCTGAGGGCTCCAGAGCCGGATGCAGTACTCCAGGTGGGATCTCACGAGAGCAGAGTAGAGGGGTAGAATCATCTGCCCTGACCTGCTGGCCATGCTGCTTTTTATACAGCCCAGGATACAGTTGGCTGTCTGGGCTGCAAGTACACATTGCCAGGTCATGTTGAGCTGCTCATTAATCAACCCCCCCAGCTCCCCAGAGGGCTTCTTTTAAGCCATTCTCTGTCCAGCCTGTATTTATTCTTGGAATTGCCCTGACCCATGAGCAGGACCTTGCACTTCGCTTCATTGAACTTCATGAGGTTCGCACAGGCCCACCTCTCAAGCCTGTCCAGATCCCTCTGGGTGGCATCCCTTCCTTCCAGTGTTTCAACCATGCCACACAGCTTGGTGTCATCTGCAAACTTGCTGAGGTTACACTCGATCCCACTGTCCTTGTAGCTGACAAAGATGTTAAACAACATTAATCCCAATACTGACCCCTGAGGAATTCCACTTGTCACTGATTGCCAGTTGGACATTGAGCTCTTGACAGCAACTCTTTAAGCGTGACCATCGAGCCAATTCCTTATCCACCGCGTGGTCCACCCATCAAATCCATGTCTCTCCAATTCAGTGACAAGGATCATATGAGACAGTGTCAAATGTTTTGCACAAGTCCAGGCAGATGACGTCAGTTGCTCTTCCCTTATCTACCAACGCTGTAATGCCATCATAGAAAGTCACCAAACTTATCAGACATGATTTACCAAAAGTGAAGCCATGTTGGTTCTCACCAATCACCTCCTTATTTTCCATGTACCTTAGCAGAGTTTCCAGGAGAATCTACTCCATGATCTTGCTAGGTACAGAGATTAAACTGGCTGACCTGTAATTCCCCGTGTCTTCCTTTTTTCCCTTTTTAAAAATGGGGGTTATGTTTCACTTTTTAAATCTTAAATAGATACTGGAACAGGGTCCTCAGGGAAGTGGTCATGGCACCAAGCCTGTCAGAGTTCAAGGAGCATCTGGATGACGCTTTAAGTCATATGGCTTAAAGTCATATGCGCAAGGAGCAGGGAGTTGGACTTGATGATCCTTTTAAGTCCCTTACAGCTTGAGATATTCTGTGATTTCAATTAGTCAGCAGACATTCCAGGAAACCACTAGTAAGGACTTTTATTAAATCTGCTGTTCTGGAAATGTTACAATACTTTTTAAGAATTAATGATGTTGATAAATAGTACTACTATTACTTCTACTACTACTGCCTCTACTACTTGAGTTAAGAATAGGAAAGAAAGTAGTCTGGACAGCTGTACACCCATTAATTTGATTGCCACATTAGCTGGGATTTAGAAGGTATTTTAAGAGGATGAATAATTAAATATATGGAAGTAAATGGGAAATAGGGTAAAATGTGACATGGATTCACCAAAGATAGATCACATTAGCCTCAGCAGACATTTCTTTTTGATGAGTTAATTGATTTTCTAGATAAAGGAAAGGCAATAGGTTTAATCTAACTGGACTTCAGTAAATCATTTGACATGTTGCCACGTGGGAAATCATTGGTTAAACTGCAGAAGACATAGATTAGTATAAGAATTTTATGCAAACAAATGGAACAACATAAGAGGGTAGTGAAAAAGTACTATTAACTTTACAGGTTATGGAAAACTTAAAAGTTGAGTCAAGTATTATTCCTGAGAATTTTGCAGAACTAATGCTTAAGAAATTGATCATAATATCTTCATTA
Source organism: Tringa tobata (assembly GCA_033628505.1). Taxonomy (NCBI): domain Eukaryota; kingdom Metazoa; phylum Chordata; class Aves; order Charadriiformes; family Scolopacidae; genus Tringa; species Tringa tobata. The sequence goes on along the minus strand of JAHREE010000422.1, from coordinate 5,120,367 downwards.
CTGATCTTGGCACAAGTCTGCTGCTAATGCAAAATGTTAGAAACTGCTGTTGGTAAGAAGAACTCGAAGACCATACTTAGAGAAATGAGAAATTTTTATTGTACATTTGTGCCAAGTGCCAGATAATGCACTTTCAGATTAACAGGAAGAATTTCTTCCACAGTGTGGGTAACCATCAATTAGAAAACAGAAGAAGTAATACACCTTAGAGTTCTGGTCAATCACATGAAAAGTATGAGGTAACAAAATAGTTGCCAACAATAAAAACGGACAGGTATATCTAGGAAAGAAAAGAAAACATTCACATCAGTGTTTGAGGCACAACTGAGTATTCATCTAGAACGTGGTTCGAAGGTTTAGTTGCTTGTCTTGAAGAAACAGGCAGTGAAACTGGAACAGGAGAATAAAAGAGTTCCCAACTAGACCAAAGATGTCTATACTCCAGGTGATGCAAAAGTCTTTACAGACAAGGAGAATTGTGAAAGAATGGAAATCAAAATCCTTGATACATGTAAAACAGTGTAAATTTGATCACATTGTGAAAATCATGATATGACATGCTTGTGACATCAAGGGACTGCACCCTGTGAGCCAAGAAACCTTCTTCAATCCAGTGTTCTAACGTCCCAAACCAGAATAAATGGCTTCTCCACCTACTGGTGTAATGAGGTCTTTAAATGACAGAAAGCCAAGTATTTTAACCATGCACACACATACACAAATAGATTCTCTGATACACAAGCATAAACTCATTTCAAATTCACAAAGGTATTTTGAGTCCAGAACATGAGTGTAATTGCCATCAGCAATACTCACTCAGTGCTTGTAATACAAATTCCAATAGCCTAAGGGATTCCAGTCACATATTATGGTCTTGTTCTTTTCTGCACGATAGAGAAATGAAAAGTGTGTTCCCTTACAATCATTTTTATCAAAAAAAAAAAAAAAAAAAAAAAGAAAAGGAAAAAGGGGTTCCATTTCAAATTATTAAGTGTTTGTTTTGAGATGTGACTTTTATGCAGCCATTTTTATAAAAAGATGTACATTCCTGTCTTCAAGAAAGGCCAAAAGGGTGACCATCACTTTGGTCCCTGGCAAAATCATGGAGCAAGCACTCTTTTAACATATTTCTGGGCGGATGAAAGAGAAGAAGGTGACCGAGAACACTAAAAATTAGATTTACCAAGGATAAAAAAATGTCTGCTCAACCTCAGTGCCTTCTGTGATAAAATAAATAACTGGATTTGTGGATAAAGTGAGACAAGTGAGTATTATTTGTCTTGATTTTAACATGTTCCTAAATACAGTCTCTTAAAATATTCCTATTCAAGTTAGGATGTTATAGTCAGGATAGGTGGAGAACCAGATGGGTAAAAAGCTAGTTGGATGGCTGGGGGCCAAGGGCTCATAGGTATACTTTATCTTGTGGCTGGTAACAAGTGGTCTCTCCTGGGTCCAATCAAATTTAGCTTTTTTATCAATAACCTGGAGGAGTGGTTGCTTACCAAATACGTAGGTACCACCAAGTTTGCGGAGAACAATCAGTATGCTTGAAAGCCAGGCTGTTATCTGACATCCAACCTGGAGAGGCTGAAAGAACAGGTCAAGAGAAACCTGTTGAAATTCAACAAGAAGTGCAAAGTCCAGTGTCTGTAAAAGAATAACCCCTTGCAACCGTGGAACCTGTGGAGCTACTCCACAGAAAGGGCCCCATGGAGCCAGGTGGGCAGGGCGCTGCCCAAGGCAGCAGTGAGTCCTAACAGCAGCAAGGGTGACCAGCACCCTGGACTGCATGAGGGCCACAGCCAGGAGACTGAGAAAAGTGGTTTTCCTTCTCTCCTAAGCATTTGTTACCCAAAATCTGCATCTGTTTTTGGACCCTATAATAAAAGAGAGACATTGATAAACTGCAGTAAGTTCAGTGGAGGGCCATCACAATGGTCAGGGGCTAGAACTCTTGCTGTAGTGCTAAGGCTGAGGAAGGTGGAATTGCTCAGCCTCAAAGAGAGACAGCTTCAAAGGGAGGTCAATGTTAGAACAGTCTGTCTTCGGAGGTTATGTATTGTCTGTCATTGGAGGATTTCAAGACTGGACCGGATGAAGCTCTGAGCAACCTGGCTGGACACCACAGCTGACCCTACTTTGAGCAAAAGGTTGGACTAGAGACACCCTGAATTCCAACCTGAATTCTGTGATTCTATATAACTGAAAACCTCATCAATTAAATGTTTCATACATCCATACTGAGGCAGTTATATGAGAAGAAATAAATGTTGTTAGGAGTCAGACAAAAGATAATGGGGAGTTACACTAAAGAAATAGCAAACGAAGAAACTTTATGTTTGGACATAGGATTTGTAGCGTTGCTGGTTTGGGGATTTCTAGCCTGTGTTCCAACATGGTACAATCGATCAACTTGTGAAATAGAAGCTTTAGCACACCCAGTGAGTAGCCATAAGTCAAGAGGCCCAATTTCTTGTCCTGCATGTTCAAAATTCAAATATGCAAACCTCATGTAAGACACCATCAATTCCAAACAAGTGTTTTTCACCAAGTCTGAATGGATGTAAATCACTTCCTCGCCTATGGGCAAAAACTAAATCAGGACCAGTGAAACAGGCGTATGACTTTGCTTCTAAAAAACAACACCTTTTTAAAAATAGAATCATAATAAACGAACTTCAGGAACTACTTAATGGAGTAGTGGGTTTGCCCAACCATTTTTCTAACCAACCAGATTGATTTTGTTCCATTTTTTTCATTAAACAAATTACTTCAGACTGAGCTCTTTTGCCAATTTCTAGCCTGCAGAGAGTTTTAATGACTGAGTCATAAACCCCTCCAAAAATGGTATATTCAATGGAAATGTTAAGGGACCCTTAACTAGAGTAATTGTTGTATTATGCTGCAGTAATAATAAACAACAATAATAATGTTAATAAAAATAACACAGTTTTATGGGAACCTATAAAAGGCCATTTATATGATCACTGTACAAATATTTAAAAATCAAAAGTACTACATTTTTCACGATTATAATGATGTTACAGACTTTATAGACTCTTCCAAAACCTTTGGATCTCAATGTGTTGCATGCTTTCAGCTCTTAAGATGGGTTAAGGACATACATTGGCAGGTCTCTCGTCCTGAGACTACTGATTAGTTAAAAGGACTTTTTTTTACTGAAACTTTTTTAGCATTTCCACCATGTATATTTTTTAACACATATCCCTTAATGAGGAAGTAAAAAGTTCAAAGTTTCAGGAAGTTCTGAAAAATCCCCAAGTACAAATCAATGGTAGCAACCTATTTAATAAATTATGAACCAAAAAAATAATCAGTTAATATTCATTATCAAAAAGGCAATTTCTTACAAAGCTGTTTCTGTGTGTCCCCAGGCCATCAAGATTACTCCCTGGCTTCCCACTGTGTGGAAGTTTCAATTAGAATTTCATGTTGAAAAGTATGTTAACACCTTCTTATATATATTTTGGTAATGTCTGTTTAAGTCTGGCTGTCACAACTTGGAATGGATATTTTTTTCATTTCCAATAAGCCAGTTGAAAGAAAGGGGGAAGATATTGAATGGTTCATAAATATATAATTTTTCCCATTTGTTATATTCTGCAATCAGAGGCAGCAGCTTTAAACTTGCATATCAGTGCATAATTCCACGAACTTAAAAAATTGATCTGCCAATGTCTCCCCCTCTAGCAATCTTTTAATTAAATGAACTTCACTCACCTTACTGCTAAACTCCTTAAGTTGATTTTATACTGAGATTTAATGTATTTTTCAGTGAAGTTTTTGGTTGCTGTTTTTAAACTGTAAAGGTTGTTTAGTAAACAAGTGTTTAATAATGTATACAAGGTGATTGAACATAGATCAATGCCAATTATTTATTCACAATAAAAAACTTGGAAGTAATGAGGTTCTTTTGTATTGTCACCAACCAAAGCCAAGAGCAGGCACAGTTCTCAGCCACAGTAAACAAAACTGAACTTTTAATTTGTAGGAAACTGCGATGATTTGCAACAAATAGAGGTCTGCTTTAATAATTTTTTCCCATATTCTTATATAAAAATGGAATTTGTAGTGATGGCAGTTCTGTTTAACTACATGAATAAGACAGTAGATGGTTCAATACAATATAGAAAGCCACAGTAACATCAGTGAGAACCTAAAATATTGTGGCTCTCTCACAATTAGTTTGTGAAAAATGTATCTGATCAAGTACAGCTCAGATTACAAAAGTGCAGGCTGAACTACAGCTAAAAGGAGTGTCACATTTATAGCTCCAGTGGGCCAGGATACAGACCCTAATAATTAATCAATCTAGCAGTTGTACAACTTTGGACTTTTTAAATGCTGCAAGAGCATGCTCAAATGCAGGAACGTTGGGCAGGAATGGCACCGAGAAGGTGTGGGGATCTCCCAAAGTGCTGTTAGACATGTGTGACTGCAATTGCACTGCAGCCTCTGGGCTTTGGAAACCAATACGCAGGGCTACGAAGAGTGAAAGGTGAGATGAAAAAGTGGATGATGTGTACTGCTGGCATACACATGAGGAGCTCCATTCATTGCCTACACCCAGGCCACTGCAAGTACTGCAACTGCTAGGGTGTCTTCAGTAACACCAAATCACTGGAGAGCCCTGCTGGCTTCACTGTCTCATGGGGTGGGGTAGGAAGTGTGGGGAAGCTAATAGTGCCTTAGCTTTTCCCCATGTATACTACAACCTGCTTCCAAGAGGAGAACAGGAATTCCAGCTGAGGTACAAATTCAAACTTTGTACCTCACCAGTTTCTTAATATCCTCTTTTTTTTTTTTTTTTGCTGTCATCACACTAGGCTGTACAAAGAACCTCAAGGGTAGAGGAAGACCATAGTACTTTCCATTTCCACTGAGGTTTTGATACCCTGCCTAAGAAAAGCTTCCACTGTTAAGGCTGGAAGACAGCATCAGCAACTGTAATTCTCTCCCTGCTGTATATTATAATGAGGCCTAAAGTTCCACCAGAATCCAAAGGATTTTTCTGTTTCTAAGCATCCCACGTGCTTGTAAATTGAAACAGCAAAAGCTAAATGCACCTGCCAGTGGTTTCCAATGCCCACAGAAAATATTGCTCTATTTCCCCTCCCCAAAAGCCATTGCTTCTAAACCATTTGCAATACTGCTAAGGAATTATAACTGCAGCACCAGACATTACATGACAGCTGTTTGAACAGAAATACTAATTGCTTTCATATTTAATTAGCTATTGTTTAAATTAAAAATACCAACAAAACAGTCACAGCAGGCTCATTTTAACAGGAGGTTTATTGGTCCAGGCACTAGCTCAAAGAGCAGCAGGCATTGGATTCACGCACTAGCTCTCTTTAGTCCTGAGAAGCTGCCAGTGCATTCCTCGCTCAACAGCTGCTGGTTCATCCCACTGGCCTGATCTTCCTCTTAATGGTCTTTTCCCGCCTGAAAAAGCAGAAACTGAGAGATGTCATCCAGGGCAGGGGGGAATTATCTCACCTGTCCTTAGATATTGATAATGTAGATAGCTAGAATCCCTTTATTAACAGTGGGGAGTAATAGCCCCATTTATCCAGCTAAAGAGCATTGTACTTTGATGCAGGGTGTATCATGTCCACACTGCTCAGGACTGCTCACTTTAGCAGAAACAGTCTGCTTCCACACATTAGAGCACTTGGCCCTAGAATATCAAGATTATTTGTGCTATTTTTTTCCAGTTCAAAGTGACTGAAATGACGTGGTAGCTGTGTCGCAGGGATTGGTGCTTTAATATCAAGAGGATAACAGTATGTACTCTTCACTCCTCAAAGTGATTTTCGGCTGTGACGCCTGTCCTATTGGACTTGGGAACTGGGTCCACTGCAATCTCATATTACCTATATGAAATTGTCTCTGGGGCCTACTACACCCAGATTGACCTTGGGTGTCATCCTGGCAGACAGTAAGCTCAGATGAAAGGACATCTAACTGGTTTAGATGAAGAAGGGAACAGGTTCTGGGAGCAAAGAGGAAAGCTGACTTATTTGATCATGTAGATGAACACTTGTAGTGTAGAGACACTTATGAAATCATAGAATCATAGAATGTTTTGGGTAAGAAAGAACCTTAAAGATCATTGAGTTCCAACCCCCCTGCCATGGGCAGGGACATCTCCCACTAGACCAGGTTGCTCAAAGCCCCATCCAGCCTGGTCTTGAACACTTGAAGGGATGGGGCATCCACAGCTTCTCTGGGCAACCTGTTCCAGTGCCTAACCACCATCACAGCAAAGAATTTCTTCATAATATCTAATCTAAATCTCCCCTCTTTCAGTTTAAAACGATTATTCCTCATCTTATCGCTCCATTTCCTGATAAAGAGTCCCTCCCCATCTCTCCTGTTTGGGTATGAGAGCCTATTTTCTCTATTCACTTTAAAAAGAGTAAGCTAAGTGAGGTACAAATACTTATGCCATGGAAATCCAAAGTTTGGCTCCATGAATATCAAGCATTGTACCATACAAAAGACTGGTCTCAGAGGCTGTCGCTCTCTGACGTGTTCAGTCTTCCCTCCACTCCCTACATCTCAGATGGAAACACTGGAATCCTCAGTCCATGCAATAGGAGAGTTGGCACAAATGCAGTGTCAAACCCCAGCATATTGTGTAGTGCACACTGTGAATGTCCCAGTGGCAGGTCAGTCTAAGAGGTCCAGGGTTATTTCCCTGAATGTGGAGATTCTGGGTTATTATGTGCTTGAGATACCAACAAATGGAAATTGTATTTTTGAGTTGAATGTGGTGCTGCACAATGACTTTCACTTCCATATTTTTCCTGGTGACATCTAAAGAAGATATTATTAATATATTTCAAACTGCTTTGCCAGCTGCATGACCATTCATTTCACTGTTTCTCAAAGATGCTGGCAAGTATATTGCAGGTACAACTATTTACTTAAATAAATATTTGTGTGAATTTTCATGTGAGATTCTCTTTCTGTTGATATTAATGAAAAGAAAATTGTCTCACCCAAATATACATGAAAATCAAATATTTAACTGTTGCAAACACTGCCAAGGACAATTTTGTTTAAAATGTGTGCAAATATTCATGACAAATGTTTTGTGATATTCACTCAGCTCTGAATAATTAACAATGCTTAAATTGCAACACATGTAACAAAACCTATTAGTTCTAATAAGTCAGTACAGTGGAATTAATCAGGTTTTCATTTAAGCAAATGTATTACAAACTAAATTGTTTCATAAGCTGTCAAATGCATAGAAGCACAAAAGTTTGCATTTGCTTTAACTACCAAGTACCAGGGCTGTACGTGGTGTTCAGGGTTCGTTTAAGGTTCTGACTGGGAACACAGCTCACACATGGGGGCAGTCATGCTTGGAAAGGGACATTGTGGTGGGATCCCTCACTCCTAACATCAGCTGGCTGAAAAACAAGAGTGGGAATGAGTTGTCTCAAGCTTCCTGTAAAATCAGTGGAGGCTGCAGTGGAGGCTGCAGTTCTTCCCAGGACAGGCATCTATGACAGGTGGAATGAATTGCAGTCTGGAGGTTCCTGTCACTCTCCATTAACTATAAGAGGAGCCTTAGCAGCTCATTTAGGCTAGACACCTACAAGACAGATAGAATTAGGTGATATGAATCTCTTCCATTACAGATCCCAAACAACAAACTTGGATTGGGTGAAATGAACTCGCCTCTAGTTGGCATTTCCAAGACACTGTAAGGGAATTGCATGTCCTGCTGAAAAGAGTTTTCATTACAAATCCCTGACTTGGTTATTATGTGTCATATTTCTTTGCCTGCAAAAATATGACAACTGCCTTGCCACGATCATGATCTTAGTATGAAGGTCAAAATAAATAACAATGTATTTATTCAAATCTGACTTTGTGACTGAAAGGTGTACATAAATATTGGAAAGTTTTTCTTTCAAAAAACAAGTTTCTAGCCTCCAAGTCTGGAAAAAAAAAGTTTGAAAATATATCTGAAGTCTCTCTCCATACTCAAAGTAAAAAAACAAAACAAAACCCAAACCAAACAAAACAAAGAAAGCCAACTTGAAAGGTATTATAATTTTTCCTATTCTCATGATCTGTAAGATACCCTCATGACTTTTGGGGACCTGACCCATGATATATTAGTATTTATGGTTGGATTTATTAAGATAAAAATACACTTCCCATCCTCATTGGGGTTTCTGAGGTTGCATTTGTTTTCCTGAGACAAAATATATGTGCATTATATTATTCATTTGAAAAGTATAATAGGGAGAATCAAGGAAATGCTTTGGCACTGATGCATGACTTCATGCTGAATGCGTACACCGTAAATCTTCACACAATCCATGAACAGGGTACATAAAGGAAAACAAATAAAACAATTTTCCCTATACTGCATTATCATTATTGTGTGAATGTTTCATTTGGGAACGCAAACATTAATACAAAGTGAACTCTTTTCTATTCAGCCCACAAACACCATGTCAATTGAAACATACACAAATACTTGATGCCGGAGAAAACCAATGCGGAAACAAGTTCTTTGATAGCTGTTGAGAAGAAGTTTGTCCCTTGGAGTCATGCATTATAGTCCACCAGATACAGGATGATATGCTGATTTCCATCTATGCTTTGGGAAAGGCTCTGAGAGAATCTAGTGAGATTTCAGTTTGCACTGGAAAATGGTGTCCTATAGGTGTGATCCTGGCAAAGACAGTCAAATTGTGCCTGTTCTACCTAGCTGTGCCACACATTGAGCGTCTGGCATAAATAGCAGCCTCTTGGCATACCAGAAACATATGCAGCCACGTTGTGCTTGTCTTCTCAGTAGACAAACTGCAGATAAAGGACCAGCTGTAGCTTCTCCCTAACATGATTCCTACACAGTCACAGGAAGATCTAATGCAACTGTGGATAGAGTGGCTTTCAATATAGCTAATTCATTTACTTTTTCATTTTAAACAAAATGGTTTCTGGTTTCTGATTTTTAAAATAGCACGCCAGAAGTGTTCAGATGCTATACCAATGAGGGTCATCTGCATGCCTAGAAAGGTGAGTTGGAGATCTACATTTTCACAAATTTTCTGCCTAATTTTGATGTTATGCTAAACTTTAAAATGTTTTCTGAGTTTGTTTTTTTTTTTTTAAATTAATTTTAAAATTTGCCATCAGGAAGTTTTCAAGTCAGTGTAGTGTTAACTAAACTGTTTTTCATCAAGTCCTTTATTAACAAAGAAATCCCCTGATTATTACACTTCTCTGGCTTTTTTATAATCTCTCTTGCAACCAGTCACATAATGCCTGAATATTTTTCACTGAAATATTGTTGAGCCAAAAGAGTTGATGGGCCCTGTAATTAACTTCCAAATAATACCAAAGTAATAGGATGCTGTAACTAGTAGGAGTCAGAAATGGATTTGTGCCCTGTTTGAGAGACCCATGGCACTGAGCACAGCCTTTGAGCTGAGGCTCACCTGCCTTTCCTTCCTGTTCTTCACTCTTACTAACAGCTGCTACATTTTCAGTGCAATGCAATTTACATTTTACAGTGCTTTTCCTGACTGCACTCCGGGATACTTAACACATTCAAATGACCACAAGCTATTCAGTCCTGATGGGCAAGATGAAGCACACTGATGCCTCCTCAAACTTACTTCCTTTCCAATTACAAAAATAAATTAGCTGAACCTAACAGCACAAACCTGAGAAATGGATATTGCAAAGAAGAGAGTACCTTCAAGCTGGGCTGAGAGTGATAATAATCTAGCCCATAATTAAGAGTAGAAATATGCTTCAGTATTAAAACAGCCATTGCTTCATTTGCAGTTGATAGGAAGAGAGTGAACTCATTACAACAGCAATGTAAGGCTTTCCATACAAGTGCCATAAAAAGACATGACAAATATAAGTTAATTAGCCACATAACATGCCTTGATGACAAGAAATTTCTGTCATAATCCATTTTATGGAGAGATAAGCAAAGTCATAACTTGCTTAAAAGTGGAAAAGTAGCTGCAGGATGAGGAATATAAATCAGGGTTGCTGCTTCACCTTGAAGGCATAAGGGTTCGTTGCCCCATATACACTATACAAAAGTGTAGGTGTCCTCAATAACTTGGGAAAAAAATTTGTTACGCCGGAGTTGGGGTAGAAACCTGGGAAAGAAACAAGAACATTTGCTTTGCACCACTTGCTCCAATCTACTGAGATCACTCAGTGCATATGTATGGAAAGTTGGAGAGAAAATGCAAGCAGAGTGAACGACAAGTCAGTCAAGAGCAGGAAACTCTCATTGACAGTACCCACGGGTAACCTCTGAGAACATTCTGGACATGAAACATCTTCTTTCTTCAGGAGTTCTCAACAAATGAACTTTACAGAGAGGGATTTACTTAACTCTTAGATATAACTACAAGCAGATTTTTTTACTGTTATGGGGTATTTTTTTTTAGATTTCATCACTGCTTCTTTGGAGCAATTAAACCCAGGAAACAGCATTAAATATAAAATGAAAGCCTGAGACACAGGTTCAAATACAAACTGGAACTCTATAATGTTTAAGGTTATTTCCTTTGTCTGCTTTTAACATTTTCTGCCTTACCCAGCAGACTATGTTTCTTTTAAAGCTGAGATTTTGAAAATGAAAATGTAAAGTTTCCCCTTTTCAAAACATGGATGACATTTTCAAGAGCCCTTCCTCCACAGTTCCTTCTGTATTTTTTAAAGCAAACAAAGCTGCTATAAAAAAGCAAATAATGAAATTTGAGAGAAAAGAGACAGAAAAATAGAGACAGAATATTTCATTTCATTTCTGACCAGTTTTGAACTGCTTTTCATTTTCCATACTCTGTCAAAATGACCAGCTAGTAATATTTGTTATTAACAACAGGATATAGATGGTTCATAAACTTACTTGCTGTTCTACAGAATAGGTCCTGGACATGAGAAAATACCCTGATTCAGTCTCAAAGTTTTACTTCTTACAAGGATTGTGACTTGTAATATGATTTCTCATCAAATTTTCCTATCTGTCAGAAACAATTAAATGTGGAGTATTCTACCGTGTATTGTAAGTAGAAGTCATTCTGTTTTTTGCTGGATTTCCCTATTTACCTGCTTCCTAAACTATCTACCTAATTAAAAGTAGTTCTCTAACTGATCAGGCTTTTTGTAGAAAATGGTCATTTTTACAATTCAGAAAGAAATGCTAAATGGAAATATTTCCCTTAATTTCAGTAAGGAATCAGCAAATTTTTTTTTTGACTGATTAATCTACTGAGTTTATTAAAATCTTATAAACACCTTTAACACATTACTAGGAAAAAAAAAAAAAGGCGTGCTAAATGAGCCTGAAGCTTTTTAGGTACTATCCAGGCTGATATTATCTATATAATAGGTTATATAATAGGTTAATAACATGACTGCTAATCACTGCTTGGGTTAATGCAAGTCACAAAAGGCAATGAATTTGCAAACCATAAAATAAACGTTTGCAAAGCCTGATAGCTGCCTGGATCTAGAGCATGTAAATAATTTCTTATCCTCATAATCACTGGAGTTCACCAAAGGGTACCAGGGGAAATGAAATGGAATGGGAATGGAACTAATCTATGGATGTGACTCTGATTTGAGAATAGGGAGCTGAAGCAGAACTGTAGAGTATCATGGTTCTGAGCAGAGCTCTGGAGATGTACCAAGCATAGCTAGGCGTACCCTCCAAGAATTAAGAGCATAACAGCCTCCTTAGCGTGAAATTACTCTGTGCATCTTCCTAGGGTAAACAGTGGTTTTCAGAACCTGCATAACTTCCATTCACCTCATTACCATTGACTTCTTCAAGCTTCTGTTTCAGATTCATTGCTTCTGACTCTTTATGTTTCCAACTTCTCCATTTCCCACTCTTCTTTACTGTTTCATGTTTTATTTTACTCAAAGCTCAAAAAGAGAGTTCAGAAAACTTTCCCTAGGACACCTCCAAGAGGATGCTGTTCTCTCAGTACCTGCCTATTATCTCTCAACCCTATGTGACACAGACAACGAATGCAGAGCACTTGAGCTCTGAAACGTCACGCACGGTATTGAATCATTGTAACATCAGTTCATTTTGCAGTGACAAGGATCCTTAAGATAAGGGTTTAAAACTTCCTTAAAGCCAAACAATATAGGTACCAGTTTCAATGAAATTGAAGCTTATTTCTAAGTCTTTTATAATCCTTCTCGTTTCTCATGATCTCCCCTCCCTTCATCTTTCAATCTCTTTCAACAACCTTGCATACAAGAACGAAATAAAAATGGTCTGACATCCTTGTTGGTAAATAAAAATATTGGTGAAAGCAGGGTGCATGTATTTGTAGTATAGTCCTAGTATTAAGCTATTAGGGCATTTTGGGAAAAAAAGTAATTATGAAATTATTGATCTGCTATCAGTTATATGGTCAGGTTTTTAAGGTGTGCAATAATATCCATAGGTGTGAATTCTAATATAAGGTAGATTATTTTCATTTAGTAGAAAGCTTAATGGAAAAAGCTATCAAGAACTATTCAAATATAAAGATTTTTTTTAAAAAAGCTTTTATTGCTTTGTTTATTTAGACTGCAATACCTTTATTAATGCATTTACGGTGTGAAGTTAGTACCTAGGATGAAATATTACAGTAGATGGAAGTCTATCCCAGCCTGACTTTGTCTAACTTCAATTTGTTAATTAACGTACAACTTCTCTTGTTTTGTTTGAATGCAGAGGTCATTTATACCAGTATTACTCATGCAGAGTAGTGTCTTACCACGCAGAATGCTGGAAAGCACTATATTTAAAGGCTTTTGAAGTCATCCATCATCATAGTGTCCAAAGGCAGGATTCAAAGCAAGATTAAAGCACCTCAATTTAAGTGTTTACCCATTCACTTGAAGGTTTAGTTACCTAAAAAGAAAAGTTCAGTATCATTTTAGCTGCCCAGTGGTGTCTTCTCTTCTACTTCTCCAGAAGGATTAAACCGCTTGTAGGTCCTTTATAATACCTGTCATGTCTCTGGGATACCCCACAATAAAACCAGGTTGATGCTATCTGTCTGTCTGTTGGTAGCTGTGTCACAGCATAGGTTTCTATGCTCCCAGCGCAGTCAGTGGAGATCTAAAGAATACTGGATAAATCCTAAATAATTACACTTGACCAGCTACTAGTGCCCAGTACTATTGCTCACATGTAGGTGTCATCAGGTGTCAACTGAGAAACGTGTCCTTCCTGGCACAGGATGGTGTCTTGCCCAAGTCCTCTGTGATCTCTGCCTGCCCTTTTAGGACACCTCAGACTCTACAGGCAGCTCAGCTGGCACTACATACGTGTGGGAACGGCTGAAGCGAGTCCTCGATGTCCACTGTACGGTGAGCTGAATCACTGCCTGATGAACTTGAGGGTGACTGAGTCAGTGTTAGCTCACACCAGGGCTGTGCCCAGCAGGAAGAACAGATGCAGTCATGCTGATCAGGTGGAAGAAGCTATGTGGACATTGATCACTCCTGACAGCTTGGCCTCAAGGCCAGGAAATTGTCCCAGGCACTTCTGGGTTGCTTAGTATAAGCATGGTCTTACTGGGTAGGCTGTTATTTTCAGTCTTTTTGCTTTATAGTGCCTCTGCTGCATGAACTGGGTTTAGACAAGTCCACAGTCATCAGCTCTAAGGCTGAAATTTACTTCTAGAGAAAATAGAAAAATAAAAGAGGAGAGAAAGAGAGAAGGCGAAGCAATGGAGGTTCCCAGATGAGCATCCTCCCCTGGGTTCCCATCCAATGCAGTGTATGAAACTGTAATATTTTACGTCAGTAACAGTATAGGTTCATCAGGATCCACTCAAAGCCCCCATTGGTTGTTCCTGCTTATGACTCCTGAAGCGCATTTTGATTAGCCACGGGGGCTGCATGCTGAATGGCTGCTAAGCTTTGTGCTTCTGTGTTACTAGGGTCTCTAAGGTAACTCAAAAGCTACAACCAAAGCAGAGGAAGTGGAGGTGAAGAAGGGACGATTTTCATGCTGGTGGAAAATACTTCCCATAACAGCAATATCAGTGTGTGCAGGCACAAGGCCATGAGAACAATGACACAAGGAAAATGGCAGGACAACAACGGCAGGAACTCAACAAGGGGAAAATGCTGCCACAGAGGCTCTGCAACATCTTGGGTGAAAGGGTGCAGAGCTGCTCTGGGCAAACAGGCAGCAGAGCTGCTGGTGGAAGATCCTGAACACTAAAAAATGCCAGGGCACCTACATGCAACACCTCCCTCAGCATGAGTCCTGATGATGAACTTCTGACTTTTAACTACAGAACCACTGCATTCTGGATGGTATCTTGTTGCCTCTTTATTTTATAAATACTCCTCAATGTCAATTTAAGAACGTTTATGGCTTTTGTAAGAAAGTCGTGTTGTTGCAATACCCTATCACTAAAATGACTTAGAAGGAGAGATCTGTAAGCGTGTGGCATGGCTTACATAAATCGAAGTACATTAGGGATCTGGGTAAGTTTTTTGCTCTCACTTACACCGTTGTAAACTTGAAGTATGTAAATCAGTGCCAATTGAATTACTCTTGATTTGTCTTACTGTAAATGCACCAGTATAGTCTATGAGTCAGCTTTTTAATTAGAAATCCTAGGGAGACTGAAGCTGGACTGGCATTTTTCATGTTAATTATGTTTTGTCAAGGAGACTTGAAACTGAGAAATACTCCATAATTTGGATTAAAATAACAATAACATTGAAATGATATCATTTGTTAATCTATAATCTTCATTGCTGTAAGTGCTCCTGAGTCTCCAGCAGTGAACTTAGAGTACAAATGAAAGATTGTTCTGGAGGCTACAGAATTGACAGATCATAAAAAAACATTAATAACATAAAAATAATGAATAGCACTGGAAATAGGGTAAAGCAGGCAAGTTTTTCTTAATTCTGCATTTGAAAATAGTACAAGATAGAAGTCAGCATGAACATTTCCATTGATCTGACTGTTCCGTCTAGTCCCATACACAGCACCACAAACACAAACTTTGTACCAGCACTGAAAGCTGTACTGCTGGGTTTCTGTGTCTGCAGGAGAATAACAATCAGATCCTTTTTAGCACAGGAAACACTTTAAAAGAAAAAATATACTACAGTAGTCTACACCTGCATACCACTTTCATGCAAGCAGTAGAAGCTTAATGATTGCTCCCACGTTGGAATTGCCTCTGCAGCCCTGTAGTTTCTGGCATGTCTCTCTTGTGTGGCTTTTTTCCTCTTTTTGCAGGAGTCTAACGCAAAGCAGAAGACACTATGGCTTGTGAATGACGAGACAGAGTCTAATACAACATGGCTGATGGTTTGGGAATGCCCAGAGACCAACCTTGGTTTCACTGAGAAAAAGGTAGACAGGCTTTCAGGAAGAAGAATGTGTCTCTAATAATGTTCAGTCCATAAAAATAAACGATAAAAAAATAATTATCTGAAGCAGATGTAGGCATAAAATGACCATTATACACATGTGGGAATAAGAAACCATCTTGAAAACCCTCAACGCTGCAGCTGGTCAAGCTTAACACTGGCAAGTCATTCAAAGGGGAATTTGGATGGTCTTTGGCCTCTGCAGAAAATCAAACAGTGTACAATAATCCCTATCTCTGTCAATAAGGAAAATGTTAAATGATATTAACAAAGCATCTGGCTTTTTGCCTTTCTCACTACTCTTGTAATCTACTTTCCCCTGTAAAAGATTGTGGATTGGCTTTCTTTAGGAATGACCAATAAAAACAAAATTCTTCTTCAGAAACTCAGATCTAGAATGTCAGCCACCTATTTTTGTGAAAGGTCCTGTGACAAAAATAGGAGAAGATTAAATGGTCAGGGGGCAGGTTAACATAGTAAAGAAAAAAATGTTCCAATGATATATGAGGTTGGACAAATATACATGATTGATAGAAGCACACGGTGATTTAGTTAAAAATATTTGTTAAAAAAGTTAAAGCACAGTTAAAAAAAAATAGATGTTAGGAGTGATCTTTCAATTGGTTAAATACAATCCTCCTACCCCTTTCAGAACCAATTGCTGTACAAATTTGGTGGACTTGATGGCATTCTCAGGCAGAGCGAAGATGGCTGCTGTATAACATCCACCAGACCTTTGGCCATCAGAGCTCTAAGAGGAGCAAAACCAGCCACAAAACTGCCGGGCAGAAAGATATAGTTGGGTCTGCCCAAATAATCCTTGTGCTCTGAGCAGATAGAATTAATATTAAAGATTCTAATATTTTGCTGAGAATGCATCTTCTCTCCAGACTTCTGGTAACGCAGTCCAGAACATAAACTGTTTTCCTGATATTCCCACTCTAAGCAGGCTAAAAAGATTGTGGGTTGTCTTTGTTTTTTCAATAAGATTTTCACATTATCTTTAGGGATCCTAAGAAGCCCAGGTTCACCACTGATTTAGGATTATCTAATGTGAAATGAACATACTCAGTTCACCCAAGGAAGGCTTGCTTTTAACTGGTTAGAAGATAAATTTTGATGCAAAGAGCTGGGCAGTTCAGCGAAATAAGAAGAGGTGAAACTAAGAAAGATGGGATTTAAAAAAAAAAAAAAAGACAGCAGAGTAAATCTATGTAGAAAACACTATGTTTTCTTCATTACAACTTTTGAAAAATCAAATGAAAATTTGAATCAAAATACAAAATCATGAAAAATGCAATTGTCTGAAAAACATTCTTCATCAGTCATTCAAATGTTCAATTTTGTGGAATTTTTCTTCTCTGTGTCTGGGAGAAGTTGTCTTATTAGCTTTAGCAAATATTTCAAAAGGTAATTGACAAAAGGCAATTGTGGACTAAAAGTCATAATCTTCTCAATTTAGAAGTGCTGACAATGTCCAAAACTTTTATAGCTTGTGGTATATAATGTGTCCCTCTTTAGGGAGATAGGCGCTGTCTAAATTCTGTAACATTTCTCTCATTTTCTCACCATGTCCTGACACAGAGAACACTGCCTATTGATGTGATCCAATGAGACAGATTTGCACCTTCCCTTAACGTCAGGCCCTTTATTTAACCACCTAGACCAAGTTCTTCTTCTGCTGAAAGCCACTCTGCCTATATTTAAGTTGCTCATAAGGAATGTCACATGAAACAACACAAATTTTGGCCTGACAAAGATTTCCATTTTCAGAGTCTGCTATATTTTCCTCAGTCCAGTGGAAAAAAATACAGAAAGCAAGAACCAGCTGTTCTTGCCTATGCTCATAGTCAGAGGACTCAAGAAAATAAAGCAAAAGCACGGTATCATTGCCTTGAGCTAGTAAATCTTTGATAATGAGATAGCTGCTGATACATGGTTAGTAGTGGCTAAATATATTTAAAAAACAAGAAAGGCAAGCTACACAAGATCTATGGGTAAACTAGTGAAAATAAATCTACCTGAATTCCCCAGATTTTTCTGCATTAAATGTTTATTTTCATGTGACAGATGAATTACCCAAATGTGTTAGAGTGCTTGTTAGCTGGAGCACATCCTTGTTGACAAGCAAATTGTGTATGATCTGAGTCTTTGTAGTTAAGGTCAGCATGCTCTCTTCATTCTCAGAGGGAAAAATGAAGTAAGACAGAGAATTCCTAGTATGTCTGAAACAGAAACAAGAAAGTGGGTAAACTACAAGAATCACTGATTTATTGCAGCATGTCTTGAGGTCACTAGCTTTAGGACTGATGTCACTACTAACTTATGCAAATACAGTTCTTTCTGTTAACTTATTTCTCTTTATAGTTTTAATAATCTGATGCTTTGGGACTTAACCTAGCAAGTGATCCATGATCCTACCACCTCTGTATCTACAATGGATAGGTAGATGAACCCTAGAAAGGAGCTGTGCTTTATTGCGGGATAGTTTACCTCAGTTTGAAATCAAGAAAACCTGAGAAAAGAAAAATGGGTTTTCTTACATTTAAAGAGTTACACCAATATCTCTTTATTTGCATAACTTAGTTTTAAAAGAACAGAGAGTTGCAGGGGCCAAGTTCAAGTTGCCAGAAAGCGCCCAATGCAGTGAAATCTCAGGTTGCCATCCATAGGCATTGTCTCCTGAAAATAATAAAAACTAAAATAAATTGCAGGTTTTTGTATTTGTCCCAGGACATGTAACCTTCATTCCATTCCCTATGGTAAAGATAATGGCTGTTGACTGCCTCTGCAGTATTCCCTCATGTTTGCAAAGAAGCAACTTTATGACCACATTGGAAATCAAGTTAGAACAGAGAAGAAAAATAATTCATGTCTTTGAGTAGTGTATGATCTTTGTGGTAAACGAATCCCCAAAGAGAAGTATTAATCTGTAAAGCACACTTCAGGTTAGTGCTTGGGTGGTGGCTCCCGAGTTCTCTGCACTGAAAAAGCAGAAGGTCTCATGGCTTTAAAATGTGTAAATAGCATGAGTATATCTCAGATGGTAGGAACTCATTTGCTCTCAGCTGCAGCTATCCAGCCAGACATAATATGTTATGCTTAATTAATTAAAGGGATACTGTTAACATAAAAATAATACTTCATTCTGAAAATGTTTTAACCACTGCTATAAGAAGTAATACCTTTTACTGCCAGACATTGAAAGGGATTAGGAATTCTGTCTTTTTCTCATCCATGTACTTGGCAAGGACTTTTTGTACCAAGGCTGATCAGATATTTTCTGTTGTAATTTTGCTTTTACAGATTTTTTTTTTTTTTGTTAAAAAAGCAAGGTTTGATTCAAATTTTGTATCAAATCTCTTCAAGAACAGTGAGCTTTCTTAGAAAATAAATATCTTTTTGCATGTTATGTGAATTTCGCCTGGAAAATAAAATATGTGCAAAATTTTCAACTTGCTCTTTATGGCATACAGACAGTTTTGTGGGCACCTTTTGTGTAGTCACTCATTCTGTCAATATCATCCTCTAGTGACTTTGTCTTTCACACAGCAATAGAGAAAAAGAAATACAGTTTAAAGATAGGAAAATGTGAATGCAAAAATATCACACTGGCAGGATGTCTCAAGGTAAATGCATTGGCAGAAACTGCATTTAACTTCCTTTAAATTGACTAGATTTCAAGTTGAAAGTTTCCCATTAGTGCTTGAAATTAATGTGTCATTCAGTTTTCAAATGACAAAATACCATGTAGAGAAGAAAAAAAAAAAGATGCAAGAAGGAAGCAGTATAAAAAGAAAGAAGAATAAAAGCCACCATTCCACAACGACTTCTAAGACAGTGAATCAGGCTGCCAACTGTCAGGCTGTATAACCTCTGGTTCCTGGGATTCAAGAAAAGAGATGGTGCTTCAGTTTGACATCTATGTCAAGAGCAAACAAAGCCAAGTCCAAAGCTACCCATGCTATTGTGAATTCATGTTGGAAATACATCTCTTGCTAAGGTGTTCCTGAAGTTCATTGCATCTGAATTAACATGTAGGGAAATGAGTTTTACAGTGAAGAGCAGAACTTGTGAGAAAACAGATGCTATAATCAATATTATGTTCCGATAAGAGCTGTCCAGTCACAACCCTTATGCCTTAAGTATACAAAAGTGAAGTATACATGGCTCTGCCCTCTTTTCTTGTTTGTTGAGATTTTAACTCAGAGGAATGACCTAGAACTATGATTTAAAGCAGTAAGGTTTAATTATCTTTCTATACTAGTTGAGAATTATATTATTGCCTTCTATTTTCTTTTTTTCACCTTAACTCCGTTGATTCTGGCAACAAACATAACAAAACTACTCAAAGAATGTATTTGAAAACTGAAGATGGGAAAGAAAGAACACATACACACATAAAAAGAAACGGCTCATGTAATATTAGAATTAGACAACTGGCTCAAGTTATTCATAAAAAATGTCAATGCAGTCTGGTACATACCAGAATATGTTTTTTCTGTTATAGAGATAACAAAATATTGCGCACTCTCACTTAAAACATATTTTCTTGAGCAAAAGTAGGGAGCTAATATAAGTAGTGAAAGTCAAGACTCCAATTCTCTGCTCACTTTTTTGATGTTAACCAGAAACATCTTCCCTTAAAACAATGAAATTTCATCATTTAAAAGGGAAAGAAATAACAAAAAACCTAAAAAGGGATATCATGCAGAAGACTAAATCCTGTCCTTTCTAATAGTACAGGTATTTAGAGTACAGTCCTGTACTCAGGATGTGACCCACAGTTTGCCAAACTGACAATAGAAGCAACACATTTGCAAAGAAAATTATAGCTTCATATGTTTCTTCCTGTCCAATTTTCTTCCTTTGTAAATTTTTAAATCCAACTAGAATGATCTCTGTGGATAATCCCTCTTCTAAAATGTTTGCATGTTGAAACATTATTTAAACAGTGCTGGCATCCAACAAAAGTCTCCCTGATGAGGTCTCATTTGATAAGGAGCTGCCAAATATTAACTCATAAAGAGCCCTCCCCTATTTTTGCCCAAAGCTTGTCCACTCTCATTATGGGAAAAGTAAATAGTAATAAATATAGCAACACATAACACCACCTGGATTGTTCTCATCTTATTCTCACCTCTTAAATCATAAAACATTCCTCAAAGAAACCTTCATATCCTTGTCTCCAAAAAAAGGAGGGAAACTGAGGTCAGGAGGCAAGCTGATATGCCCGATATTGTTCAAAGCATCAACCAAACCAGAAATGAGCCCCTTGAGAAAAACATCAGTGGCACAGCTTTAATTTATGGCCAGAATTCATGTTGATATTTCCCAAACCGAGGCAAATGTCTCATCCAGGGTAATAAAAAGCCATTTGCAGTGAAGCAATGAGAAACTACCAAGCTCACTTTATGGGTTCCTGTACAGCGTGAAAACTGGTCATACAACAGGAATATGGAAAAGCACAATAGAAATTATGATAAATATGGTCTCATGTAATATCAGTTAATTTATTGTACTTTTTTAGTTATCTATTGCCCTTATTCTAAAAACTTAGATTACAGCATGTTTGCAAGTATATGATAACAAACTTTGAAAAAGTTTGAACTATGATTGACAAGTGTATAGTACAATATATGGGCAATTTGCAGTTTTGCTGTTTCTTTACTAATTCACAGAACTCCAGGTTTTGCAAGTGGTTTTCAAACAACGACCCAAATTAATGAAATTTCACTTGTGTTATTTCTAATTGACAGCCACTGTTGCCTTGTGCTATTGCTTGTGCAATTGATGTGACAGTCAATGGGAAAAAAATCCCACCATCTTCTCCTTCTGAACACACGGCTTAACATATCTGTGTTCGGTTTTATCTCTAATTTTAATCTTCTAATTTTAAACACTAGCATCAGCAATTTGTTGGACTTCTGCTATTATACAGGACAGAGGTTTAATCTCTGTAATGACCTTCATATCTATCAACAGGCTGAAGGGTAGAAAGAAAAGTAAAGTACCTTTTAAAGTACTATCTTTGCTAAGAGCGATATTTGTTTTGGATGAGATGTGTCATATATCTTGTGTGCAGCACTGCCTGTCTGATACGTCTTGTCGCATTACTTCTGCTATCATGTGTCACATTATGTAAGGTCATGCTACTTTTGCCAACAATAAGACACGAAGAACTAGAGCAGCAGTGAACTGCTTGCCAGAAACTCCTTCTTTACACTTCATGCTGTCTCTTGCAGGGAAGACCAAATCAAGAGCTGAAGAACCAAACTGCCAAGCCACCTGAACAAAAGGAATTAAATCACCAACTGGTCGAAGGACAGCAATCAACAAACTTTTTGAAAGCTGATTTAGAGTACATTACTGCATTCCTTATGAAGCTTAAGCTTCCATTAGAAGCCAATGAAAATCTACACAAACTAAAGGAAGATACAAAGTCTTTTCCAATGAGTTTACAATTTAAAGCTCTTATTCCTGCCTATATTCAAGGCACCAAGCACCACATCCCAGATTAACACATCCTAGATAGATTATGCATTTCTTTTACCTCTTATTTAAACTGCCATTGCTCAGGACTATATCAGCAGTATTTTTCTGGTGTGTACTTGCATTTCAGCTACACAGTTACTTTTCCAGAAGTACAAATCATAATAGTACCAAACCTGTTAAGTAGTATGCAAAGCAGAAAGAAAAATTTCTGCATCAAGATCTTAAAAGAGAATAGTTATTTTAGATCAGTGTCATGGAGATGTAGGAAAGATCTGTTCCTACATTCATGTTCCACCCAACCATCATGCAGCCCTAACAAATACTTCTGTTATTTGAGCTATATTAATTTCCAGCAGGACATTTGGTACCTTTCCTGTGCGATTACCTGGGGTTCTAATTCTGCTACTTCCAGAATCTCCCTTGTGATCTGAATTACCATTATCCCAGTTGCTCAGTTCAAGACTACTCCTAAATTATGGTTAGCTAACCACTAGTGCTTTTGTAGATAATTGCCTCTGGGGAGAAATAACCCCAGGCACCAGTGCACAAGAAGCCAGCTGGCTGTAAAACAGTTATCCAAGGAAGGAGACTGAGGTCCTGGTAGATAATAAGGTGATCATGAGCCAGCAGTGCATCTTTGCAGAAAAAAAAAGGGCCAACAGCTTCCTGGGCTGCATCAGGAGGATTGCTGCCAGCAGGTCGAGGATGGTGATCCTTCCTTTCTACTCAGCACTGGAGAGGCCAAATCTGGAATGCTGTGTCCACTTTTGAGCTCCTCAGTGCAAGAAAGACACAGATTTACTGGAACAAGTCCAGCACAGGGCCACAAAGATGATTAAGAGGTTGGAGCATCTTTCATATGCGGAGAGGCTGAGAGAGCTGGACTGTTCAGCTTGGAGAAGAGAAGGCTCAGGGGGGATCTTATCAATTATGTGTAAATAGCTAGGATGAGGGGGGATATGAAGTAGAGGGGGTCAGACCCTTCTCAGTGTACCTACTGACAGGACAAGCGACAATGGGCACAAATGGAAAACTAGAAAATCCCACCTGAACACAAGAAAGCACATTTTTATTTGCTGTGAGGCTGATCAAGCACTAGAACAGGTTGCCCAGAGAAGGAGATTGAGGTCCTGGTAGATAACAAGCTGAGCACGAGCCAGTAGTGCATCCTTGCAGCAGCAAAAAAAAAGGAATATCTGTCCTTCAAGACATCCTTTTAGTTGGGAAAGCCTCACTGGACACAGTGGTAGCCAGTCATTTTACTGATACATTACACTCTTTCTAGGTTATAACAAATCACACTAGTAGTTTTCTACTAAGATCATTTCCTTGATAATTTTTAATGAGAAGAAAGAAAGAGGTTAGAGAAAGCAACAGCATTTGAATAAGCCCTAAATAAACAGTGAATACATACAGGCTGACCTCCTGCCTGGGAGTTCAGCAGAGCTTCCAGACCTTGTACTGGCATCTGCTGGTAATTTAATACATAGACAAGTTTCAGCTAAAGTTTTTCAGACCTGACAGCCGTATAATGAGAAGAGCTTATGTACTGTGCCCTCAGTAGATCACATCACCTTTAGCTACAGCAGCACAGGCAGAGCTGTGAATGGCTACTGGGGCAGCAAAAAGCAGCTGTTGAACTCTAGCACGGGACAGAGACTGACAAATGAGACGTGCAATCTTAAACTTCACACTGGCCAGTTGAGGATGAAGAAAACTAAAGCTGAAATATATATCTGCAGTTCATATAGGCTATTGGAAAACTCAGTCATGAAAGCATGTTTCCTTATTACCCTGATGAGAAGGGGAATGCAGAAAGTGCAAGTAAATCTGCTGAACTACCTTTCTTCAGAAAAGACTGACAGTCTTTGTGGGGTAGGAATATATTACTCAGAAAAGGGTATTGTGTATCATTCCATCAGGGCTTTTTAAGAAAAGTGTGTTGATAGATGTCTTAATTTGAATTCAATTACAATGCACCTTACTGCACAGGCGGAGGGGAAGGAGCCAACCAAATATTCCCCTAGATATGTGCTGGCTGCCAGGTGCTGAACCTCCTCTTTTTGCTGCGACTATTCCCTGAATTGGAGTGTGCCTCTCTCCCTCCCTTTCTGACTATAGAGTGAAGACTGAAAAAATGGAAAGATAAAGCCTAAAGACTGTGTTTGTACGGAAAAGTGAAGAATGGGAGGTGACACCTTTGTACTGAGAAAGAAGGAAAGAGCAAGAGCAGTGCTGTACCTTGTTTGGCAGGACATTCACCTGCAAACATGAAGAAAACCTATTTCTTCTCCAGGACATCGATGCATTTAGCCAATGATTATTTTATGCAAAATACAGAAAAATTCTGGAAAACAGGGGTCAGCACTCAGTTTTTCTCTCTCACATGACCAAAGTAATACTGAGCTTACAAAACTAGTTTTCTATATGCCATTCCTCTGCTCATACTCCCTGTAAGTTGGTTTCATTTATTGTCCTATTTAGAATACAAGCCTTTCTGAAAGTAGACTGTCTTCCAGCAGTACATAATTCTGTCAGAATGGGCTCATGAGGCTGTGTGAAATGCACTAAAACATAATAAATAACAACAACAATGGCTAGCAGAATTACCATTTTATAGACCTGAAAGAAGCTAAACAGATTGTCCTGAATACAAGAAGTTTCTTTCCACAACCGCAAATCGTCAGGTCTGTTGCTGCCTAACTTTAGTTAGAAATTTAAAGACTATTACAAGAAAAAGAAAATATCTGTGAATGTTTAACATATAAACCCCACATTTTCTTAACCAGAAAACCCAAATGCATCCTTCAAAAAATCAGTCTTCTAAAGCGAATAAAAAAATATCATTCTTTTACACTGAAAACACGGTAGAGTAGCATGCTGACTATAATTCCCTTCACACTAAAAAAAAAAAACAAAAACAAACCCTTGGGAAAATAATCATCTAAATTCAGTATTGAAAAGAATTTTTTTATCATCATACACTAACTGGATTTAAATTAAATATTGCTTTAATGGCATTATTATGGGAAAAATTAAAAAGTAGCTCAACATTTTCTACTGGTTATTTTCTTAATAAAACTTTTGTGGAAAACTTTAACCTTTTTTAAATGCCACATATTATAAACCAAAAATTTCCTGTTTAAACCAGCCAAACATATACATTGACTATCTAAACCAAGGAGCTGCCAGACAGTTTTCAGGTTAGATTCATATCTTAGAAAATACTTGGAAAAAAAAGATTAAATTAAATTTGCTAAGTTTTTTTCACTGAAGGGATACACACAGAGTCACACACACATAGATATGTATGAATATATATATGTATACGTGTGTGTATATACATATGTATAAAAATATATGTATATACCATCTCCACTGGGGTGACTACTGATGTCATCAAGACAGCTCAAAATGCATCATGTCTTTCTTCCCAAGCAGCTCCATTGGAATTAAGAACCTAATGCTGTAAAAATCCACTGACTCCACTGGGAGCAGACTTGCTTACATTAAACACCAAAAGTTGCAAAGTTTTTTGTATTGGCTCTGTGTTCATTCTTTTTTCATTGGTGCTGCTAAGTTAATTCTGCAGTCAAAGATGTGTACCTTAAAAAACATGAGCATTTCATATACTCTAGTAAGACAAAAAGTCCTCTTCCATTTTTCCTTGCAGTAAACAGGGACTTAGTTTATCTTTACTTGCAGTGCAACAAAATAGAAGTAACTTGTCTGATGTTTGTGAATTTACTCCAGATTTTAAATATTACAAAAAAAAAAAAATATTTGTGAATGCTTAACATTTTCTTAACCAGATAATCCAAATGCATCACTTAAAAAAATCATTCTTCTAATGTGAACAATATGGTTTTTTTAAGAATCTCCTCAAGCTCTCGCTCAGGTCAGTAGCAATATTCCACGCGTTGAAGTCATTCAGCCTACTCTTACGATGGCAGTAATTTATTTAACATTAAGTCGTAGAATCATAGAATTGTTTAGGTTGGAAAAGAGCTTTAAGATCATCAAGTCCAACCACTACAACCACAAATCTAACACTGCCAAGTCCACCACTAAACTAGGTCCTTCAGCAATATATCTACATGTCTTTTAAATACCTCCAGGGATGGTGACTCAACCACTTCCCTGAGCAGCCTGTTGCAGTGCCTGACAACCCTTTTAGTGAACAAATTTTTCCTTGTATCCCTCCTAAACCTCCCCTGGTGCAACTTGAGGCCATTTCCTCTTGTTCTATCTGTTACTTGAGAGAAGAGACTGACCTTTCAGGTAGTTGCAGAGAGTGATAAGGTCTCCCCTCAGCCTCCTTTCCTCCAGGTTGAACAACCCCAGCTCCCTCAACCATTCTTCATAAGATTTGTTATCTAAACCCCTCACCAGCTTCGTTGCCCTTCTCTGGACACACTCCAACACCTCAATGTCTTTTTTGTAGTAAGGGACTCAAAACTGCACACAGTACTCGAGACAGGGCGTCACCGGTGCTGAGTACAGGGGGTCTATCGCTGCCTTAGTCCTGATGGCCACACTATTGCTGATATGAGCCAGGATGTTATTGGCCTTCTTGGCCACCTGGGCACACTGCTGGCTCATATTTAGCCAGATGTCAGCCAGAAGTGTACAGCATAGAAGCCTTAAACAGGCCTGCTAATTTATTTTTTGCATTAATCAGACACTTTTGCATATATACTCTTGTGCACACTCTTGTCTTAGGCAATCACTCTTTTTCTTATTCTTGCAAGAAGGCTTCATGTTTCCATCTGCAGAAATTTAGCCCCTGTAAGATCTTCGGGAGTCCTCAACATCCACTTGATAGTTGCTCTTCTGGCCTCCTGATCCTGTTTAATTGGATTTTACTTGTGCAAATCATACAGTTTCCATGGCCAGTCACACCTTTAAGTTTCCAGCAAAGGCTTGTAGCTCATGGCAGATAGAGGGGTGTATCCATACATGCTATGGAGTGCAATAAATTTAAAAATAAGGGGCAGAATAAACAAACAGACCCTTATAAAGGTAGTTAATATTATCAGTACTTGAACAATGCCTTAAATTCCTAGCCATAGACTGCCATTAGACCATCAGGGAGTGCATATTTTACACTCCTTTTATGTTACCTCCACAGCAGATGCAGATTGTCAGTGAAGCTACTTGGGAACATTCAATCAGAAGGATTTTCTGATAGAACATGCCCTTCTTGCAAAATTGATTTTTTTTTAATTTATTTTGTGAACAAATATTCCATTTTTCTATGGGGAAAAATCAGACTGACAGGTCTCCAGGCTCCTCACCTGAAAGGTTTGTGTCAGCTTCACTTTCTGCAGGCAGAAAGTAAATTTGACAGACGTTGGCCAGGCAGACTGTCAGAGCTGAGTACCCGAGCTCTCTGCCTCCAGCAGGCTGGACCACCTTTCCTCACTGGGCTGGTAGGAGGGGTAAGGGCACAGAATGCCTGAGTGCTCCTGCTTCAGCTGGTCTCCTGGAAAGCTGGTGTCAATCCACTATTACTGCAAGCGGGAAGTAATATTGAGGAGAGCCATTCAGGGTAATAAGAGACAAGTTATAATTTTGTTCCAGTTCACATGGAAAAGAGTGATTTGGTTTTGTTTTCCTGGAAATGTGCCCTATGTATATTTATTTCCCTTTTTTCCTTCTTTTTATTTCATTTTTTACTTCTTTTTTAATTCAGGGCAAGTGCTATTACAGTAGCATATACATACATACATACATTGTATATAATTATGTTATATCTTATAATATTAGATATATAATATACAGTATATACTTAGTTATTTGTATGTTTTTCAACATGTATCTCTATATGTACACATATATAAGAACGCTGCAATTTTTTACAGACAATGCTATGCTGGTTACCTCTTAACAGTCCTTGTTATGTCCTTCATGTTCAAGTGCAGAAAGCTGTTCTCTTTAAACTTGTTAAAAATTGCAGCCTAAATTAAATGGAGCAAAATGTACTTTACATTATTAGAAACCAAAGTAAATCTCTGTATTTAGTAACATTAGCAGAACTAAAATCTTCAGCATTGAATAAAATGGATTGAAAATACCAGTCGTAAGGTAATGTCCAAGTCATATACTAATTTACATAGCTGCAAATAACCAAAACATTTGTCAGCATGTAAGCCCGCATATAGACTAAAAGACTTGCTGCTTTTCCACCTCTACAACAGCTTCTTCAATTCCTCCAGTAAAAGCTGGCCAATTTTCCACTTCTGTCCTGAGATGATCAATACTCCCTAAGTGAGCCACCTTTTGAAGTACTTCAGGACACATTTAGCTCCCTCTTTGATCTTTCCATTTCTCCCTTTAGATATAATGGATTTTACTCTACTGAGGCTTTATCCCACCAGATCCATTTTTATTATCCTTCAGCTGACTTTTCAGAATATAAAAGCAAGTTAAAAGGGTAACTTTTCTTAACAACAAAAATTAATCATGCATCTCCATTTTGGGGAGCATCAGACACTTTGGAAACTCAAAGAAATCCTCATAAACAATGCTTTTTGCAGCATTTACATATGTGGTGGTTCTTGAGGAACACACAAAGTCAGAGAAACGCGTAGAGGTGAAGCATCTATCCATGTCCTTTTTAAAGCTCAAGATCTCTGGATCCTGAGCAGAAGGGTGTTCCCAGTTGTACAAATCCAAGAAAAAGCAAATGGGGGGTTATGATTCCAACAATCGGCATCTTCCCTATTTCTCCTTTTTTGCAGTTATTCTACCCAGTTGCTCTGTGTTCTTCCCCTCTCTCTCTGCCAACACTGTAAACAACAGTCACGTACAAAGATTACAACTGAAGCAGATTTGGGCAAAGAGGGTTACTGCATACAATGCTTGGTTTTCTTTGTTCAGATTCAGCTTATGGATCCCTTGCTGAAACACACGGAAACTACCTCTTCATTACTCATTTGAATTTACTGTGTCAAAATCAGGGTCTCCATGCCTACCCAAACTCTCTCCTGCTGTGGTGTAACACAAGACAACACAGTGTCTGAACTCAGACACAGGTGAAGGCACAACTACAAACGGGCTCTCTATGATGAGAAGACAACACCAGCAGGCCATGCACTCCACCGAGTTCAGGGAGAAGACATTTGCTGCACCCACAGGATACTGTCAGCCCCAGATCACACCTGTGCCCCTGTCACACTGGAAGAAAATTTGCGTCATAAGTCTTCCCCTGCTCCTCGGCTCTGGACTGGATCATTCATAAGCCTCTTGATGGGATGCTTATATTTATCATCCTTGTATTCTCACTGGGATATTCTTATGGTGCTAGGTACTGTGCAAAACCAGCTGTTTGTCTACACAGACAGCTAGGGGATTTTATTTGTTTCTTTTTCCTTCCTTTTTGTACCTAGAAGAAATACAATTATTCAGAAGAATATACCTACAAGACAATCTTCAACAGCAGAAATCCTGCAAAAAAGTGGAACAGCTGCTCCAGATTTGGGAATAAGAAAACTACTTTTCTCCTCAAAAAATTGCAGGAAGGCACTCTTTCCAAACAAGCAATCTGGAGAAAGGTGAATGTTTGGTTTGCTTTTCAGTATACATCTGAATATGTTTGTTATTAGCAGGAAAAGTCTCAAGACTAGAAAAGAAAATTGCCTTTTCAGACAACATCAATTTTAATCCACAGTAAATGTTTTCTGAATGATATCCCTACTCTTCTACTAATTCACAGGCTGATAATTTTTGTGTGTAAATGAGGCAAACCCTTGCACTAGATTAGTGTTAACATTAGAGAGATAAAGAGGAGAGAAGGAAGAAAAAGAAATCAGCTCAGACCCAAGGCGTCCATTTAGGATTCTGCTATTTTGTGTGCTGATGGAACTGACAAAGACAGAAGAGGTAGAGAAAGGGAGCCTGAAAGGACTGATAAAATAATAGTAAAGCTAAGCCAGTGCTAATGAGGGTCAGGAAATTGTAAACTCCCTTCTCATGCCCAATCCTGGATTTGCAAATTTGCAAGGGAAACTCTCCTGGAAGGATCCCAGCTCTCAAGTCTGCTGGAGAGACCATGGACCTGATAAAGGCTGCTGACACCATAAACTGGTGTAGGGCATGCCCTAAAAGTCCTGGTCTTGCCAGACAAGGTCACCCTAATGGTATAAAGCTGCATCTGACTCACTAACCAACATGTTATAATTTAAGGAAAGTTTCAGGAAGACGTTCTCAAAACTGAATTGCCTGAATGTCAGCAGCATGTGGGTTTGCTCTGTGTGCATGTGTGTGTGTGCCACAAGCTGGTAGAGGCTCATTTGCACCAAGAGGTTTTTGTGTTGGCTGAGTTACGTAGGATTAGCTGTTGAACACATAGCTGAGATGTGCCTGGTGTCTCAGATTTCATTTAAGGCTAACATCACTATATATATACTGCTGATTTAGAGCTAATGTCCTTCTGTGAATGCCATTCTCTGCAGAGAAATAATGCATGTGCTGCAGTTGTGTCACTGCTGTAAAAGGGAGTTCACCTGCAAAAAATAGTAAAAAGAAATAGTTGATATGCAGTAAGCCACATGAGAGAAGTGGATTCAATTCAAAATGAAGACATCAAATACAGATGTCTAAAGGCATGTGCACACAGGTGAGCTATGTGTCTAAGTTGCCACAAAATCAATAGAGACACAGTCAATACAGTCATTGTTTTTTAGGGGGAGATTCTGCTGACAAGCAGCTAGGGGTGCAATTCAGTTTCCTGCACACAGGCACACACACCATTTGAGAAAGACTAGTACATACAAACAATCCACCCATGATTGATCCCTACTTTAGATCCATAGCCTTAGGAGTGGTAACTTCTGGCCAAGCAGGAAATCAAACATACCTCAGCTCTGCTTAAATACATCTCTTCAAACATTTGATCATATACTGTATGTCTAGTAAACTCAATCATTATCCTGTCTCCTCAGACCATATGGGTTAAGACTGGCATTCAATATCCTAAGCATAGGAGCTGTAAGAACTGTAAGAACTCATTTCTTGGGCTCTGCCTCTTTCTCTTGGTTCAGCAAGTCTAAACGGGCTACCTCTGCCCCTTCTGCTCCAGTGACTCCCTCCTCTTCCTTTGATACAATAGCTATGGTAAGACTACTGTTCTCTAGATCTATCTCAGTGATTTAGCAGCTCCTCCTTGTTTACCTTTCCCATCTCTCTGACACAAAGGTGCATTCAGTCATTTGACATACTTTGTTTCGGATGCAAAAAGTTCATTTTGGGTCTTCCTCTCTGACCCTTTAGGCTCCAAAGGAACAAACCCTGCCACTGAGAGAAGATATTTATCTTATAATCTGTAGGGCTGCGTCTGCTGCAAAGAGCAGTTCTGTCCATGTTCTGCTTCACTAGTAAAAATGATGTGACAGGCAAGCAGAGTTGTGGGAAAGAAATCTTCACTATGCATTTGAAGTGATCTTGCTTCCACAGCGACAGCTTCTGAACTAGCTATTACTGTTCTGGAAAGAGACACTGAAGTTACAGCACGTAGCTCTATGAAACTATTAGTTCAGCGTTTAATGGATGCCAAAAGCAGACAGAATTAAGAATTACTTGTAAAGGAACAGAAAGCAAAATAAAAACATCATAATGCCACTGTTTAAAACCCTCAGGTGCCTTTAATATGGTTCAAGTGTTCCCTTGTCTCCAAAAGAATACAGTAGCTCTGGGAAAGATACAGAGC
The DNA here is from genome assembly GCA_033628505.1 of Tringa tobata. Taxonomy (NCBI): domain Eukaryota; kingdom Metazoa; phylum Chordata; class Aves; order Charadriiformes; family Scolopacidae; genus Tringa; species Tringa tobata. The sequence continues at coordinate 5,088,725 of JAHREE010000422.1, read as the reverse complement.
TGGACAACAAGGAGGACCAATGATAGTGAAAAACTAAACAGAATAACACTCATCTTCGAGAAGTCACTGAGGAGGGGATACGACAGATGTCAGTAAAACAGCAGTAACTTAGAGTGGATGAAATGAATAGAAACTGTCTCATCTATGCTGAGACCATCACATAAAACTAGCAAGTAACAGATTAAAAGCAAGCCATAGAGGTATTTTCTCCTATGTGTGGCTGCCACAAGGCATTGTGGATGCCTAAAGCTTATCTGGATCTGAAAGAGATGAGACAAATTAATGAAATAAAATTGACAAGATTCTATTAAATACAAAGGCATCACCTTTCATTCAGGAAGTCCCAGAGGCATAAGTCACTGCTGGCAAATGAGTGTAGTAGGGAGGTGTCACCATATGTTGCCCTGTTCTTACATGACTCCCTATGCATCTGCCGTTGGTCAGTGCTGGAGATGGAACTGGGTGGATTTTTGCCCTGACCCAATAAGACTGTTCTTATGTTCACACAATTAGTGCTAGCCTCTGGGGAAGGGATTTAGGCCAGCTATTGTGGATGCTATGGCAATGCTTAAAATGTACAGTCAAGAACCCGGCAGCACGATTCAGAACACCTCAATTAGGCACTGAGTCATCCTACATTGTAAATGGGGGGAGAAGGGGATCACCAACATTTTTGCACACTTTGCTTTTGCTTTTTAATTAGAATAAATGTATTTATGTTTCGAAAAAAAGGATGTGTTTTCCAAAGAAGAATGCAGGAGGAAAACAGTATTCCCACCCACCCTCCATCTGAAATGATCTCTTGCTGAGCCTGGATGAGAAGTCGTAACGTCAGATATTATTAGCACTATTATTGTATCAAATGGCAGTATGGTACAAAATTCATTGCTGCCACTTTTTAATCTGATATTGATGATTCATATAAAGTCAGATAATTTCATCCCCAATAATATGATACAAAACTGTTACTGCATGAGTCAGTTTCCAGTAATGAAGGATAAAAATATACCGGAATTCACTATATAGTAATATTAGGACTGTAATATACTTCCCAGGATAACCAAGAGCTACCTCCCATGTTAAATTAAAATGCTCTTCTTTTGTTGTTGCTCATCACTAAATGTGTTGAATACTGTGTTCTTACCTGGGGGATTGTGGGGAGCTTGTAATATTTATGAAGCGAAGAACCACTCATCTAAGGGCCATTTCTGTTGTATGTATTATTTATTTCCTGATCTATCCCCTCCCATGTTCACTGTCTTTAAGAACTATGATTAATAAAACATTCCATGCTGAACAGTGTGGGTTATATTCCCAAATATATATATATATATATTCAGGCCATTTCTATGAAAATGTCACAGGAGAGATTTTTCATCACAAAAAAAAAAAAATGTATTCTCCACTTGATCCCTTCATTTTACGTTTATTTTTCAGATTAATTATTCTGTTTCCCTACATGATCACTTTTCAGCTGGGAACCCCAAAGGGATTTTGTAACCAATGTAGAAAGACTTTGTTCTTTAACACATATGAGAAATAACAGAATTAAGGAGAGTGATTTAGAAAAAAACATGTCTACACTTTGTTATCTTGTTTTCTTAAACAATATGTAATTTATTATTAATGCATAATAAAAAAGAGGAGAGAATGTCATGAACTTCTTAGAATATGATGCACAGTGTTAAGAATGAAGTATATATTGTCTTTCCTAACTTTAATCTATATTCCAGTAGATATGGGAACACAATTGCTACAAACAGAGACCTACACCAAAAGTCCTTATTGTGGCATATCTCCTCTTGATATCTGTTCATTGGTGGGAATGTGACTGGGTGCTTTTAATCTCAGCTTCTGAAAAACATAATTCATTAGTCTTAGTTCAAGAGAATTGAAAAAACCCCAGATTTTTTTATTTCAAGAGAAGGCAAATTATGTAATTTGAAAGCTGGGGGTGTTTTGTTTAAATTTATCCTTCCCTCATATCAGGCCACCTTGTCCTAATACAGCAGTTTATTACTCATTTTCAGGCAATGTACACAGATTTTACAGAGAATATGACAAAAATCATAGACTGAAAGAACCATAGAATGGTTAGAGTTGGAAGGGACCTTAAAGATCACGTAGTTCCAAACCCCCCTGCTACAGACAGGGACACCTCCCACTAGACCAGGTTGCTCAAAGCCCCATCCAGCCTGGTCTTGAACACTACCAGGGATGGGGCAGCCACAGCTTCTCTGGGCAACCTGTTCCAGTGCCTCACCACCCTCACAGTAAAGATTTTCTTCCTAATATCTGGTCTAAATCTCCCCTCTTTCAACTTAAACCATCACTACACTCCCTGATAAAGAGCCTCTCCCCATCTTTCCAGCAGGCCTACCTTAAGTACTGGAAGGCTGATATAATGTCTCCCTGAAGCCTTCTCTTCTCCAGGCTGAACAACCCCAACTCTCTCAGCCTGTCCTCATAGGAGAAGTGCTCCAGCCCTCTGATCATCTTTGTTGCCTTTCTCTGGACCTGATCCAACAGGTCCATGTCCTTCTTGTGCTGAGGGCTCCAGAGCTGGACGCAGTACTCCAGGTGGGGTTTCACGAGAGCTAGAGGGGTAGAATCACCTCCCCTGACCTGCTGGCCACACTGCTGGCCAGGATGCGGTTGGCTTTCTGGGCTGCAAGTGCACATTGCCAGGTCGTGTTGAGCTAATAGTCCCTACTTGTGTTTATATTCAGTTTATATCACAGGAATAGCTAATGGCCTCAGAAGAGCCGTCCTTCTGTGGCAGTGCTGCACCAGGAATGCATACTCCCTCATTGCCAGAATCTAGATTCTAAGGCTAGGGCAAGAAGCAGGTGAAATAGAAAGATGGTAAAATAACTGTAAAGGAAAAAAATAATTTTATTCCTACTAATACCAATGAAAAACTTTCTTTTTGCCTTCAGTGAATCCAGTTATGTCTATTAACTTGTGTGTAAGTAGTCATGATACCCAAGGTACAACATAACATCCCTGATAAGCTCAAAAGGGCCAGCGCACATGGTCTTAACACACTTTTGAATGCAAATTTATTCTCAAACAGTTTAATTAAGTTGATTTTCAATCTTGACTGTTAATTGAAATCTTCAGTCTTGAGTCAATCCTCAATTCAAGCAGGGTATCAAACACCATAAGGGGAAACAGGTTGAGAGAGAACAGCTGTGCTGGGCCTCCAGTCTGAATTGTGATTCTCTTTTTAAACAGTGTGTTACTACAGACCCGGCTTTGACCTCCAACATCACTTGCTTAGGAGAAGTGCATAGTACTTTCTCCAAATGATTAAGAAAAAAAGTGCTAAGAACTGCAACCCCTTCAAGACAAATTTCAGTGAACTGGAAACTCTGTCCTCCTGGAAATAGAAGCCTCGAGCTACATATCTCAAATCACAACTGACTTATGAGCATCTTGCTCCTTGTCTCTGCTCAATTGTTAAGTCTCTGAGATCTTAAAAGTTAATCACAAATTATTATATCGGTGCAGGAAGGACATAATTTGACAGGTAGAGAGATGCTGGGTTACAGTTCTAACCTGAATGACTTTATACAAAAGTCATGAGCAGGAATAAATATTGACTCTCTCAACTTTTCACCTGATCTCAGTAGGAGTTACATATATAAAAGGCCTGCAGGACTTGACGTAGCATTGTAGGACTGGACATAAGATAAGCAAAAAGCTTCTTGTCATGATAAGTAATTATCTGGCACAGAAAAAGGACACACATTTCTAGAACTCTTAGCAGAACAGAGAAGTTATTTCACTGGCTCATCCCAGGAGCTAAATTGGGTGGACATTTTCAATTCTGTTGCAAGGAAGAGTGTACAGACTTAAAGGTAACTTATAAAGACAAGGGAAAACAACTCCTTAAAAAGCACTAGCTCATTTTTTTTTTTCCTTAGTAGTAATAGTGGAGAATATTCCTAGAGGGAGGAATTAGCTGTCCTTAGTAAACCAGTGTGTGTGAAAGTTCATCTTCAGGAGGGCGGATCTGTTCATCTGTTACAGATTAATGTGCTGACAGCAGGTTTAATCTGTTTACGAGTTCTGTACCACATACAGCCTAGGTATCTTATTCTGTTGTCTAAGAGCAGACCTCTTCTAAAGATGATTAAAAAGGGGGCAATGACTTCGTAAAATTAAGTATTCCCTTAAATGATCCTTCAGGATCATCCTTTTGGTGCCATTTTGAAAGGTAAAGAGTTTTCAATATCAGAAAAAAAAAAAATAGTCATAAGCTCTGGTAAAATTCTCTACAATTGTCCGTTAGTGTTTTTTGTTTTGTTTTGCTCTTTAAAAAGACAATACTATAAAGATCTGAGAAGAGAAAATTAGGTTCTGGATGCTTAACCTGATTCACAAAAGGGATCTAATATAAAGAACATACTTTTCTCTGACTTTTCACCAGAAAACATAAGTAATTTTTGACTTATTGACCAAGTGACTGGTAAATTCTCCTGTCACAGAATTTCAAGTGGAAACTACTAGAAAAAAATAGCCCTCTGCCTTTCCACATTTTGAACTCCAATACATGTCTCACAGATCATTTGTTATTCAGACTTTTATAGAGGCAACTCTGTTTCAGCCATAATATTTTGCCTGATTGTTTGTGACATTCATTTCTAGAATTCAGAATAGCATGGTACACCTAATATTCTGGGTTTGTACTCAACTCTATTATAGAATTCCGACTGTCTGCTTATGACAGACACTCATTAAGGAGGGGTTTATGATTTAGCATTGCAATTACAATCTCTAGGGGAGTTTGTTTGGCCCTTCCAAGGAAACATGACCTGGTTAAAAAATTATGTTGAGGCAGGAACAGGAGTGTAACAGTGTCTGTAGCTGAAATACCCAAAACTGCCTGAGTGGTATTTGTCCTGGACCAGCAAAGCTAAAAAGGAAGATGATCATTACCCAGTTTAGTTGCAAAAGGACTTTTGGGGAAAAAAAATCAGCTTGAAAAAAAATATTAAAAAATGTAACTTTTTTTTTTAACAGTAGAGAGAAACAGTGAGTGTGAAACAGACAGAAAGTAATAGAAAAGCAGTCAAAATCTGGTTTGGTCCTGCCAGAAGTACCCCATGGCATCACTGCCCTGCCCAAGCCAGGTTGAGCATCCTCCCGCGGGATACCATGGGGAGCCTGCAACTGGTCAACAAAAGGAAGCTGGGGATAGCAAGCAGGGGCCCTCGGGTGTGAGTGTGTGACTTGGGGGTTTCTTCCGCACATGTACATTGAGAGTGGCAGCAAGCAACATGGACACTTGTACAACTGGAGCATCCACATTTCCCACAGAAGGGGGACGTGAGTAGGGACTGCAAACCCTGGAGAGGGTGTGTGTGCCCCAAACTCATACAATTGGTGAGGGATGTGAGTGTGTATATGCAAATATGAGCTTGTGTGTGTTTGGGTGTAATTAGATTTTTTTGAGCTTAGGTACAGGGGAGTGTTTAGAAATTTGTAGTTGGATATTTAACAATTTTGACAGTGTCTATTACTGCAGTTTCTCTGTTGTATTTTCAATAGTTATGCTGAATTTATAATTCACTGAAAGCTGGTTAGTTATATATTAATAAATAAATAAACTACTTTGATCCTGGTTTGATTCAAACCACTTGAACTGGGAAAGTTTTCCCTGCAACAGAAACCTGGTTTACTTTGTACATAACAACTTGGAAATATGAATAGGAACTTCTTATTACATAAATCTTGAGGACACATTAGGTAACAATATTCTTTAAATGCTAAAATAATCACAAGCACAATTTTGAATTAATAGAATAGAATAGAATAGAATAGAATTGAATTGAATTGAATTATTAAAAAAACAGAATATAAGTCAGCAAGGTTGACGATACCTCAATGACCTGAAGGCAAATACCACATCAGAGTTATTAAGCCAGAACTAACAATGTCGTGGTGCTATTTGAACCGAAAAGTCATTCTAAGCTTTCTCCTCCTGGGAACTGATCCCTATCACTTGCTATCAGATTGCTGTTATGATAAGACTACACAAGTAATAGCCCAGGAATAGCAGGCTCTAAACATTTACATACTTTATCAAGAGTGCTGATCACAGTGACACGCTCCTTAACCAAACAATAAAACAGAGGAGGAAAAAGGCCTTCTGTTTTCTGATCTCTTTTGCATATTGTCATTCTTGCTTAAACTTATTTGTCTGTAAAAATATCTGTGTGATAGAGAATGCCAGATGATGATAATGAATAAGCACAAACCACTGACTAAATGACAAATTGTGTGCACTCAGCAGACCAGCCTGCTTTTAATTTTTTTGGCCAATTATTTCAATGTACTGCAAGAAAGGACATCAGATATGTGGCCATACAGCTGTGATTATTCCCATTAAATATGCAAATGGATTATTATCATATGTCATAAACCGCACATCATCTTCACCACAAACACAAACATGGTACTGCAAGGGACTTCATAAATTAATGAGTACAGTCTCTGCTTTTATAGGCAATTATGTTACACATCCCATTTCATAAACTAACCAAACTTTAAAATTAATTAAGCTTCTTGCCCCTCTTGTATTGGACACTTTTCCAGGCTCCTGGTTCTCCCAAACCTTTTTTTATTTTCCAACATAAATTTTATCCAGTTCCAGTTTATTTCCATTTATTCTTGTGCCAAGTAGCCTTTCCCCTCTTGGATGCTTATCATCACTGATATATTTACAGAAAGCTAGCATAATCCCTACTTAGCCTTCATTTTGCAAGGCTAACAAGCCAAGCTGTTTCATTCTCTTTTCATAAGAGAAGTTTTTCATTTGGTGGACATTCCTGCATATGCTACACTGCACTTAATCTAGTCCGAGTTTTAATCCTGTGGGATCCAGGGATTATCTCACTTGGGACATCCAAGGACATTCTTTGCCTTTTTTGCTTGGCGATATCATATTGGTCATAGCTGGTCTGTGTTCAGGCAGTTCTACAAGATCTATCCCTCTATCATTACCAGCTCATGGAATCCCAGTTTACAGCAAAATTGTTATTATTTCAACAATGCATGGCTTTGCATTTTGTACTTCTGAATTTCATCTCATCCTTGTTATTCTAGTCCTCATGTCTTCCTTTCTGTGCAATAGAAAAATATTCCTCTGTATTAATGATGACTCCAAAACTCACAATGTCAGTACATTTTTTCAGTATCTCCCCTACTTCTTTGCTGAGGGAGCTAATGAAATCCTTAAATACCAATGATAACTTCTTTCTACTCAATATTTTCTCTGTTTATTACAATTCACACATATACCCTCTATTATACTATTCTTTACTTTCGAGTATAACTTTATTTTCTTTTTGGCACTGTGTCAAATACTTTGCTGAAATCCACATATATTTGAGCTACCATCTTTTCATTTGACTATCAAATCTCTTTCAAGAGAGTGTCTGGCATGATCTATTTTTGCCAACCTAGCTTTGTGCATGATTTTATATTCCACTTGCCATCCTTTCTGTATATTTTTAAAGAAAGAATGCTAAATCCTTCTTTAGAATGAATATTACATTAACAAGCTTCTAGTGGCTTAGATGGCTTCCTCCTCCTCCCTTCTTAAATATATTTGTTAATTTGCTATTCTCAAATAATGTGTGACATTTATCTTACTAGATTTATTCAAAATGCTTGCTTCTGGGCCTGTAATTTCATGTCCCAGCTCTTTCAGAAATGGGGACTAGAAATTATCTAGTCCCTTCACACCTGAATATGTTGAACTCTGCTAATTTTGCTTCTCTCTTCACCCTGCTTCTTTCCTTGTTTTCTTAACCTATTTACTGAGGAAGGAGACCTTTTCTATTTCTTTTAATAGGCAGAACTTGACTTTGGGAAACATCTCTTGTACTCTCTACCTACCATGTCTTCTGAAACACTGCTTTTATCAGGGCCTTTTTTCCCTCATATTTTCTAATTTCTTGAGGTTATTTTTCCAGTTAATTCTTTAAGCTTATGTGTTTCCTACTTTTATTTGAGATATTTTTGTCACTGAATTTTAAAAATTCCAAGTCTCTATTTCAGTTCAACTAGTAATCCTACTAGTTCCTTTAGATTCTCAATATTTTCATTTTCAATATCAGGAATCTTAAGTATGGGCCTACTTTTTAATAGTCTTACATTCAGTGCAAATGAAATCAGCTTGCTAACACTGATCCGCTTTTATTTTCTAAAAGCAGAATAGTACACAGTGTTTTTCTTTCGTATCAGTGTCAGTTAAAAAAAATTAGAATCAACTGTTAAAGGCCAAGGGCTATTAGGAGAAGGTAATCCGTTAATTTTCACATTTGGGAATAATCAAACTGTATCACTATTAGAAGAATTTGGTTTCCAGTTCATATTTGGAAATTAAAGTCTCAGAAAATAACACGGTTCATATAAACATTTGTGTATATCTAGATTAATATTGACATTAAAATACTAGTAAGAAGGAAATTATGTGAACTCAGAGGATGAAATCCTATACAACTTTAGACATCACTTCTGGCACAGGTCTGGCCATCTTAGACTGTGGGAAGATGAGTTTCTGTCCACCTGCACCTGCGGATAAAAAACTTTTTATTTTACCAGTGCCATTACAGTGATTTCTTTCTACCTGTATCTGACCTCAAGGACCAAGAAGAGTCTCTCAAAAATAACAAAATATCCTTGCCATTCTTCCCTGAGCTAATTTTTTTTTCAGAGGTATTTGGAGTTCCTAACTCAACCTTCTGGATCAGATCACAGAGTGTACAACACACCTTGACACACCTGTATGACAGCAGCTTAAAACTGGTTGGTGTGACCATTCTACTTTAAAATGCAATGGAAACTGAGTTTAATCTAAATCATATCTCTAGCAGATCCAGGCGACCTATCATCCAAAAGTGGATCCTCAGGAGAAATCTAAACATAAAGAACTATAAATTATAAGTATAATGTGGCAAAGTCCATGGACTCCTTGACCAGGAGACTTGTTAAGATGAATTTATTATAATCATTGACATTTTTCACCTTCATGTATTTATTTTGCTGTGAAATTGATGACAGATATACTATAGTGGTTAATAAAATGGCACAAAATAGCAAGGGTTTCCCTGATGACATAATTACACTAGCAGTTCTATAAAAATCTAAAATAATTTCCTTGCAGAAAAGTATTTTCATGTTTTCTCTTCAGCACAATCAAGAAGAAATACAGTTATGCTATCACCCCTACTGGATGCCTTAGGAAAACAGTATAAGACTCACATCATTACCAGACACCAATGTTATATCTCCTTGCCTACAAAAGAGACTGAGTAAACATTATTTTTCTTCAATTTTCACACGTATTTCCCAGTTTAAAAGCACCAACCATGCAAAAAAAAAAACCAAAAAACAAAAAAAGAGTGTGTGTGTGTGTGATATATTAGGTCTCAGAGTTAGACAACAGATACAGCAATAACTACCTAAGATTCAGTAAGAAAACCTTCAACAAAGATTTCACTGGAAGTTGTCCACAAAGAAATTTCTACCTTTCTCTGAAACATGTAATAGTGGAAAATACTGGACAGTCTATTTTTTATGGTTCAGCATGGCAGTTCTTGAGTTTCTACTTTTATGTAAATGTAAGGTTAATGCTTTTTAAATAATAAGCCTAAGCAAAAGCAGCACATTTTCTGTGAACGGTTGTTCCAATTTGAAAATAAGAAACTTGTCTTTTGCCATGTCCTTGTGTGGTTGGTTCCCACAATTATTCACTTGAACAAGTTTATTAAGTAGAATATGCACTGAAACCACTAACTTACATTTTTAAATAGTCATGGAAATCCTGAGTGGTTAAGTGAAAGTATTCTCCGTAGAAATTGACTCACAAAAGCTGCATGCTTCACTTCAAGCTATAGAAACAAACACTGTGACCTCCGTGTACAATCACAGTAACCAGGATTTTGTATACCTACAATGACTGGGGCAAAAATCATCAATTACACAAGAAATTGTTCTTTGGAGAAATTGTTATTGAGTGCAACTTTAAAAAACACATTTTACTTTTTTGCCTAATACCACATACTGAGGCTTAAGATTTATTGATAAGGATTTAGACATATAAATTCATATCGTGCTTACTCACAAAATGCCTGGCTCTCTCCTCTCTGTCACGAGTCATTTCTTCAATCATGCATTTTTATTAATGTTTTAACACTTTTATGTAATGTGTTTTGATCTATTCATATGAAAAGAATTATAATAACTTTTTAGCAGCTGCATCATTAAATCCTGAAATTCATTCAAATGTATTGTATGAATGCCTATAATAAAAATTTCCAAAATTAGAGTGTAACAGATAGACATGAGTGTTACAGGAATTTAAAAAATGTAATGAAATGTAGCTGAATCTTCTGTTCGATAATGCCTGATCACACAATGAAACCAGGCCAGTACTGTGACTTTTGTAAGCTCATTGGATGCTTGACTCAGGTCCTTGCTGCAATCATGAAAGTTTTTTTCCTGTAGGTTTTCAAAACAGAAGCACATCCAAGTCTGCGGTAATCTCATCCCCATGGAAGTTAGAGGAGTTGAATCATATCCCTCAAGTGATAAAGTTAGCCAAATACCTTCCTGAATTGTATCTTCTTTAAGGATAAAATTAAGTGTATACCTCAGAGTTACATTCATGTTTAAGTGCCACTTAGAATATTAAAGTAGCTGTATTCCAAGAATTGGTCTTCGGTGATTTAATCCTTACATTTTTCCTCAACATATTTCTTTGGACGAATTGCATAGACTGTTTTCACGTCTCTTTTGAAGCAGGAGGCAGTTTCATGGTGCGTCACCTGGTGGGGGCATCCCAGGGTGAGATGCTGCCTGTCAACTAGTACTGCAACCATTGAATGAGATAATTGGTGAGGTTACAACAAGTTGCAGCAAAATAACGTGCACAGGCAGACTCAACCTTCCCTATGATGTTTTCAAGAAACTTTTTTTTTTCTAATTTTCTACTGCTTTACTGTGTATATATATACACACGTGTGCAGGACAGTGTGTTAGTGGTGATGCTGTGTGAAGCAGAGGGTAGGTGTAGTCCTGATAAATTTGAATATATGTGTTATTGTGCAGATAATTACTATAGAAAACTAAAATAAAATTCTTCAGCATTGAATCTGACTACATATCTTCAGGAGGAAAAAATGAAATATTTTGAAGCCTCTCTCCAAGAACTAAAATATAACTCTAAGAAATAAGGTATGAAGTTGACATAAAAACTGGGAAAGAATTTCATAATGAGAAGATGGCAAAAAAAGTAGAACTGTTCAGCTTTACAAAACAGGGACAAGAACCTACCTGATGAAGGTATAAGAACAATGCAGTGATGGAGAGTACTTAACAATATCTTCTGATAACTAAGGGGAGAAAAGGGGGCAAAAAGTCTGATTAAATCAAGCACATTTGCAATTGATAAAGCAGGTATTTCACAGAGGTAACTCATTCACCCACCTCAAAGAAAATTATTCTATAGAATTGCAAAACGTTTAGATGCTTACAAACCCAGAGAAATTTACACTAAATAGAAAAAAAGCTTTTATAAGGTAGAAAGTTACAAATTGTAAGACAGAAGCCAACTGCTTTATAACTGGATTTAAGACATAACATTCTCCAAGGACAATATACTGCCAAAGTATTCACTTAGGAACTCCATATGTTTTTTCTGAAATACATGTTCCTGGTGACTGTGAGGTGAAATACAAAGACCAGCTAAAATAATTTGTTCTAATAGTTCTAAAAGTTCTTGGCTTCTATTTATTGTTTAAACACTGCTTCAGAAAGAAAAAATTGCAGTATGACAAGGTACTTGAGCATCTACCTATCTCTGAACATGTGTTTAAATGTGCTCCAGGGTGGGAACTTTCATCTGTCAAAATATCTCAGAATTTGCATTCGTCACACAGTGAAATTCTAGCACTCCTGATGTCAACCAAGACTTTGTCACTGATTTCAGTGTTAGTAGAGTTTCACCCTCAAACTCTAACAACTGGCAACTGAGAAAATATTTGCTCATCTTAAAAAAAAATCTCTGTTGTCATCGGTTCATCTCTTCTGACCTGTTCTTCGTGAGTAAAATCTTTATTCCAGCTGACCGAATCCCTTTTCTCTCAAATCCTTCTTGAACAGTCATTTGCTCTTTGGTGCCCACAAGAAATAAGTCATTAATGTTACAATAGCACTCTTACTCCCCCTCTCTCTTTATATGTATATATATACACACACACACATACTTACGTACATATATATGTGTGTATATATACACACTTTAGTTATATTTTTTACTTTGTTTTCAATGTACCTTGTCTTACACATGTGTGCCTTATTTAGGTGTAAGTGCTTTCTGATGACACCTGTCTATTTCATCTCTTGTACTGCAGAAAACATTTTCACATTGCTTTACAACAACCAAAGGCCAGCTGTTACATTGCACTTGACTAGCAGAGGGCTGGTGACGAGACACACTCTGTTGTGACAGGGACGGACGTAAGCAGTTCAGGAATGTTTTGGCTGAACTGCAGCGCTAGAGGAGCGCATCTCCAGCGCAGCTGACATGGCTGTGCTATGTATGTTTTGCCACAGAAAAAGAAGGGCCTGACATGTGGGTTATATGCTTTGTCTTGGGTGATACGCACCACGTTTACACAAATCTTCCTCACTCAGCAGTGCTGGGAGTCACTCAAAGCCTCAGGAGCATGGCTGATGTCCAGACTCATATATTAAACTTATGAGGTTGTGGCAGGACAGGTATGATGAAAATTGACTGCTCTCTGCACCACAGACCTTGTATCGAATGATTTGCAAATATTTTTCCGACTTAGGAAAGATATCCTAAAAACCTGATACACAAAGTTTCAATATAACAATTATCAAGCAATCTATTGCCTTGTTCCTTCTTATACTGTTTTTCAAGTTCCACTGATGCCAAATACTGTTTTTTTCTGTTAATCTGGAACCCGCTGTACTCCTGTCTCTGGAAAGGGAAATATTACCACACTGTAACTTTCCTTTCACAGGAGCAATTTCTAAGCTGCGTTTAAACATTATGCAGAAAATGCTCTTTTCTGGACATAAACCAAATGCCCATGTATGAGTCCAGCCGACGCAGTTCACTTCTGTTCCCATGTGCAGATTACTTTGTCTGGGCCACGGGACATGAGAAATAAGTTCTTCCTTGCTTTTGCTATCATTTTGTACTTTCCTAATTGACTCCAGCAGGAAGAGCTTGGGCCCATCTCTGAATCTATGGAGAGCTGGTCCACTGATTGGTTTGGCTCTTACTAAGGCTCCTTTGGTTTTCACTTCTTAAATAGTCACCGCCTAACCTGTATTGGGCCAGCTTCCTGCTCCCATTAACACACCTTTTCTGAGCATGCCCTTTTGTTGCCATTATGACTGACTGGAACTCTATTTGTGTCCGTGGTATTTTATCATTTCATCTAGGCTTTGGGATCAAGACCTTGGTACTGAGTAGAGCAATGTTACTTACCTTTTGTGAACAGAAGTGTCACAATTAAGTTCTGTGTCATAGTGTCTGAGCTTGTCTAGGATCACACTTTTGAATTTAATGTATTTCACTTACAATTTCTCTTTTTATACATGCCTAGTGATATGAGTGTACATAGAAAAAAGTGTTTTTAAACAGAAAAACAAATATTTTCCAGAAGGACAGCTGAATGTTGAAAACACAGTGAAAACCACCACATCTAAAGCTCATTTTGTGTGATCCATTGTTCACAGAAAGCAGGCATACTTCATTTGGCTTTATTTTTACCCTAGAATTTAATGCCCTTTGTGCAAACTGTGGAAGTTAATTGGTAGCTAACTCACTTTGATGGTATGTTTGCTGTGCTTGAGGGACATATTTTCCCAAATTGCCTCGTTTTAAATAGACTTTACCTTGCAGGGCTTACTTTTAGCTTATCGTTACAACTTGGGAAAATTCACTACCTTTTCTCCATGCAGATAAGTGCTCCCAACACACTTAATAATGAGATATCATGTATATATATGCAAGAAAAAAGGAGTAACAAGAAAAAAAACCCGTTACTGAGAAGGATGTAACAATTGTTCACAGGTCAGACACAGACATAATTTTTCAAGTTGCGTGAGGTGTTTCGTTAAGAAAAGGCTGAAGGAGGAACTCTGTATCTTCAAAGCATTCATTTTTGTCAGATAAGAGTCAGAAATGGCAAATTCCTGTATGAATAACTGCTTCCCGTTCTCACATTTTGCTGAGCATTATTGGTAGGAAGTTGCTGAGCATTCAAAACTTAGATTTTTATCAGGAAAGAGGATGACTTAACACTCTTACCTGATCCAGCAAAATGGCATCAGGGCTTTATTCATGTACTTACCTTACTGCTAGGATTCATCAACAAGGTTACTGGGCAGTTATTAGAGCTGGACTTTAGAGAGAAACTCAAGATGTAAAAATCAGTCAGAAAAGTTGGATAGCCTTTAGGAGATACAGGTGTGCAGCCCCAGCTTTCAGATGAGGGTATACTGCTACTTGATCATTTACAGGAGCTTCATAACTTTTAAACTATTGTGGAGGACAATTGCACGTTTTTCTGTCAGATGGTTTGTTTGTTCTTTACATAGACTGGAGAAATCCTAAGTTCTGTAGTGAAGTCAAATGAGTGGGGCTGGGTGGGGAGGGGGGGAGGAAGGGGCAGGGAGGAGGTATTGTTTTGTTTTTAAATCTGAATAGTAAATAAAAGAAGACATTATAATGCAATTCCTTATGAAATCCACACTCCTCTGTGATAATTCTGTCCCTGAGCTAAAATTTACTTAACGGAAATCATATTTCTGTTTTTCAGTCAGGATGAAGTCACAGAAATGCTGACATAAGTCAACTTTTTGCAAGACAATATTCTTCAGTTTTATCTAAAATTGGGACCGATCTTTTTACAAAAAAAAAACCCTACCTTGACATATGCAATGCATCAAGATATATTATAGGTGTTGCTCTGGAGTGTTCTGCATGTGCAAGTGAAAAGTGGGAGTTTAACAGGCCAAATATCTGAAACATAAAATTAGACAAGTAGGTAAGAGACAAGGCTATAATCCATTGTGGCTTCATGCCATGTTCTTTTCCCTCTCTGTGTAAAAGGAAACACTCCAGGGGTATTCAGGCTCTGCAAATAAAGTATTTTAAGTCCAAAAATATGATAATAATTTGAAAATGCTGGCTTGAACTGACAAAAGCCCTAAGCTTTTAAAACTTTACAATGTTTAAAGTAAAAAGAATTTGCATGAAACTGTCATTAGTTTACCATAACCATTATTACTGCTAACAGCAGTTCAATCATATGTCTTAAATCTGGGATTTCGACAGCTCTGGCAAATTATCATTCCAAATAAGTAATGTGAGTAACTTGCTAAGTAATCCTGAAGAGTAGTCATCCCTCATCTTTCTGGAGGAGAATTCTCCACTGGTCTCTGTGTAGTTTCCCATCAGATGGCAAACATGTTTCCCATATAATTTTTTCCCACCTCCAATAAGCCCTGAATGTGTTTCTAAGTCAGTGCATCCCTTGATGTGAAAAGTTACCTAATAATGTTACATAAATATGGCTTAGCAGACTGGTGTGCTTGCCTAGGTTTACATTCCCGCAGGGCTCCTGCAGAAGTCCAGCAGATGTGTCTCCTGGCAGAAAATCAGCCAAGATAATGAGAAAAGACTTCAACTTCCATATGCTGGTATCAGCCCAGATTTAATGTGCTCCTCTGAGTGCTTCCCTTTATCAAAACTTCTGTAGCACTCTGGCAGGTTTCCTCAGCCTTTTCAAGAGAAGATGTTCACAGAAAGGCTGGCAGTATAGTTACTCAGCTGCTTCTGCTTTTCTGCTCCTTTTCCATCGGTCCTGATGAGCTTAAATTGAAGTTATACTCTGTATTTCCCCAAACCTCTCACATTTGGTTGTGACCAGTATCAGTGAATGCAGTTGAGTGTATGCCTGTTGCTAAGAAGTGGAGCCACGGCTGGCTTTAACAGAAGTTCTGCCTTTGTCTTAAAGGTGAATTAATTCTAAATCTTTATCTTAAATGTCTCATTTGATGTTTATTAGAATAATTATGGTTGTGCTATTGATCCAGCCCCCAAGAAGAGCCTGGGTTTTGTGAGAAATATTAGCAGAAGGAGACCTAAATGTTCCTCTTTCTTTACATTTATATAGGGTGGGGCTCAAGTCACTGCTCCCTAATAAAGACAGCTAACCAGGTAGCTCCTTAAAAACCACTTACTGAACCAGAAGAACCTCTATTTAATGGAGCCAGAAATTTTCTTTTGATATTATATTTTTCTCATAAAGAAATTCAAGTTAAAAATAATTTAACTGCTTCTTCTTGTTAAGACCACAAATAGAGCTCTATTTTAAATTGGGTATAACATAAATAGCTGATATATAAATATAACAGTAGTGTCATCCAGGACCTTTGCTTTCCTACCTCTGTATACAGGGATGCATGAACAATCACTTATGCAGTGAGGCACCTGTCACAGCCCATTGCGAACTCAAGTGGGATTGGGAAGCTCCTGAGGATGACTGTAACGCCTCCAGGGAAGCACAGACCACCAGGTATATCAGAGCCCTACTTGGACAGTACAGGATTCAGCTCAAACTTTAGAAGAGTTGGGAATCACTTTTCTACAATACTAAATGGAATATCTGGACTCAAGGTCTGCTTCAGTCTGAAGACTATAGAAGTCGGAAGTCTATAGACTGTAATTCCCAGGAGGATATCTCAGCCTTCAGTCAAAGGTCAGGTGGGTTCTGCCCATCCGATCAGAATTAAGTCAGAGTACAGAAAGTACACTGCCAAGGTTGAGAGTGAAAAGAAAGAAGAGTGAACCCGCCAATAGAGGTACTTAAAATACAGTTTTGTCTTTGAAGAGTTCTGATTTCTATTTCTAATACAATCTACCTAATCCCTCTTTATGATAAAAAACATAAACAAACTTTGTTGAAAATGAACAAATAAACTCCCAATGAAATAAACCGTCACAGAACACAATGCCAGATATGTCTGCAGAAGAATGAAGAACACATTTGGAAAATCAGATAAGTAATAATTTGTCTGATACTGTTAGTCTAACTGCAGATTACTGTGCAGGTAGAAAGGGTTTACCCTGTTATGAACGTTAATTGTTTATACTTGTTACAAAAAATAAACACATTGAAATCTTGAAGGTGTTATAAATTATTTTGTAAAATTATTGATAAAATAACACTATTTATTTTATCTTAATATTATGTAGATAATGGGAAAATTTTTAGCATAATATTGGACTTGCTTTTGACTTCCTTAAATCAATCATGAGCCACTGGTGTAGATGGATCAATTCAAGTATTATGTGTAATAAAATTAAGAATAAAGCCTGAACTCATTAACTAATAAATTGGTACATTGCTTCATTCTCTGCTTTTGGCATCCTGAGTCACAGCTTTTGCTAAATAATTGAACTTTTGTCTTTTTCCATTATGTAACTAGATCATTAAAGTGCATGTTTACAGAAAAGGCACATAAAAAAGAAGTAGTCATAATAATTATTTGAAGATAAGAGAACTCTTTACAAAATGTACAAAAGTAAGATATGAGTTAAGAACCCCCACTAGGTATCCAATTGTAAATCTAGAGACAAGCTGGACATTCTTGTTGTCCTTCAGTCAAAGAAATTAAATATATTGTGTGCACTCTAGTACTAGACTGCTTTCAACTACATGACCCTGTAGAGTAATGCTTCTCATCCTATTATTTTACATTTGGCTGTATATGGCAATGAAAATATGTGATACCTGTAAAAGAAGGAAGGTCTGATTTTAAAAGTTAAGCAAAGATTTTGGTTTAAACTCTGAAGACAGTTCAGCTGTGTAAATAATTCATTCTAAATAGGTGAGGCAACAAACTGTTACAGTGAAACTGTAAAATGAAATAATATTCATTAAGACAAATATAATTTGTATTTAACTTTAAAATAATGACAATAGTGAATACAAAGGTTTGTTTTGTTACTTTTCCCCCACAGATTCCCTCAAATCAGGTGAAACAAAAAGAACATTGTCCCTCATCTAGTAAAGAGAAATTGAACAGTAAATTAAAGCAAAAGCAAACATTAATTCTAGAGTAAATTTAAAGTCTGTAAATGAGTACAGTATTTGATCCAGCTATAAGGTCAGTTCTGCAGATACAGATCTGGTATTGAACAATGTATGCAAGACCAGAACCTACATCATTGAAATAAATAGGATTTGTACTCTTCACTTCAATGGGAGAATAGTTGTGACTGTGTTTAGAAGGATTTAGATATATGCTGAAATGTTTCTACTAGAGAGGGTAGATTTAGGCTTATGATTGAATGATTCACTGAATTGGGGCCTCGTACAGATAAATGTATCAACACAGATTTGGTTATTGATAAATTCATTCAATCTGCTTCAATGAAATGACTTTAGATTACAAACTCTTTCAGGTGCTTCATTTTAATTTGGAAACGGAATTGCCATTTTCTCTGCAAAGAACATCCCACAAAGAGGTAAGGTAGGTCATACATTTTTTAAACAGTTTTGCTACATTTCTGTTCATTTCCTTTCTAATACTAATATATTTCCTTTTTATTGCCAACAGTATGCCTAATTTTCTCAGAGCCAAATCTTGATCTTAATGCAGGTCAAAAGGTCTTTTGCATAGGTAAAATTGCCTGTTTTCGCTTTTGATAGTAGGTCCAAAATAAAGCACATACCAAGTACAGTCACAACATAAATGACTGGGATTTGTCTATTTTTTTTAATTTTAAATTTAGTTAACATGTAATTTTAATGTAGTTCACATAGCAACAAAAAAATCTGTTGTTTGTAATAAGATGGTTTTCAGTGCCTCCAAACATAAATATGAGTTAAACATAAATATGATATACCAGACAAAAAAGTTGGAATACCACCCTGCATTTATTTGGGGTGTTATTTATGTGAGACCCTACTCTGATAGAGCAAAACTATGTCTAATGCACGGGTGATGCGGTATGACATGAGTGCACCTGTAGAGTGAAATAATTGGGGCTGAAGTTCTGATGCGCACCTTGTATGGATTTGGAAGGGTTTTACTTCAGAAGACTCTAGTGCAGTCTGTGGCTGAAGGAGCATTGGCCGTCAGAGTGCATTACACGGGCTGCTAGGAGACATCACCGGGCTCAGCTTCTTACCAGAGGAATCCATTTTGCACCCAGAAACACCTTGTGATATGAATCAAAGCATGGCAAGTGCTTATGGCAGCAGGTACTTCAAAAGTACTGCAAGTCAAAACAAAACACTATCGTAGATGAGTCCTTAATAGACACTTGTATGTTTTTACTATTATCAATTTCTATAGAGAGGGTGTGCCTGTCCTAGATTGTATTTGTCTTACCTTATTTTGGTGAAAGAAGTGTTACAGTTGTGGGTTTTTTTTAATACTCCTATTTTCTAATGAAACAAAATCTTCTACATCACTTTTGAGCATGTTTTATTATATATCAAATATTCTATGATACAGTCTCTGCATGTTCAGATGAGGAAGTTGAAGCAAATTGAGAACTAATTACACTGAAGTGTACAGATACACCCAAATTTGTTAAGAAAGATCTGACTCAGATACCTAAATCAGATCTAAATAATGCTGCAAAGAGCTCCATGCATATTAGTATACTTGCTAACAGAGATGTCCTAGGTTAGGGCGCTGCCCTAGCAGGTATTGGTTTCTGATATTTGCAGTTCTTTGCTGGGTACTTCACCAATTCATTCATGCTTCTGTTCTGGCTGGTGCTCCTACATTGGTTATAACTGCCTGCCTTCTGGATGACTTTTCTTTCATATACGGACACTCACCTACACTGCTCTATCA
Source organism: Tringa tobata (assembly GCA_033628505.1). Taxonomy (NCBI): domain Eukaryota; kingdom Metazoa; phylum Chordata; class Aves; order Charadriiformes; family Scolopacidae; genus Tringa; species Tringa tobata. Next base: position 5,068,793 of record JAHREE010000422.1, on the reverse strand, counting down.
CTAGTCTAGATCTTTTTTGGTGCCTTTTTGTTGTTGCTAACATTCAGTCTCTCCATATGAGCTCCATATGATACTTAAGTAAATGCCTGCCTGAATATAAGTGCCTGTGGTTCTATCAAAGCACAAGAAAGAGAACTGTCAAATTCTTGATCTCACAGAATATAAAGCATAATTTATTTTGAATTACAACTAAGTGGTGATTTTTGGACAAATGTTTATTGTTTTTATATCTCTGCTTAAGAGGTTATTTTAAATGTAGTATTGGGGACATTCTCAGACTATAGATTGACTAAGAGTGACTAAGAGTTCCAGAGATGTTTTGTCTATGTTAATACTAATCATTTGAGTTGCCAGGTCTTGACTTTATAGACACTGAACTAAACTCTGGTTTACTTCACTACCTTGGACTCTCTTTTCAAAGGCAGCTTCATACACCCTTTTTTTTCCTTTCTTCCTTTTCTCCTCCCTTGTTAGCTTGCCTGTCAAAACCTAGATGTTGCAAATGGGCACTGCTCTTGCCTTTAACTACTTGCTATAAATGCCATAAGAGAAATAAATCCAGATTCTATCTCTTCAGTTCACCTACACAGTCTTTTTTCCTCTCCTTCTCTCAGAGAAAGAGCCCAACTATTTTAAATTTAAATACACATGGTCAATTTTAATATAATGTTCTTTCTCTGCTAATGAGATTATATTATTCACATGTTCTAGTAGCCTTTAGACAATAAGCTTTTTCTAATGTGTTTTCTTTGTCATCCTTCCTTCTGACAATGCCAAAGCCGCAAGAACAACCAGTCTCCTTATTTTTTTTAGTAACAATCACAATGCCATATCACTTCAGTGACCTGAAACATACCTGTATGTTTCTTATGCCCCTTCCAAACTAATGTCAACTGTCAGATGGTGAATAGTCACAAATATTAGACTGAAATATGTTTACATTCTAAATCTTCTTGTATGAAACATGAGTAATCAAACAGATTGGCTGACAAAAATACTAGAAACCACAACCTTATGAAGTATTACAATAAAAGAGCAAAAATAGCACAAAAAGTAAAATATTCTTTGTTTACAGATCTTTAGGATCTTTGCTTTGAAAATGAAGTTATTGGAACCTAAGAACAGAGCAGGTGTTATATATGCAAAGTCCTAAGAGGTTACTGATTGCTGAGAATGCATGGAAATGTATTCCAGTATCTATTACTGAAACAGCTAAATACACTAATGATTTAAGCAAGTGATTTCATGGTTTTATAAACGCACAGTTCTTTGTCATGAAAGCAGCCTCAACCCTTTTATCTTAAGAGTTGAACTAATCTTACTATGTGATTTAATTACTTTCAAAGGTTTATACCATTACATTTGCATGTCCACTGCATTTAGCTCTGAAGTAAATACCAAGAACCAGACACTAACAACTTCATTTTATAAAGGCAAAGTTCACAAATTCCTGTTTCAAGTTTTTGCCTTATTTGAAACACAATATTTGAAATAATTAAGGACAAAACTCCAGCAAAACACAATGAAAAACATAACAATGAATCCATTGAAGAAAAAGGTTTTTCTCCTTCCAGTCCTGAAGATTGTAAGCCCTCTATACTTTCCTCTCTAAAATTCTACTGTACTTCAGCAGATACCTTACAATTTCTCAGATTCCTAAATTCCCTTTATTGATTTTTGTAGCCGTTGCATTGTCAGTACTATAACATGCTGGTTTTATTATTTTCCCCAACTCTCCAGTTGGGTTATTGCATTCATGTATCACTTTGAAATTTACAACCTATTTAATAGCATTTTTATTTTTTATGATTTTGTTACTCTTACCTTTTAAAAGGATCTTAGGGAATATGCTTTAGTTTTCTCCAAAATACAAACAAACTAAAAAGCTACCTAGGTAAAATATTACTTTTATTTTGATGATAGAGAGCGATGAAACAAAAATTATTTTAGATCAATGAAAATTACAACATCATAATAATATCAGCAGTATAAAGCCAGCTTTATGATCTGCCTGTTTCATATACTTCTGATCACAAATGGAGAATCTGCAGTCTTCTTTGTTTTGCTATATATCAGGAGAACAGACTCACGTTAAAGGGTATGGGTGTGATGGCATATGTTAAAGGAGGAAAAGAGAGGGTAGGAGGAGAAAGAAAGGAAAAAATGTTGCTGTATGGTAACATTAGGCTTTTAAAATGACAACACTGAACATTTTGGGCTGTAGTAGCATTCAATGGCACTAAATATGGATTTGGGTCTTCCAAATGGTGGATGAGAAATCACATTTTTACAGCAACTTTCAAGATTTCAGACCATGTTTCTGTTTTACAATGGAAAAAAAAAAACACAACTTTGCAAATAACTTCCTGCAGCTGGAGTTTTTGTGATAATAGCTAACCTAAAATGCAAGACACATGATGCAGGACCATGATTAGCTGAATTAAAAGCATCGTCATTGTGGTTTATGTGCAGCAAGGACTTCAGAATAGAACTCTGAACATCCCAGAAAAGTGACCCAGGTATGAGACCACTGAGTAGAATACCAAATTTTTCCTCTCTTTTCTTGAAACTGTCATCTGATGAGGCATATGAGAAATGTTCAGCTTTAGCTAAGTCTAATTTCGTCTAAAAATTTCCAACCTCTTCAACACTGAACTTTTCACCCATGTCTCACTTTCACAGCAGAGGTGGCTGTATACTGGCCAGGTAGCGGCATTCCCAGACCATTTAGTCCTCAGGAGGTGCATTTCAGACCACTGGAAACTCATTAAAGCCATCTCTTCCAAGGTTGCACTTGCTGTAAGTCAGTCTCAAGGTGCATGAGTAGGACAAAATAAATAAATGTGTGCTGACTGATTCCTCTAACATCTGCTCTGAGGGTAAGGACAGCCTGTTGATTTATATCTTCATCAGTCTAGCATTTCACAGTAGCAGTAAGTACACTCTCAGAAGGCAGTTTTCCATGGGAGTTTTTCTTGTTTTAGAGGAAAATGCTTATGAGGACCATGAAATTTAACATCGGCTCAGAAATTTGGTATTGTCTCAATGATGTTTGGCAGAAGTTAGGGAAAGGTCATTTGCCAAGATCATGAATGGTCTAGTTGCCATGTTACTACAAAATGAAAACAGATATGGGCATATATATGCTATCATATAAACACCCTGAAATACAATTATGTATACAGGAGACCAAATCTTTGTAAAACAAAACAATCAAAAATCTGTTCTAATGGAGCAGATGGAAAAATTTGCTAAGTCAGGGAGTTCTGGGCATGGTGGAATAGATTCAATATATCTATAGAACATGCACCTCATACATAGGTTTGAAGATGTTGAAAGCAATCTGAAAGGTAGTGCTGCAGCAACTCCTAAGGTATTTGTGTAGCAACTGAAACTCACAAAATAAAAACAACACTACTGCTGTTGTGGTCCACACAATGATGGAGTTACACAGATACAGCAGAAGTTTACCTCTGACTTCATTTAGTGGAGGACAATTGCTACCTCTACATCTGTCTCCTGGTTTCGCAAGATGGAAGATTTCCGGAGGGAGTCTATTCAACTGGTAAAAAACCATGTGATAAAAGAGATGTACTTTGCAGCATAGAGTAACAAGCTTAATGTATTTTTTTTCTTCTGAACTCATAAAACCACCCATCTGTAAAATTTCAGTCCATTTCCCTAAATATAAGTGATTCAGTATTTTACAGTAAGAAATAATGACCATTTTCTTTTATAAAGCGCCCCCTGCCAGCACACTGTAGGTGTCACGTGGATTAACTCTAATCAGAACAACCAACAATTAAAACATCATTAAATATTCAATACACAAAAGCCCCCTAAGCAAACAGAGCAGCATTATCATAAAAGTCATCTAAGTCTACAAACACAACACTTAAAGTTAGTGTAAATCTGCTGTCTATGTACATCTTTCATTTGCTTACATTTCATAGTGAGCTGCTAATAAAGCAGACATATAACTCTGAAATTGCTGTGTCTTGGTCTGACCACACTGTGATACCCTAAGGCTCTAAGCAAATGGAATATATAGGGAAAGGATGATTCTATTACATCCTTTACCTTTACCACCAGGCCATCCTCTCTATTTGGGTCATGGGATACCAGGAGCGGAAAAGCTGGACTCATCAGAACTTCCAACAGAAATTCTGTGAAATCAAAGCAACCAATCAGTCTGTATCATTTTTGGTTCATTCATGGCTTTTCTGTAGTTTTCTGGGTTTCTAGTTAAGGTTGGGGAAAAAGAGAGTTGTTTATTAACTTTCACTCTCTGAGGCAGTGGAATATGAACATAAGAACAAAGTTGAACATAAGAGGTTCTATATAAACATGAGGAGGAGTTTCTTCGCTTTCAGGGTGGCAGAGCCCTGGAATAGGCTGCCCAGGGGGGTGTGGTGGAGTCTCCGTCTCTGGAGAGGTTCAAAACCTGCCTGGACATGTTCCTGTGCAATCTGCTCTATGTGGTCCTGCTTTTGCAGGAGTTTTGGACTAGATGATCTCCAGAGGTCCCTTCCAACCCCATATCATTCTGTGATTCTGTAATATGGTGCCCAGAAACACAGTGTACAGAATGAGCAATAGTAATCACAGTATCAATACCTTGATTTTGGAGCTTGTTTTGTGTTTCTAATTTCACACTGAAGTTTAATCCAAGTAATAGGTTGGATCAGCAGAGAATTTTCTTCCTTGGGTTGGGTTAAGGAGGGCCATTAAAATGTCCTCTTTTGCAGCACTTAACATGATGCTCTTCCTAGAATTCCCTGGAATTTTTATTTACCATTGTCCTTAGCCTTACAGGAGCTTGGAGATTCACAATGCCCTTGAAATCCCCCTCTATTTTTTTTTTTCTTTTCACTGGACTTTAAATCAAGTGATCAGACTATGGAGGTAGCTGAGAAGTAATTTTCAAACAAAAAGACTTCAATATTTCTGCTGTGAATCCTTCACCTATGTACTGGGTCTCACAGGAGAATTTTGCCATTATAAATGACAGTAAAATTACAGAACCAGATTTCATGTGTTTGGCAAAGCATCAAATAGTCTTTTTCAACATTAAAGATAAAATAGGTCCATAAAGTCAAGATATATCAAGAAATTTCATTTAAACAATGCTGGCTCCCAAGTCCTACTTTGTGCAGTAATACTACACCTTTTCTTTCATCTTTATGAGCTGGCCCAGAGCTTAATGGATTGTCATAAATTATGTTGGATAATTGCCAATCATTGCCAATAAAACTGAAACCTTAAGTAAATAAAACACAAATCTTCATCCCTTTTGTTTCTCTTTATGGTATTACAAATTACTGTAAGACTTAGTAGGAATGACATACGAGGGGTTTCAAAGTTATAACAGGTTGAGGGAGTGTAGGAAGAAAAACCAAGAAAAGACTAGAACATAAAGTTCATGTTGAAAATGAGGAACATTTCAATACCATTTTAGTAGAAGATTAGTTTCTGTGACTGCTTGCATACAGAACACTCCATGGTCTTCCGTGTATCTGGAATATGCCACCCAAAGAGGCATTAGGTTAACAGGTAGAATAAGGCTTATTACACTATAAAATAGTTGATTTATCACTTGTTTGTTCCATGTCAATATAATTAAAGCTGAAAGGTGATGATAGCTTTTGAACATCTGTCTTTAGCTTTCATATTCTTCACAGTCTGTTGATTGGGTTATGTTTTGTATTATTTCAATGTCCACAACTGTCAAGAGAAATGGGAGAGTGCTCATATGAAGTGGCGAGCTGAAGTCAGAAGCAGCACTTCATTTGTTTTTTACGTTAATAGGGTATGACAGCTCCAGCTCTGAACAAATTGTTTTCAGTTGTTTGATGGGTCTCAGCTGCTCCAAACTCGAAGGTGACCAGATTTTCTTTTAGTTGAAAAGTAAGGACTGTTAGAATAAAGCTGTATGCTTTTCACTTTTTGCTAGTGTATAATTATAGTCCTTCAACTCTTTTAAGATTCTAAAGCACTGAATCTCAAAAGAAATTAGAGTCTATAGAGAAATATTACCACACATAGGAGGGTCAGTGATCTATAGACCCAAACGCCACAACAGTATTTTCTCTTAAAAAAACAAAAAATAATTTTGTTTTATAAGATCTCTGTTCATAAAGATCCTGCTATCTCACTTTTCAGGGAGCTGACACTGAAATATTCACCAATAACTAATGAATCATTTCTATCTAGAAGACTTTTTCTATTTTTTTTGCAGTAAAATATCATGTCACATTTTAAAGTGCTACACAATCAATCATACACATACTACTTTATGCAAATTTGTAGCATCAAAAGTATTTTTGTTAATATTTTTGTAGTTCAAAACAAGGAATATTTCTCAGATTCTGCAGCAGAAATGTAGGATTTTCTGGAAACCTATAGTCCAAAATAATGAACTGAGGTATTGAAGAGATGAATGTACTTCTTCCAAGACCCTGTTTAACCTTGGAGAACAATAGTTAACAAACATTGATATAGATTGTCCTTTGGAGGTGAACCACTATGTGGCATTGTTATTAAGGGATCACTATAAAAATAAGAAATAATAGAAAAATAAAAAAAATCAGTAATATCTTGAAAAGAGTCTAAAATATAGCATAAAACTACAGAATACGTTTGATTTACTTTTTGTTAGACAAAACTAAGACTCCTCTTTCAGACTTATGCACAAAAGTAAATTCTTTAATAAGTTCTCTCTGTATGACTCTTTGCTTGGGGGGAGGGTGTCAGTAAACATTACCTGGAATATAGACCAAAAGTAACCTCTGTTATAACATCTGTTACCTTATGAAAGGCTTTATCTTTAACTTATACTGCATTATAACTTTTCCCCCAAGGAGTTTGTATCAGTGCCTCTTAATAAGTAATGGGAAACTCATTGAGCTTAGGAACAATACTGTTTACTGCTAGCCCTAATAACATCATTTCTATGGCTGCCAGCCAAAATTATTTATTGAAAGTTGTATTGCTGTAGCAGCTTTAAAACTCACCTCAAGGTAAAGTTATGTTAAAATATAATTAACCATTTTATTGCAGCTCATAATTGTTTTTCCTTGGAGGGGGAAAATGTTTTGGTTTCCACAATAATTATAGAGGAGCGACCTACTCTGCCTGGTTCTGAAGTACATGAGTTTTCAATCAAATTGGAAGCACTTGCAGCTCCTGCAGTAATCTAATTTTTACCTCCTTACCATTTGAAACATTCAGCAACATCAGGAAATATTCCAGGAAGACAAAAAAAATCAAATACTCAGCTGTACCCATGAGAATATTTGTAATCCTTGCCATATTTTTCTTTCTTTAAGTAAGGACTTTGGAAGGAGACAAGGACAGTAGTTCATCGTTTACTGAAAATTACTGTTTTATTTGGTTTTCTTAATTTTCTGCATAGCTGTGCATTATGAAACATGTAATACAAAAACTCTAAAGATGGAAATATATTTTTTTAGTCCATTTTCCCTCCAGTTTTATTGTTTGATACAGATATGGCATTTTAGTTTGCCCTCTTAGACCTTCATAAACATAATTCACTTCAACTTAGTTAGAGTTTATCATCATTGCTGTGTTAGTACTAGCAACTGAAATGTCTATTTTATTATCTCGAAAGAGAATCCAAAACTCCAGAAAGACTTCAAGATAGTTTTATCCAATTTCCTTTTCATCTGTTCCCTGAAACAACCCATATCACAGGTACATTCTTAGGCATACAGAAAAGCAGCTTTTGGAAAGAAAGAAAAAGACAACAAAAGGAAACAAACTGCAAAGAAACAAAAAGAACTAAAGATTTAAAAGAAAATGTTTTCTTTTTCGACATATAAATGAGGACACAAAAAAATTCCAGTTACAGAAGTCGCATTTGGTAGCATTTTGAGATAATTTAAAAAACAGTGTGGTGGAATTACATAGAAAAATTATAAATATAATAGTTAGTATTTATTTCCATTAGGGAGGTATGCTAATTTTTTTGTTAGGATAAATTATAAAGAGTAAAAAAGGATAAGTTGAGGGTGCTATATTAGGATAACTCCCAGTTTATGTCAGCTGACCCATTGCAAACAAGGTTAATGCTTGGACTGGTGCATGATCTGAGTTTTGACCGGGACTGTTCACACTCCCCATCTGGAAAATGGAAGTATTTCACTGTCATTCTGGACATCTAAGGAAGATCATTCAGAGTACAAACCTCTGCATGACAGTCCTTATGGGACTATGATAAGTCCGTGCATCTCAGAGAGGAAGCTGCTTCTTGGTCTCATGCTTACAGATACCTCAAACTGTCCTAGTGCCTGCATTATTTCTGATTTAAGACAACCTCCCATTACAGATTATCCAGACAGCAAAAAAGGTAAGGGCCTTTACGTGGTCCTCTGGATTTCTCAAATTTCAGAGGACCTACCGAAAAGAATTAATTGCAGCAGCACACAGTCTCCAATCTTTCTATTTGTTTCTGGAGCTGAGAAAAGAAAAGCAGGAAAAACAAAGCAAAAACGTCTACAACAAAACTTCAGTCATTCTGGGTATTTGTGTGCAAATGAACATCAAAGTGTTCCACTTTGTTTCTAAGAGTCTCGTATTCTAAAAAAAAACCACCACACATGCCTTTCAGAAACATAGCAGAGACTCTATAAAAAAATGTAATTATATATTTGGAAAGAGAGGAAAGGGACTGATGTGTAGAATGGTAAACAGCATACACTTACAGCCAACTCTATAGATTTCAAATAACCGATCTTGTAGGAAATAATGAGCTATCTGCTAAGGAAGGAAAAAACAGAGGAACTGGTAATAAACAAACTCTGGCTCCCATGTGTGACCTAGTACAGTACAATACAGTTTAATTTTATTACTTGTCATTCATATCGAAAACAAATTTGCAATTTTCTGCAAATATAATGGGAATGTTCCCAGAATGTGTAAGTGCAGAGGAGAATGGGATATTTCTGTCAACTGAAATGCTGCAGTATTTGTCTTCAAAAAGAAAGCAGAATGACTTGATATTTTTGCTCAGAAGAAAAATATGATTAACACAGTTATAGATTATACATCCAGAAGAGAATGTTGTGATCAACTGGACTGTTTTCTATATAAGCTAGGTCGAGGGACTTCTCTCAATTGATTCCTGCTCGGGTCAGGTTCCCATATGTAAAAGACTACTGTAAAACAGGACAGTGGTTGATTGCTGTCAGTATCCATGGAGTAATCAGATTAATTTGTAACTAAGATACAAATCAAATATTAAGAATATCCTTTTTAGTGTAAAGACAGGTAAATACTGGAACTGGCAGGCCAGTGATCCTTTTGAATCTGCCACTGGAGGTTTTTAAGAACAGATAAGAATGGTGTACATATAGAGGACATTGTCTCATTGCCAGGCTTGGAAGAAAGGGATGAAAAGATTAGATGTCTCTTTAGAATCTTTCCAGCTCTGCATTTCAATGGAAAAGAAAACTTTGTTCATCAGTAGCTGTGGAATGTTGCATGGAGTGAATTCACCCTAGGAGGCTTTGGAATGAAGGCTTTAGGGCTTTCGAGGAGATGTTCCTCCCTCCTTGATTTTGTAAACTGAAATGACATGATAGTCCCATAGCATAGCAATGCAGCATCTCATTCCATATTAGTCCACTATTGTATACGGTATCTACCATTGCAGGGGGTTATAGGAATATAGTACCAAATCTGAAGAAGCATAATTTTACACATTCTCTGTTTCCTATATCTTTCCTAAGCAGGTACCAGTTACAGACTCAGCAAGATAGTTTACGTTAACATAGCCAAATTTGTCAGATAGACCGCCACAGCCAAACAGTCCTTGTAAAAGCTCAGAAATTTCCATGCTGTGGTTAGAAATGATTAGCATTATGTGCTGCAGAGATCAATTATGAAGGAGTCTGTGTGTAATGAGTGCCAATCATTCATTCCTTTTAGTCACTGTTAGGTTTAAACAAAAGATCTGCAGTGTTCATTGGCTTTATTTTACATTTTAGTATATACTTTGTCATAACTTTGATGTACTACACACGTATTTTCTTAATCCTTTATTTATTGTCTGTTTTTTCTTTTGGTCCTACTTGCACCATACAGCTATGAAATATCCTAGGTGTTGTGTCAAAAAGTTTCTCCTTTAAATATTTTTTATCATTCAGTCTCATTATATGTCCCTATGGTCTTGGAAAACAAAGACATATTAAACAGATGTACTAAGTTCAGCCTCTGTGTCTTTTATGGTACTGTAAGGTCCTAATGTATCCCTTATTCAACTGTTACTCAGCTGAAAACAGAACCAGTCAATTCATATCTTTTTTCTAGTATTTTCAAGACTATTTTTGTTAATTACCATGTCTGAATATTTTCTAGTTAAAGCATACAGTTTTGAGATAGTATGTCCAGAACTAGTAGAACAAGTGAAGACAAACCCGGATTTATAGAATTGTTTTAACATTGTGATTACTATCTTTTCTTTACATATCTTCCTAAGTTTTTTAATAAAAATTCTTTTAAACATTATTTCATATTTAAAAGAAACTGTAACTTCCTGAGTAAATGCTGCAATTTGTCAACCTTATTGATAGAGTCCCACGCGAAGGCTGAACTGGCTGTATTTAGAGTCTGTGAGAGCTTTTATTCTGTCCTGCAGAGTACGAGAGAGTAAGTAAAACCAAAAGATGTCCTCTCCTGACCATGCAAATAAGAGTTACACTAAATTAGTCTGAGTAGGAGTTCTTAGGGCTTGATGTGCAATAGGGTCCAGGATCAAAATTGTAATGAGTTGTATTTAAGGCACCTGCCTTTATCAGAATACATAGTCCCAAATTAAGCGTCTAAATTCTCTCATAGTGAGTGGAGAGCTTCAGGAACCTATCCACACTTGTATTTACAGCCTGTATTAATCTTCTCCTGGCACCTAAACTAATCTTTCTTTCTCCAAGTAGTAACAGAGATGGAGGTTGTAGCAAGGTGGGAGTCAGTCTCTTCTCCCAAGTAACAAGCCATAGGACAAGTGAAAATGGCCTCAAGTTGCACCAGGGGAGGTTTAGAGTATATATTAGGAATTATTATTATTTTTTTTTTTCACAGAAAGGGTTATCAAGCATTGAAACAGATTACCCAGGGAAGTGGTGGAATCACCATGCCTGGAGGTATTTAAAAGACAGGTAGATGTGGTGCCAAGGGACATGGTTTAGTGGTTCAGTGGTAGTTTTGTCAATGTTAGGTTAACAGTTGGATTAAATGATCTTAAAGTTCCCTTTCAACCTGGATGTATCTATCATACACAAGTCTTAGACCTTATAGACCACTTCTGTTGGGCTATGCAAGTTGAGTTCAGACTCCTGTTCATCCTCTTATCTCAGAGGTTTTAACTCCAACTTTAACAGCTGTCACATAAATTAGGAATAGTTTGCTCTGTACACGGACTCAATACCTGTCCTAATGAACCTGTCCCATTCTGTGCTGAATAATTAGACACTCACTGCATGGACATGAGAGAAATAAACTGCAAAATTTTAACAGCTCAGTGTTAAGGCATTCATGAACACTATGGGAAAGATAAGTTCCCCACCTCTGTTTGGTGCATATCTCATTACCTGCATAACAGAAAACAGCTTAAGCAGTGGAGATTAAACAGTCACAGCCTACCACAGTGAGCAGTTTGGTTCTGTCTTGGGAGACGGAGTCTTAGTCTAGTCCAGTCGAGAAAGAATTTGAAGGTAGGTTTCCCACAGATAGATGAATGACCTAATCACTGGGCAAATACTGTTGTCTCTTCATCGCATTGTAAGGGAAACTATATTTATATTCCTACATGCAGTGCCATCAACAAAATGGGCAGAGGAATTCCAGAATTAGTGTACTGGCTTGACTTTAAGCATGAATAAAGACAAGCAGCTGAATACAGCCAATACTTAGAAGCAGAGAGCAACTTTTCTGATTCTGGCAAGCATTTTTCAGGTGTACTGAAGGATAAGGAAAATCTCCAGTATGTATTTCAATGCCTAGCTGTATTTATACTGAGGACTGGCATTAACAATTGACAAGACCAAACTGACTTTCTGTAATAGAATATATGCTAACCAGGCCTGGAAATTGTATTAAATACTGGGATATCAGGGAACATCAACACAAGTTCCCAGATTCTCTACTTTTAACTCTGCTGCAGTATTTTCTTCTCTTTAAAACCCATAAATAGAGACAAATTCAAAAAGGGAGACAATTAATTGCCAACAGCTTTCTGAAAGGATTGCACTTAGCTTCTGATGGAGAACAGCTGTGGTGCACACTCTAATACATGCCATGGATGGGAAAGCATGGTTCCAGCTGGCTGAAGACAGCCACAAGGTCATTCATCAGTGAATGCACTCTCTCTCAAGTGTCATGTGACAGTCACAAAATTGTCAAGAGTTTTGAGTGGATCTGATGATACTTTTTTCTTAAATAAACACTCCAAAACCCTGAAGTTTTCATTTTCCAGAGCTACAATGCAACAATTTTTGAAACAATGAAATCTCAGATCTGTTTGGAAAGGAGAGACAAAAAAAGAAGCAAAAAAAAAGAAAGCACATGCTCTATACTGATTAAGGGTGGGTCTTTCCCTCCATTCTTCTTCATCTTCTTGGAAGCCCCCCTTTAAATACTGCATCTTGGTGATAAGGTGTCATATAAGCCTGCTTTTCTCAGGGCTGAACAAACCCAGTTCTCTCAGCCTTTTCTCATGTGGCATGTTTTGGTCATCTTGGTGGCCCTCCTCTGGACCCTCTTCAGCCTGTCCACATCTTTTGATATAGCAGGGACCAAAACTGAAGACAGTATTCTAGATTTGGCCTGACAAGCACTTAGTAGAGTGGGATAATAACTTCTTTATCTCGTCTGGTGATGTCCTTGTTGATGCAGCCCAACATCCTGTTGGCTTTGTTCCTGCAGCACAGTGTTCATTCATATAGAGCTTGTCATCCACCAAGATAATTAATACTTAATTACTTAACAAATTTTATAAAGGCAGAAAATAATTGCACTCTGATGGATCTTTCTTTGTAGCTTTCAGACACAATTCCTCGTCTTTCTGTAGCCCAGTACAAAACTAACCAATAAAGCCAAGAGGGAGCCTTTCTTTCTTTTGTTAATCTCATCCATGTAACTAAATATTGCATATGCTAAGCTTTGAAAAATGAAGAAAACCAGCTGTTTTCTTCTGTAACAGAGAAGTTTGTGACTTAAGTCACAATGATGACTTCTGGCCTTAAGGAATATGATGCAGCATCATTTATTTGAGGCAATGGGAATCAAGGCTAGAGGGATATATTCCTAGTTCTGGTTAAATTTTTTAACTCCTCAGACCTCCAATTTAATCACTTATAAAACAAATAAAATATTATTTTTTTTAACAGGCTTGATTTATTATTTTATTAGTATTTATTATATTTTGAATAATTTTTATATTCTGGCATACCAGATATTAAAGGAATCTGTTACTACTGTATTTTATCATGTCAAATGGTGATCCTCACTCCATAGGATGAGAGTCAAGATTAATCCAAGATTAACAAAGTGCTTTGCCATCAACCTGTCTTATTATGGCAAGTAATTGCAAGACTTCTCATTTTTAGGAATGAGGGGAAAGAAAAAAGACAGTCTTATCACCAATGAGAACAAGCAAATTGCAATAGATTAAGAAGGGTTGTTTTTAAAATACTATCATTGCAGTTTATATTGATTAATTCACAGAATGTAAATTATTTTTTTAAAAAAATTATGGTACGTTTTTATTGTGATGACCAATCATGCGTATCATTAGCAAGTATGGCAAAGCTCTCAAGTCAAGATGAGATTGATGACTGTTCAATTATTGATGTAAATGAATCACCAAGTATAGCAACTTGAAGGAATGTATTAAAGAGCAAAAGTCAAATCACTGGCTCTGTGCACACACTGTCACATTAAATAAACTCATACTTTATTTGTGCAGTGGGTGAAGAAAGCTAATTAAAATGACTAAAATTTCAACTGCAGTTTCTGGCATTGTTAATCAGTAAACAAAGTTAAAAACTTCAAATAGGCGGGCAGGCTTCAGAGTCCAGTACACTTGTAAAAACAGATCTAAAACCAAAGCAGAATAACAGCATTGAAAATAACATTGAAAGTGAACTTGAAAAATTATTAAACCATCCCATAAATTAACATGCATTTCTTGCCCAAGAAATGGATTTGCTGTTGCTTCTTATTAAACTCCTTTCCTAAACAACTATTTAGTCATGGAGTTACACTTCCTTGAGCATTCTGGGGGAAATGAGCTCTGCAGATAAGCACATGGAACCAGGAACTAAATGTTAGCAATTTCAATTCACATAAGCTTTACAAAATCTGTTAAACAATTTCATTTTGGATGAATTAATTCTTCAGTCTTCCTTGTAACTTTAGATTCATTTTGTTCCTCAGTTCAAACAATGCAGATGAATATTTGAAAGTCCAGGGTTATTGTGTCATTTGGTAACAAATGTGACTTTTCTGTGATTTATGCATGTAGATCTCGCCTCATAAAACATTGCATTTAATGCAATTTTAGCAGCAGCCTGTTCCATGCACTGGAAGGTAGTTCCAGCCTAACATTCAGACTGATAAAAATATGAGAGATTTAAATTGGTGTGTTATCACAACCTCTACTCTACAGGACTAGCAAATATTAAAAAAATATCAGGAAGCATATTTATTGTTCTTTGGCAAATTATAAAAGATTAATTTGTTGCTCTGTACAAAAAACAAATATTTGCTATTTAAAAATTTCCTGTCAAATGAAAAGTAAAATTTAAAAAAGATTCAAGCATTTTAAGATTTGTTATTCCTTATCTTTCTGTTCATTAAAATAGCAAATTTACTGTATGAGATACATTAAAAAAAGATTATCTAAATATGTTTTTCACATATGTAAACAAAAATAATTTTTTTTGCTATTGCAAAAATTAAACATTTCCATGTTTTCTATGCAATTGTTACTGTAATTGTCAGGTTCTCTTGAAACATTCCATTTTTATGAAATTAAACTTTTGGGTCAATGAAAATAATTATTTATCTTTTTTTCAGGAATTCTGAGATAACCATTTTCCTCATTAGTTAAAAGAAATGGTAAGATATTTCTGTACCTTTTTATGGCAAAAAATAAGATCATTCTATATAGATCATTTTGGACCTGAAGGTCCATTTTGCTTTCTTTCAATTTTATTGGGGAAAGCCTACATGCAGAAAAGGTCAAAAGACCTCAGTGAACATTTGAAAAAAACCGTACTTCTTCCTTTACCTCTGAACAAAAATTTCATGGGATTTTCTTCACCTAACCGACTGACAAAAATCTTTTCTTCAGACATCTGTCTTACAATAATTTCATTCCAAGGACTGCTCATCTTTTTTACATTAAATGAGCTCTGAGTTTTCAGTAGTTTCTGATGGACTCCTATGACTTAGATAAATTGATTCCTGAGTCTTTCAAATAAGAAGAAGCTGCAGTGTGAGGCTGAAAATAGTATTTTTATTCCTTTCTTTTCCTATTCTTTAAAATCAAATAGTTTATTTTTCTTAATATATTCCAGACATAGTCTTTTCAAACAACTAACTAGAAATCTTGATTTCAGCTGTTAACTGTTTTTTTCAGGTTTTTCACTTAAACTTCTCATTGATTCACAGCACTACTATTTTGTGCCGTCTTTCTTCTCATGATCATTTCCAGATGTTAGATGTGCTTACGTATGCTGAGAGATCACTTTCCCTTCCACTTCTATTTGTCCTTTCTCCAAACCATTGCACATTAGCTTAAGATATTTTACTAGGAGAGCAGAAACACCCTAATTCTGGAAAGCATCATGATTCATTGAAGTACTTAAGTGCAGGCATGAGTCCCAGCGGAACTCCATAAGATTGAATATTTCCCTGAACAGAGGCCAAAACAGACAATAAGCAAAGTGAAAAGGAGGAAAAAGTATAGCTAATGTGCTAAGACAAATGGAAATTCAACAATGTGTGGGGCCTACCAAGTAACACAGTCGATAATTATAGCAATTCAGAGGGAAAAAAGAGAACATTTCATACTGCCACAGAGAACAATTCTGAATATCAGCTCTTTTGTTTTTAAAGCAATACACCTAAGAAACTACATATTAGATGTGCTTTTAGAAAGAGATTCTACTTCAGATGTTTCCTTTTCAGTGGAGAGTAATCATATCATTTAAAAGTTATTATTATTCTGTTTACTTTTCCATTGGTTCAATCACCTGATTCCGAGTAATTATGCAAGTGGAGGCTCAATAAATAAAGCCTACTGTCATTTCTTACACCAAACAAGTGGGTCAACAACTATGATTAAGCTGTCAGCATTAATGAGCAGTTTTCTTTAGTTTCTGCAAAGAGTAAAAACTTTTTACATCTGGGGAAAAAAATCCTTAAATAGTTTATAACATAAATGCGAAATTATGTTTTTTCTCATGCTCAAATCAGAAACCCATTTGTATACATAACACCAGCATGTCGTATCTCTCCATATTTTTACTGTCTCAGTGGCTATAAAGTCAGATAGGGGAAAGATTACTAGATGTTTATTTACTCTGTGGTGGGTTTCACCTGTTCGTTTTCTTTTAACTTAAACTAAAATTTTTAGGTTTTGTTAAGGAGGAAGTTAAGAGTAAGAAAAAAATAATAAATCTGTTCGATACTAGCAAAATAATATATATTCCTACACATCCATCTAATCTGTCCAATGTCAGCCAGCATGAACACACACGTGAATATTTTTTAAAGGTATGCATGCAATGAATGTAAACATGATGAAAATAAATTCTTAATCCTAGCTGTAAACGGATATTTTGAGGATTCTAGCTTCAAACTTAAACATTATCCAATGTCCTACTCATAGTTTCGATCTGGATCTTGGGATTTCCTCAATCCCTTCTTGTCCTTAGTAAAAGAAATATTAAAGATTAGGCAAAAAAGGAACCAATCACAATAAAATATGCTGCTTTCTGAGTATATACCTGCATTTCTGGAGTCAGGGTTATCCAAAAGGATCTGACTAATCACAGAACATTAAGGAAGAAGTGTGTGAAGACCAGAACTTTTCTGTATTTTAGTACAAAGCTGTATTTATCCACGATCTCCAATACCAGGTAGGATAATATGCATTATTTATTCATTATTACTCTGTTTTAAAAGTTTCATTAATCTAATCAGGGACTAAAACTACAGTTTTATGACTTGGGTGTATGAGTCTGCAGTGAATAAATGACAAAAAGTCAACATTCAAAGAAAATATTTCACAGATAGTGCCTTGGCTAAAAAGCATGGCTCAAAATCATTTGTAAAATAAATCTATAGACATGTAAACCACTAAAATGGTAGAGAATGCAGCAGCTTGTCCCTTCTCTGCTTTCCACTCAAAACCCAATAGATGTCTGTGTGAAAGGGGGCACTTTGAAACACCCAGAATCTTGGGGGATTCTTATGTTTCCAGGTAAGTCTGGTTTCTCTTCCTTTCATTTCACACATATTCTTTCGAATGCATAGCACTATAATTCCCTAAATTTGGGGTGCTATTGGTCACAAGTGCATTAGGCAACCGTTTAAAAAATATAAAAACTGAGAAGTTCACTGCAGCTCGGAGTCACAGGTTTCCTGAGAGAGCTGGGAAAGCCGTGCAGACGTCAACTCAGAGATGTGGACCAGAAATGCTATAGGCATCATGAGACGAGGCAGAGGCAGAGCCTGCACCTTTACTATCCCTTCCTTCAACCTTCTGACTCTCTTTCTTCCCTGGATTTTAGCTTTGGGTCAAGGACTGTCATGGCATGGGTCTATGAAGACCCGCCTTTAGAAAGAAAGCAATGAAAATGAAAATCATTAAATTCCAACAGGATTAGGTGCTATCAAAATCCTGCCAAATTCAGCACCTTTGGCATCTGGCTGTCATGTGGCCAGTGTGACAAACCCATTTTCTTGTATATGACCATTCAAATGTTGCAGCTCATTCGCCTTGGCTGGCATCTCACTGGTGTCAACTGCCATGAAATCATCTGAAGAAAACATCTCTGGAGATTGTTCTCTCTCTCACTCTGTAATCTTTCCTAAAGTTCACCCTATCTGAGAGCTTTTAATATATTTACATTATTTTCATACAGATCTAAGAGATGTACAGTTAGAGCTGTGTTAGCCTTTTCCTAAGGATGATCAAACAATTAATAGTAATATGTTGTTTTGACAGCAACCATAAAGTAAGTGAGGCATCTGCCAGCACCAGATCAAACCTTATCCAAAAATGCATGCGTCTCACCTCTGCAGGAAATGCAATAAAGATTTGAAACACAGTTGGTTTTTTTTGTTAGAGATGAGAAGCACCACTGAAAAAACACCTGGAAAGTGATGGCCTAATATTTGCAGTGATGTGGAAGGTACCAGAAATCTGCATCTAGACCCTGAGTCTCCTGCCAATCTTGAAAAAGGCATTTAATCTTTCTGGACAAAATTCAAGAAATTATCTGGGCTTTTAACTTCTATTTAGAACCCTAAATTCTTATTGATTTCCTATTGAACTACTCTTAAACAAGCAGAAGCAAAGGTATATACACAGTACAGCTGTATCAAAAGTTGGTTTTGGTTGTTTTCCTTATATAGCTATATATTTTTCTAAATGTCTCAGGAAAGAAAAAACCTTCATTTTTGTTTTTTTGTCTTATTTCAAATGTGATTGCAGGAGAAGTGAACATTGCAGGCAGATTTGAATGAACTGAAAATAATGCCTCCTTGAATAATTTTGGAAAAGGAGAATTTTAATAAATGAAAACCTCAGTGATTGTATTTATCACAATTATCACAGTGGATTTGAAGAAAGATAACAAATACGTTGCATTTATTAAGAATAATAGTTCATCCAGTTTTTTGTGTGTGTGTTTCAAATTTTTCAGGTCTGTTTTCTCTGATCAGTTTTAGATGTTTACTTTTATTGGTAACAGTCTGTTAAGCATATTCTTTCTTTTAAAGAAAAACAATCTAAATCATAGGAGAACTTTTGCAAAGTTTAGCTCAAGTCTTCATTTTGTCACCTACACTTCTTGTTGTAGAGCCAGGAGAGAATGGAATAGGAACAAATAAGTTAATCACTTTGTGCAATCTCCTGCATATAAAAAGTAGTTATATTTCTTCTAGTTACCCTTGGATCTGTTAACTTGTCTCTGTTAAGATGCATCTACCTGGAAAACTTCTTGTGCTCTTTATAGACATCATGGATAATTCAATTACTCTCTTGGGACTTTTCTCCAGTGTTTAATCCCCCACAAATTTCTACATTTTTGCCTAGTAAAATTTCCCTGGGATCAGGTTATCAATTATGAGGTTTTGCTACATTTCTGCTGACTGGTACTTAAACACAGTGCAAACACAAGTTATTCCCACATTTATATATTATAAACTCAAGAATCTAAGTCTTTATTTGTGAATTTCTTTTTTTAAGAAATTAAACTTCTGCAAAATGCTTTTCCAGCCTACAAGTACATTTTATAACAATTCTTTCATCCCCTTCAATTTTCATCAAAGGATGCCATATTATTATACTAACCACATTTAGGCTCCTTATTTACCACTTAATTCCATTATTTTCCTGAGGTGCATATAATTGCTGTTCAATGTAGTTAGCTAGATGCAGGACCATCTCTGAGGTCCCTTGTGAAGGCAAACATACAGCAATATAATCCAGCATTTGGTTCGCTGGCTCAGAGCCCTGATTAGCTTCATGACTCCTTCAATTTCTTTAATTTTACCTATATAATTTCACAATTCCAAAGCAATTGAGAACGGTGAAAATGGATTTGAAATAAGACCATACAGAACTTAAGAAAGGAAGTTTGTTTTGTCCTTGCACAGCCGTGGAGAGCAAAAAGAAAATTCAATCATGGCATTTTCTGTTTTCATCATTTTCATATATGCAAACCAGCTGGGGGAGAAGGAGGTGTATGAGGGTAAGCTGACATCTGTTAAAAAGCACTAATTTGTAGTGCAACTGACACAAAATCTCTAAGAAGCCTTTCTGTTCCAATCTCTTTCGTAACAGCTATACTTGGAGGTGGTGATGACAATAACTTAAGTAATATGTCAGAGTAGAAAAGATTGTGAAAAACAGTTATATCTGTGTGATCTAAAAGTTCCCCAGAGATCTTGTGTGGCACAATCCACACTACATAGAAATATAAAGTTTTGGGATGTGGGAGCAAGGGACTGCTACCTCACAACTACTGCTACTTGAAACTTCTGCCTCACCATTACGGCTCTTCTTTCATGAGCTCCAACAGACCTTCAAACAAAACTCATCCAAAAGGGCATGAACCACTCATAAATACTGAAGATCAATGAGAAATTCTGAGCAGATGAATATCTAGAAAAAAGTATGTACATGTATAAATAAATATATGTACCTATATGTCTTCCATCAGATGTCCCAGTTAAAGAAGTCTTGGAACTTTAGTTCCTTTCTCTCATATATTGATCGCTCCTGTTAATATTGTGCCATAGCACTATCTTTCTGAACTCAAGTAAATATCTTTACATCTGTGGAGTTCCTGTAAATTGTTTTCAAATATGCTGTGATACAGTGCCATTGATTTTATGAAACCTAATTTTGTCACCTTTTATTCTAGTTGAGTAGCTGCTGTTATGATAAATCCTTTTTTGAACCATCATCTGCTTTCATTACTCTTTACTATTGCTATTTCATAAATATAAATTATAAAATTCTTTGTGTTGAATATCTTAGGAAGCAGGGAATGTCTTGGTATTTTAAGAAAATGTTTGAATGGTTATTCATCCTGAATGTACACAAGAACAGTGTCACAGGCAAGGATAAAAATGACATAAATTGAATTACAGTCCTCAAGCCACTGTGGTATAGCACCTTTCTGAGAATGGTTTTTACATCCCATGAGTACTCTTCAATGTCCCAGCCATGAAAGACATTCTTTAAGTGTAACTCATCCTACCACAGTGTGACAAATGTTCATAAAATATTTCAAACACAATATGCAACTTTCTTTCTGCTACAAAGAAAGGAACAACATTTAACTTTGTTTAGTGGGGAAATCTAAATCATTGGTTTTTTGTGTTATTTTTCCATTTCTTACTACCACTAGCTCATAACCAAAGAAGACTGAAAAAGTAGGTCACAGAATATTTCATATGAAAGACTTTATTATTCTACACTCATTTAAAATGTTCCAAGACTGGAATCATTAATAAAAATTTAGCATCTGGAATACACTTTTTAAACACAAAAAGTCACAAGAGACATTAAAAGTGAATCCACTAGTGTTTACTGAGCTCTACACATCTCCAGGACCTACCTTTGGTAATTATTTTAAAATACCTAAGAGAATTTGTAGATTTGTCCAATTACAGCCAATATACTAACATCGATTATCTGCTCTAAAATGGCACTTCCACCGTCACTTCTAATAAAGTAAAAAGAAAAAAAGTGCCTGTGAGTTTTGGAGGAAGGAATGAAGTCCCAAGAAGTGACTAGTAGCCTCAGGCACTGACTTAGGAGTTATATTTCTTTCTCCTCAAATACATGGAAATTTGCATTGCTTTTACAGATTTAGCGCAGTTCCAGTTATATCTGGACAGATGCCATTTAACTAATTCAGGCCACAGATATTTTCTGTCACCATCCAAAAGTCACTGTCTATTGACTACAGAGGGAAGCTATGGCAATGGCACTCTTCTCTTGGGCATTTTAGGAGCCTGAGATACACATGAGAGAGAACAGATAACATAAATTTAGGTTTATATGATATATTTTGAGACGGATGACCACAAAGTACAACCATCTGACCCATGTGAGATGGGAGGAAGAGATAATCCAGCACTAAACTGACCTAGTGATTTCTGTCAAACTGGACTTCAAAAATCCTCTTGGTGCCACTAACCTTCTTGAAGCAGCACTTCATGTCCAACAATGTGCAAAATTCCCACTGTGCTGTTTCTTCTGCTTAACTTCAGCTCCAGAACCACTTTTTGTTGACATCTTTCTGAGGAACATAAAGACTGATTTGGTTAGGATAGTTCAGTTTAGTTCAGTTTAAGATAGGAGCTTAGTGCTACCTCAAACGTCATAAGGCATCCTGCCAGATCTTCAGCAGCCTCTCAAGAAGGGTGTGGGCTGCACAGGGACTTAGAAAAGCTTCAAGGTCAGAATTGGGATGTCTGGGAGATATCAACAATGCTTCCGAGTGGAGGTGGTAGCTTAGGATAAGGTCCTGAGACTTTACTAAGGAAGGTGGTATAGAATCATAGAGTAGTTTGGGTTGGAAGGAGCATTTAAAGGTTGTCTAGTCCAACTTCCCCTGCAATGAGCAGGGACATCTTCAACTAGGTCAGATTGCTCAGACCAATCCAACCTGATCTTTAGTGTTTCCAGGGATGGGACATCTACCACCTCTCTGGGCAATCTGTTCCAGGGTTTCACCTCCCGGTGAAACATGATACTATGGTATGAGGTGCTGAGGGTGTAAGTGGAGCTTTCAGGGGTGCAAGTGTGCTTTTCTCACCGTCCCTTCAGCCAGTCCTTCCTCTTGATATCATTTCCTTCCCTTATTTCCCTGGGGACAAGTGCTCTCAATCCACATTTCTTGTAGGACCCTCAAACCACTGTCCTCTCCTTCCAAACATCCATTTGTAATCTTTTTACATCTAGAGTTATTCCTGCTCACTTTCCACAATTGACTATCTTCTGTGAAGGTGCTACATCCCCTTAGCTGGTCCTTGTCATATTGCAGGGCCAACAAGGGGAAAGCTGCAGGGGCCATGAAGGAAAGTCAGAAGGGGATTTCTGGCCTGCAAGACTATTTTTTTTTCATCCCTTTGGAGATGAAGAAAGGGTTCAATAAGTAAAAGCAATGACTGCTACTATTGTGAGAGATTTCCATTCTCTCATCTTTTTCTCCAGTAACAAGAGAGGACACATGAAATCAGAAAGCATGTGTAGACTGTCCATGTTAGGGCAGCTGATCCTTAAGTCTCCAAATATACACACACAAGTCAGCTGTTCAGCGCAGTGTTTTTCTCCAAGCTGCTTACTTTGGGTTGATTTCCATTTGTGCTTGTGCAGGCAAGTCCATTCCATCATCTGATAGAAGTGGAACTTGCTGGAAATCTTCATCTCTGTGTTTTACTATAAGACGTCACTAACCAGATCTAGGTGCCTCACTTGAAGATGGCTTCCAGCTAAGAGCCCTAAGCAGCCTTAGAAATCTCCTAGGCCAGTATAAGATACTCCACTTGGCATTGATGGGTAAGGCTTGGGGCAACTTTTGTGTGCAGTCAGCGAGGACCTAAGTGCCTCTAATGACCAAGTCCTAGGTTCTCTCTTTGTAAATGGCAACAAACACCTTTCCGCAAATATTTTACCTTTTTTCAGATACTCAGATAAATGTATGCACATGCTTGGAATAACTGTATAGTTTTATGCGTATGTATATGGGGAGAAATAAGCCCATGCACCTGTACAGGTTGGGGGCTGACTTGCTGGAGAGTACCTCTGAGGAGAAAGACCTAGGAGTCCTGGTGGGCAATAGGATGACAATGAGCTGACAATGTGCTCTTGTGGCCAAGAATGCTAATGGTATCCTGGATTGCATCAGCTAATGTGTGACCAGCACGTTGAGAGAGGTTACCCTGACCCTCTACTCTGCCCTAGTGAGGCCCCATCTGGAGTACTGTGTCCAGTTCTGGGCTACTCAGTTCGAGAAGGACAGGCAACTGCTGGAGATGGCACAGCAGAGGGCTACAAAGATGATTCGGGGCCTGGAGCATCTCTCTGCTGAGGAAAGGCTGAGGGATTGGGTCTTTTTAGTCTAGAAAAGAGATAATTGCTTATAAATACTTAAAGGGAGGGTGTCAAGAGGATAGGGCTGGTCTTTTTTCAGTGGTGCTCAGGGATAGGACAAGAGGAAATGGGCATAAACTTGAATATAAGAAGTTCCACCTAAACATGAAGAGAAACTTCTTTACTTTGAGGGTGGCAGAGCCCTGGGATAGGCTACCCAGGGGGGTGGTGGAGTCTCCTCTGGAAACATTCAAAACTCACCTGGACAAGTTCCTGTGCAACCTGTTCTAAGTGGACCTGCTTTGGCAGGGGGATTGGACTAGATGGGTCCCTTTCAACCCCATGTGATTCTCTGATTCTGTGATTCTCTGTGTTATATATGTTATAGTTATCTTTTATATATAATCTATATGTGTATGTATATATTTTTGCATACCTATATTATATATTATATGTATATGTACATGCATAGTAAAATAAATTTTAAAATAGAAAACATATTTAACTATACCAAGGTAAATAGACTGGTTTACATGAGTGGAAAAATACCAATGTGATTTAATTGGGGAGCACCATCTGGCTGCATGAGTAGAACAAAGCTGTGCTAAAAAATATGAAGATAATTAAAACCAAAATGAAACCAAAAAATTCAAAACCAGAAAGACTACAAGAGTTCAAACAAATTGTATTTTTAACAGCAAATGGGATGAAGATCAATAGTGTCTACTGTAGCTTCTGGATAAGTACTTCCCATAAATTCAGGTACCTATTAACATGTGCTTATATGTGATATTAAGTAGCTGGGCCTGTGAATAAGGGGTAAGTTCTATCCTGAAAAGCTCAGGGCTACATCCTTGGGCCAGTACTTTCAAACTTGAAACAGTAATAGAACATACATTTTCCAAAGTATGTAATGAAATAATCTTGCTGGGATGGATTGGAGAAATTATTCAAAATGTAACTGGCTTTTGAAACACCCATTTATTGTAACTTTAACTGTTCACTTAGAGCCTAAACAACTAGTAACACTGCTCACAAAAATAATATAAACACTGAAAACAGAAAGAAAATCTAGGTATTAGTATTCATAATCAATATACTAAAATCCTTTTGCCTGACATTCCCTACTTTGGGAAAAATGATCCTTTATTACAATCAAGACAGTTTATTAAGAGCTAAAGGAAATCCAACTGAAGTGTATTTTGTGAGACTTTTTTTTGTCACTGCAGGTAAAAGACCTAGATCCAGACCTCCAGAGTATTTAAGTGATTATTTCTCATTCAATTTAGGTTGAAACAATATGAATATGGCATTTTGTACTGACTTCTTTAAAGATCTGTGCTTCATCCTCCTTTCTGAAAAATAGGGGTGGAAAAAAGTGTATCCAGGGAGCCTTTGAGAGGACAGATGCATTAAAGTATTGTGGGCCTGGCCTGGATTAGTATTGGTGGCTCTTTATGTATTGTGCACTTGGGAGGGATTCTGTGATTTAGAGAAAATTTTCCATTGCACTAGATTTTTCCAGGCCTTACTGTGGGTTAGTAGTCTGTATCTGTCACCCAAGTCCATCCCAGTATATATAAACTTTTAAGATAATTTTTCAATTAATCGTTAAGTAATGTGCCCATTGTTTACACGTTTATATTAGAGAATAAAGGGCCAGGATTTGAGAACAAGCACTGTCACACACTCATTCCTAGTATAACTGTTAGTTCAGTTCCTGCATAGTTTTGGACTACTCAAGCCAACATTCCCCTAGGTAGCATCTGGCCACAGTTCACAGGTCAAAGTCACCCTGGAACTATTGCCTATATGCAGTCTGTTTGAGGAGGCTCTGTTAGCTGTGCTAAAGTGATTCGCTTACGTGGATGCAATCCAAGACATGCCACTTAATTTCAGCAACAGAATAGTTCCTGCCCCTTTTTATTTATCAGTTCAAATGTAGCCATTATATTTTCCAGCAGAACTTTCAGTTTCTGCTTCATTGTAGAAAGACTAATAATCCATAACTTCTCTTGTTCTTCTTTTTATTTACAACAATCTAGAAATGTCTCAAAGACACTATGAACTGAAATGTAATAAGATTCTGGGTGTTGTTTGGATATATAGCAAAGACAACCAGACCTATAAGTCATTATGTACAGAATTTATGACTTAAATCATTGTAGTGTAACTGTTATTTAAACAGGTTTCTGCCCACTGCCATTTTTGAGTTCCGTTTCGTTCATTCCAGGTACAGGAATTCACAGATTGCCAGATTTGCAGCAGCGTTGGTTCGTTGGTGTCTCTGGAGGTCAGCAGGTCAGTCCAGCTTTCCACTCAGGTTAGGAAAACCACAGTGCGAGACCAGGTCAGCCATGCCTCTCAGGATGCGCTTGCTGACCCTCTCCTTGCCTTGCTGACTTGGGTTCCTGGTTTGACCTTGGACATGAGGACAGGTTAGTCTGGGAATCCCTGGACTGTGGCTGACTCTGGTTACCATCATGAGATCTGCTCTACTCACTTTTCTGGAGTACTGCTGGCTGTGCCTCATCAGTGACAGGGTTTATTCAATTCTTATTTAAAACATTTGTCTTTTGGAATTATACCTAGTAGTTTTAAATGCTACAATTATCTTTTATTTAAGTCACATAATTTTTCTTTGGAGATAGTCACCAACGGTCTTTTTCAACCCTCCTCAGGTTTTTTTTTCCCAACAGCTTCTTTTGTCAAGCAGATATGATTAAAAAGCACATTTTCATAACTATTTTTTCTTTTTTTTAAAATCCTGGCAGGCCTAGATAAACTTGTCCTTTTGACACATGGCTCAAGGCATGTCTTTACTGCATTTTCGTCCCTATTACCATGCATCTTACAAATATTTACCACAGACATGGTTTCAAAATAGCAAACTTTTCACACAGCCTATTTTTAATACTCCTTAACAGCCAATGCCAATGCTTGCTACTACAAATTTAACAACTTCTACAGCAAGAATTGAGAGTGCAGATGAAAGACAAGGAAGAGATAGAGATACTTAAGAACGGAAATAGAGAAGGCAATACAAGTGCTTCATATCAAACCTGTACACTACTTGTGAGCTGCAATTCATTGTACAAGTACTGTACACTCGATTCTACTAGGTATGATGTGGTATCCCTTTTGTTTCATTGAAAGAAAACGCAACTGGGCTATTAATTTTTCATTTTGTATATCCTCAGTAATTTGTTGACTAACCTCTTAATTTGGATGAGAATTGTGCTGGGCTAAAAATTTTAACTGTTATATAAAAAATAACTTCTCCTAAAAATTTTCTATCCAAAAAAACAATTACCCACCACTCATATTAATAGAAAAATTATGTTAATATTGTTTTATTTTTCATCAAAGATTTATTTTTTAATGTCTGTTTTCACATTGTTTAGTTTCCAGCTGAGATTTTTATTATTAAGCTATGCATTTTAATATCAGTTGCCACTTTCCTTTCCCAGTTCTTTTCTCTTGATCAGTCATGTAGGTTTTAAAAATTTCTTAAATATCAGAAAAGTTACAAAGTAGTCAACTGAAATATAAAGTGCTGCAACTTTGCTCTTCTGAAATATTTTCTCTGTAGAAGTTTAGCTATATAGATAGCAGAAAAAGGGGAAAAGGATGGAGAATGATAGCTGTTGGATAAAAGCTGGAGGTTATTCATTGCATCATATTCATGAGAAAATGAAAAATGAGAGGCCTCAAGTACAGATAGGAAAATATTCTGACTATGGTACTTTTTTTTCTTTTTGGAAAAAGATTGATGTTTTTGAAGTTTCATAGCTCAATTTATTTTGAATTAAAAAAAAAACCCAACACAACAAAACCTAAAACCTTTTATTTTTCATCCTGTCACACAGAAAACAAATACACAGCTAAAATTTTCTTGTGACTATTTTTTTTCAGTCACTTTACTAAAAGAACAGTTGAAGATGGTACTTAGTAAGTCTGACAATGCAACATTTTTAAGGGGAAAGAAATCCCTTCATCATTTAGACTGGACTGACAGTTAAAGAAGCATGTCCTTTCTTTGTCCTTCACTTTACACTTACCCTGAGATAATATTTTCTAGAAGCACATTTCTCCAAATACATAAATTGTATGACTGATGTTAGGGTAAACTATCTCTGTCAGTGTCGTGGTTTTGACCACGACATAGGATGTAAAATTACTAATTAGCAAATCCACTCTTGCTTTGAATATTGCATATGAGCAATAGTGAAATCTAACATTCCAGTAATTCAGGGATGCGCCAAATTAACTGCAAAGAATCCATAGCTTACACCAAATGAAGAAAATTTCAAACAGTTTGAAACTTAAAAGGCTAATTTTAAATATTTAAATGTTATAAAGAAAAAGAGAAAGAATAGGAGTCATGTAGACCCATAATTGTGAGAAATTTTATTTCTAATCTTCAGAAATTAACTTATGGCCCAGTACCTCTCTTCATTTATTAAGTGGTATAAGTTTTACTCAGCGAATCGGTGAAGTTGAAGCTGTAGCTCAGGAAATAACCACATTCTCCACAATGGTGTGTAGATGTCCATATAAAATCTGGAGATTCCCAGGACTTTTAGGTATCAGTTTACCCACATTTTATACAGGTTCAGTGTTGGAAACTTGAAGAAAAAAATCATTTTCATCTCCTAAAGAAATGTTTTCTGAGAAACACAGCTTTGGGTGTGTGTGGTAGAAGGACAGGGACATTCTACAAAGCAGTTCTGGTTGCATCAAGGCAGAAGCCTCCGTTGCGAAAGAAAGCAAGCTGCCCAGATGAAAAACACTGTACAGGAATGCGGTATTATCGTATTATCTCTCATGAAAGCGGTTTTCATGCCTCGCTTCATATGCTGCTCTGTAATGGCTCTGAGCATCTGTTGTGCAGATCAAGCCTGTTAATCATTTTTGTTCCGAAACCTGTCAGAAATTAAGGTGAAAATCCTTTTAGCTGGCACTTTTTGTATATCTACAAGACAACCTGAAAATGCTTTCAGTCAATACAGGAAGGATGGTAGAAGGCAGAATTTTTAAGAAGTAATTTTTTTTTATTCAGGTCAAGTGATGCTTGTGCTTCTTTTCAGGGAGTGCCAGGGATTCAGTGTGTTATGTGTTGGTGATGGGGTGTTGGGATACTGTGCTCTCCAGTCATATATTTGCTTTTATCTACTGCTTTGATGAATAAATGAAGCAATATATTTAGAAATTATATTGCCAGCCAATGAGATTTCACTAACACCAAGTGTACGAAGGAGTTGAGGTTTTATAAAATGGAAATTATTATGACTATTGCAACTACTTAGCAATAAGAAAAAAAAAAAACAACAACAACAAAAATAGCCATTTACATTACAGGTTGCTATCTGTTTTCCTCATATATAGTCTTGTAATGAACAGGTTCTGCTTTCTTTCAATGAGTTTTTTCAATTCCACATTTTTTGTCTATATTTTCATTTTTAAAATTCTATGAGAATCAAGACTATCTTAACCTCTGGTCCTTGAGATGTACTTCTTAGTAATGACTGATCATGTAATTCACACTATTTTATTGCTCTTTGATTTTTTGGTAAAAGCACACATATTCACAACTGTGACTTTGGAATCCTCTTCCCTTGCACGTATAATGTCAGTAAAATAGGATCACTTAAAAATTTATGAAGAATAAATGCAGAGAAAGAGGATAAAACTGAGTCTAATAAAAAACCTGAAATTAGTATTTGTGGAACATATTTTCAATCACGTTTTAAAAATCAAATCTATTAGATGACTTTAGTTAATAAGCAATATAATACTTTTATGAAATGTATCTGTAATATTGAAAGGCTTGAAGTATTAAAGTAGACTACCATCTGCAAGTACAGAAAATTTATTTTCCTAGGTGCTGAAAATGTCTTCCAATATATATTTTATTGCAGTCAGGTTTCTGTTGCCAGTGTATGAAAGGTGAAACTTTCTCAGTTAATTTATATTCATTTCCTGTTTGCTAAACGAAATAACCAGTTTTACCACCTGAAATGCTTTTTCAGGCAGGCAGCAACTCAATTAGCAAGAATAATAAAGTTGGTTGGTCATCTTTCAGTGAGCACAGTCCATTCAAAAGACCTACAGCCAAGCAGCTGCCTATTAAAGAGCTATCTTAGCAGTTTCTTAACACTGATCACTTCAAGGCAAACATAAACTTATTTGCTAATTGCTTACTGGAGGAAAAAAAAAAGTAGTAAGAAAAAGTTTCTTTCTTTTTAATACCTGGATTTTTATAAAGGAACCTGTATTACTTGGCAAATCTAATCTGTAAGAAATATGTAGATAGGAGAATGTACATTTTTCACCTCTACCTACAGGTACTTGCAAAATGTAAGACTTCTCATGTGCATGAATTAACATATATTTCTTCTCTGAAAAGGAAAATGGGCTGCCTTAAT
Organism: Tringa tobata; assembly: GCA_033628505.1. Taxonomy (NCBI): domain Eukaryota; kingdom Metazoa; phylum Chordata; class Aves; order Charadriiformes; family Scolopacidae; genus Tringa; species Tringa tobata. Next base: position 5,038,505 of record JAHREE010000422.1, on the reverse strand, counting down.
TGTATTGTCTCTCTAATAAATAATGCAGATTGCCTCTAGTCATCCTGTTATTCCTTGACTGTTGAATAGACAATAGGCAACCATGTCAGTGCTGGCTTTTTCAGGGATTGCATTCTGGCTGGTATTTACATACAGTAAAGTATGCCAGTCAGGAGGTTTGCTTCATCTTGGAACATAAAAATTTTTCTGGAAGCAAAAACGGTTGGCTGCTTATACAGTAAATGATCAGTGCAGGACCAGTTGGGTTTCACTCTTTAGATAATGAATAGGGAATTTACTTTGTTGGTCTGAACTACATGTGGTCTCTCAGTTGTGACTTTCGTGAGTGGTAGTGAGTGTATAGAGGAGCAGTCAGCATTATGTTTCTAACTGAAACTCCTAATTTTTCTATTCCTCTGATATACTTTTCCTTCCAATAATTCTCTCTTTGGCCGGGATGCTATATCTGTGCCCCAATAAGAAGAACAGTGTTCTGCTGCATTTCTTTTGACTTTATATGTTGCAACATAGACACTGGACATGTCTGGTACGTTTCACAGACAATTTCTCTGTTTTTCTGTCTCAACCTGTATACACTACTTGGAACCCAGATTGTTTTGCAGAGCTTTACCTGTGCAGTGCTTTGTACTTACAGCTTTCTTCAGGGATGTATGGTATATTCAAACTACAAACGTTGTAAGCATTCCTGAAAACCTTTACTGGCTTCTTTAGAAATCCCCAAACTATGCAGTTTTAGCAAACTATGAACCATAACTGCAGATACTGATTTTGCAGCCTCCTAAGCACAGTAAACATGTCTTTGGTTAGAATTCTCTGAGGCATCCAGAATATTTCTTAAGATAATCTTTCTCTCTGTAAAGGTAAAATAGAATTTATTCAATTACATATGGTTTCTAACAAAGTAGAAATGTAGGCTAGCTATTTGGGATTCCCTTTGTATTTAGCATATATCTATGCAGTATAATTGGTGGGGGAATTCATTTAATACAAAACCATCTTCCTATGTGTGGACCTTTGCTAAATTTAAAGTAAACCTATGGAGACTAGGTAAGGTATACATGTTTCTTTGTAGATAGTTGAAGTTAGATCAAATTTATATCGGTCCTAGTTTTTTTCTTAATCTGGTTCTGCAGTTTGACACTTTTCTCTAGAGCAGACCAGTATGCACCTTTTGTTTCTTTTTTTCTTTTTTTTTTTCTCCTTTGGCCCCAAATATCTCCAAAACATTTGGAGGCAGCCAGCACATGAGAAATTAATGTGGCTATTTTTTAGGTCTATATGGATTAAATTCCATATCACAGAGCCCTTCTGTACATTTCCCACTGACTTGTTAGCTTTTACTTTCCTGAACACTCCACTTATCTTTTTCAGTGTTGTCATGACAATTTTTTCCACTGTCCTCTAGAACGTGGCCACTGTACCGAGGTTTGTCAGAAATCAAGATTAGTGACCCAATGAGTTTCACAGTTAATTCTTTTTTTGAATATAGGAAACAAATTATCTATGTTTGGTAACCAAGGCCAACCTAGCAATTGCTGCATAACAGTCCTCATATACCAACAGAAGACTAAATATTTCATTAGTATAATAAATTATTATTTTTGTGCATGTGTATGGAAACATTTGTTGAACATGTCTGTGTTTTTTTATACCTCAGGTGACAAATAGGTGACTAGATGATCTTTAAGGTCCCTTCTAACCTAGACGATTCTATGATGCTATGATTCTATCAGTTGGTATGACATCTAACTAATTCATAGAATACTGATGTAATTCCTTACCCTCAGTGATCAGACATTTTTTTCATACACTTCTGAATTCCTTTACTATTTATTTACTGGTCCTAGCCAGTACAGATCCTTCTGATCTGTGCTCTGGGATTCCCATTGTTTCTACTTTTATTCTACTGATGTAATAAATAAAAGGCTGGGGTTTGGGTTTATGCCCTTATTTGGGGTAGGATGGGTTGATGATAAAAATCTCTGCATACAGAACTTTATATCACAGCCAATGCAGTTTAAGACAGGATGCAAAATTTGAAAAGTCTCTTCTATAAATTGTATAGATACTCGTAATATTTTCCAGAGAGTCCATGTAAGTTTATGCATCCTGTTAGATGGCAAAAGCTGTACTATTGAATTCATGTTTCTCTCTTATTTTAAATCTTTTGCTGATTATCTGTGCTTGTGTTGGATGCAAAATCATCGTGAAGCTTTTTCTAGTACCCTTCCAATGACTTGAGGAAACTGCTTTAGTGACAGGAAGCCACAATGTTACTGAAACAACATGAGAACAATTCTGATATTTGCTAGAGGGAGAAGAATTGTGCTTTAGGAGCTACTACAACAGCTTGCCTATAGGCCAGTGGAATAAATAATGTCTACGAGACCTTTAGGGCTTTGAATCTACAGTAATGTCAACTTGAAGTCCTAAAATTCTGTCACCTAGAAATCTATTTGTTTTTATATTTTTCAATTTGGAGCAAGGCACAGAGCCTTGTCAACAAGCAAGCTTTCTCTGATGGTACCAATGAGTAAAAATGGTATCAAGCACAAACACGCACACCCCCAGGCTTCAGGGGAGAGCCTGCCTCACCATGGTCTTCCCCATGGGCTGCAGATGAATTTCTGCTCGGGTGCTTGGAGCATCTTTTCCCCCTCCTTCTTCACTGACCTTAGGGTCTGCAGAGTTATTTCTCTCACATATTCTCACTTCTCTCTCCCAGCTGCTGTCGCGCAGCACTTTTACCCTTTCTTAAATACATTATCTCAGAGGCAGTACTATCATCACTGATGGGCTCAGTTTTGGCCAGCAGCTGGTTTGTATTGGAACTGACTGGCATTGGCTCTGTCAGACATGGGGGCATCTCCCGGTATCTTCTCACAGAAGCCATTCCTACTGCCCCCTCCCCCCTCCACTTTTCGCATCAGGAAAATATTTTAATCTTTTATTATTTATTTTATTTTAGAACAATGTCATATCAGCCACAAAGCCCAGAACTGTTAGTACTTAAGAGACAATTATCCTGCATGACTTCTAATTCAGAAATATCAGCCACACATTTTTCACTTTTTCTATAAGAATAAGAGATACAGCAGTATTTATTTTACATTTTACGCTAAAGTTTTAAACATTTAATACAGACAATGATTTTGATGAATCAAATATTTCTCAGTTTTCTTGAGTATTGTCCAGATCTAATGCTGGCCAAGCATAAGACGTTTCTTCAATGGTTCATTACCTGCATCAAGTATCCAGATAAAGTATGTTTTATTGCCTGTCATGGCTCAGTTTAGAAAAAAAAAGAAAACTGAAGCTTCCAAAGCTTGTGCAGGATAATTATCTCTTAAGTACTATCAATTCTTGGCTGTGTGGCTGAGTTAAAAGAGTCAGACACAGCCTTCTCTTTTTGACAGACACCTCACTCACCTCTTATCTCCGAATGTGTGGGACAAGTTCAATGTAATGTGGAAAATAAAGCAGGTTATACTTCAGAAAGTGAATATCAGCCATACAAACTTTCTATAATGTAATTATTTCTATAATATAATACTATTATATTACCTATTTTACTTGTTACATAATCATAAATATAATGTCATGCTCTATTTCATTATTTTGTATAATGTCAAAGACACTTAGACACCACACTGTGGTATCTAACAGGAGGCATAAAAGGCCATTAAAACTAATGCTTAGTTTCAAATCTCAGACTCTCATTTTTATTACTATGTGTGTCACATAATAATGAACAAGTATGGAGCCCATGACACATGTAATATCAGCATTGTAGAGAGTAGGTCATCCACAGTAAAGATTCACTTTGAGCTTGGATTCTGGTGCAAATGTCCCTAAGGAAAGTTTCTAAGAACTATTTGATGTGTCTGTCAGTTTTGCTTGTTATGTACTCTTCAGTTGTGGTGACTCTTCCTTAAACACAGATTTTCAGAAATCTTGATTATATGATTTAGTATCATCAGGTTGCATTGAAACCTTTATTTTTTCTCCCTTTAATCCTCCATCTCTAACTTCCTTATTTGAAGAAGTATAAAGAAAACTGAAAGTGTCAAACTTCTGTCAAAGTTGCTGTTTTTCCGTGGGAGCTCTCAGATCAACAGCATACCAGAGTTTTCTTAGACTGGCTGTTCTCTCACATGCCTTGCTCCAGTCACAGTTGATAGAACGTGAACCTGTTGGTTTTTTACCAACATCCTCACTGCTGCTATTATTCTTGAGTTTATAAACCAGTGTCAATGTCCAGGAAGCGGGATTAATCAGATTCTAAGATTTCAAAGTATCATTGAAATGTGAAAACTATCTTCAAAGTAGCAGGTAGAGAATTTGAATTCTTCATGGAAATTGTAAGTCATTCTGATATCCTGTAATGTCTTGAACAGAATGTAGGCTTTTATCTTACTCCTATATCAATAATGCGATTATTTTTCCTTCCTCTGTTGCTGACAGATGTTCTGTGAGCAGTGTTTGGTACAGCTGGCTTCTGCAGTTTGAAAAATCAACAGAATTTCTGGTTTTCTGGCTTGCTTTTGGTTTTTGAGAATAAAAGTATATTCTCAAAGAATCTTCATTTTATCATTTTTAAATACTGGGTCTGGGTTCTTTTATCTTTTCTTTAACCTCTAGCAAGTAGTGAAAACTAGGTATTTTGTGGAGCCTATTTCATAGCATCGTTTAAGCCAGTTGTGACCAATTTCTGACAAAGTGCATTGTCAGAACACGTGCTACATTTTTTCTTTTCTTCTGTGCCACCAGTTCACAGTTGCAGTCTGATTTTGTAAAGCTGTACTGAGGCTTCTGGCTGACTGCTTAAATGAGCTGCTCAGCTATTTAAATGAGTCTTCGTAAGCGCTCTCAAGGATTTTCAGACATTTTCCACAAGGAAAATGCCTTCTAGCACTTCAGATGCTCTTGATGTTCTATTGGTTTTCCTTTGTGCCTCGCCACAAAATTTTTGCTTTATCCACTAACTTACTGTTGGTGTAATTCTTTTTTAGGACATTCAGAAATGCCAGAATGCCACATAAACATATCTTCAATATCCTTCAATCCCTTTCCTCTTTTTCAAATATTTCTCCTCCTTGTTTTTGATGTTATTCCCTTCAGAAATTGCTTTCAATTGACTTAGCTTTTCTCTTTTCTCTAAAAATCTTGCCTCAAGCCTTCTACTCCTATCACTCAGTGCAGACATATAAATAGAAAGAGACGGACAATGGCATGATACAGACTTCAATCACTTATAAATAAGGAAGGAAATATTAATGGCTATAACTCCGTGATTTCATGAGTTTGTGTATGTACTACAGCTTAATTAACTTCTTCTACCACTCCTTCCACTTTAACAAAACGTAATATATATCACAGAGTCACACAGAATTACAGAATAGTTAAGGCTGGAAGGTGCCTCTGGAGATCATCTAGTCCAAATCCCCAGCTCCAAACAGGGTCAGCCACAGCTCAGGGCACTATCCAGTTTGATTTTGGATATCTCCAAAAATGGACATTTCACAATGTCTCTGGGCAGCCTTTTTCAGTGTCTGATCCCCCTTAAAATAAAAAAGTTTTTCCTCACTTTAAGTAGAATTTCCTGTATTTCAAGAGCCATCTTCTTACCCCCTCCTGACAAGTATTTATACACACTGACCAGATCCCCCTGAGCCTTCTCTTCTCCGCTTTCTCAGCCTCTCCTCATATGAAAGATGCTCCAATGTTTTAATCACTTTCAGGCTCTTCAGGGGCCTCAGATTCCCAAAGGCAAATCTTAATGGCAAAGACTGAGGCAAAGAAGTTGTTGAGAACCTTGGCCTTCTCTGTGTCATATGTTACCATGTTCCCTGTCTTATTCAGCAGCAGGCCCACATTTTCCCTAGTCTTCACTTTGCTGCTAATATACCTTTCAGGAAGGTGTTTGAATAGGCCAAAGTCTACTCTCTTAAAGTCAAGGATTGTCATCCTGCTTTTTGCATTGTTCCCTCTTCTTAGGATCCTAAACTCCAACATGTCATCATCACTGCAGCCAAGGTTACCCTTCACCTTCACTCCCTGACCAGTTAGTTCTTCCTTGCTTGTGACTTTCAGAGTACCTGCTCCCAAAAGCTCATTGATTCTCTGTGTTAAAAAGTTATCACCAACAAACTTGAGAAACTTCCTAGGTCATGTGTGTCCCTCCAGCAGATCACAGAATCACAGAATGGTAGGAACCTTTGGAGATCTTCTAGTTCAAGTCTCCTGCCAAAGCAGGTTCACCTACAGCAGGTTGGACAGGAATGCCTCCAGGTGGGTTTTGAATATACCCAGAGAAGGAGATTCCACAGCTTCTCTGGGCAGTCTGTTCCAGTGCTCTCTCACCCACAAAGAACAATCCAGGCCGCAGTCCAGAGGATTTAAACCTGCACAGGGAGACCCCGATGGATTTCTTTAGCTACTTTAACTGTAACTACTTAACACTTTACTACTTGGTCACAACTACATATTGGAGAGGTTAAAGTCTGGAGGACCAGGGTTTGTTAATGCAAGGCTTCTTCACATTTTCTGGAGATCTCTTTATTTTTAATTCCTGATCAGGTAATCTGGAACAGACATCCACCACAATATTGCCAATGTTGATTTGCTGTCTAATCCTAATATGTAAATTTTAAGCTACTTCACTTTCTGTCCTAAGTCACAGCTCCATGAATTGCCACTGCTTTCTCACATAAAGCGCAATTACCCCTCTTCACCGTCCTGGCGTCTATACATCCGTGGCAGTGCTCCAATTGTGTGAGCTATCCCATCACACTTCTGTGATCTGAATGAGATTGTATTCCAGCAACAGCACACATGCTCCTGCATGTGTAGCAGCATAATCTTTTTCTGGAGTGAATATATAATATTCTTGCTCAGTTCTGGTATAATTTGATGTGGATTCAAATTGGATTCAAAGGACCTTCTTTCTTTCCTATACAACCCAAGATTTTCTTGATACTTGTCTTGATATTCTTCTGGAATAGATACAGGTTCTCCCATCTTTCAGCTGCCCACTCATATATAACAGTCTGTTCTTATTCACTCAATTTATCAAGATCCCATAGACTATTCATCATGGTCTGTCCAAAAGAACCAACACCATAACAAAGTAGATTGATCCAGTATGGTATTATTTTGTCTTGCATCGCTTCACTAAGTCCCTTAGTGACTTGATAGAAAATGACCCATATTTTATAATAACAATGATAAAATATGCCAGTTTTCCATAATACGCAATAATATTGCTTTATTGTTATTACTGTTTTTCATATTATTTTGACCATTTGCAATGTCATCAGCCTGGATTGCTTCATTTGATCTTAGGTAGCTAAATGAGATGCCTAAATTGTTATCTTAGCTGTCTGAGCTAGTTTACCTGATGTTATTACTTTATTGTAGCAAACTGCAATAATAAATTCTGATAAGAGGGCAATGCTGATCCTAGGTGCTCTGAATTGTTCTCTGGGGAAACGAATGTCTCTCCAGTAAAGGAATATACACAGATAACCTAGACATCTTTACAACAGCAGAGAGAATTGTATGAATCTGGGACATGGTGTCTAGGAGATCTTGTTAGTCTGACGAGGATGAGTAGTGCCATAAACCCATAATATTTGTACATACACTGTATTAGTTGGGTCTGAAATCCATAAAAATCAAAATTTAAATTTCTGTGTGCTTCACTGTTTTTTTTCTGCAGGTTCTGTAAGTTGCATGTTTCATTGTAAGCAGATTCTAAACACCACAGATATTAGTGTGTTCTTTCTTTGCTGGAATGGCATCCTTTAAATCATCACTAGAGAAAGTTCCGTAGAGATTTCAAAACTTCTCCACATTTTTTCTGAGGGTCTTTTGAAAGAGCCATAGCTCTGGTACTTGCAATACTGATTCTATTTCAGATATTTCAGTTGGCAGCTTATTGTTCCTACTTTTATTCTCTGAGAAGACATAGCCAGGTATTAATCCTGAAGTTTCTTCCTTTGGGATTCAAAGATGTTAAATATCCAACATCACAGAGACATCTGAAAATTTAACCCAAAGTCTTCTGAGTGTCAGAATCACGTATTAGAACTATGGTGCTGTAAATTGTGTGGGAATTAAGGCATATATCTCTTGGACTGTGGTGTATTTGATTTTAAGTGAACTAGAAAAGAAATGTTGATTCTAACTGAAACAGACATGATAATCTACTGGCATGCATTCTTTTGAAAATACTGGTTCTTGGCAGGTATAGTGGTTGACTGCCTATTGAATTTGGCCTTAGGATATCCATCTTAGGCAGGGAGCTTGCAATAAAACCAGACATCAGGTTTGCAGTCAGGGGAGGCGAGACAGGTCACTCTTTGGTTCTGGACAGCATAATTGCGTCCCACAGGACAGCAAAAATTCTGGTTATTCCTCTCTCCCCGTGAGGAATCTAGGGGCTATGCTCCTCTTACTAGCTGTTGTTAGACTTTGTCTGGTACTTTGCCAGGGTCCTCTATTGTCTCATCATGTACACTCATGTAAATAGAAGGAGATGGGTAATGGTAAAACACAGACTCTGGTCACCTGTAAACAGGGAAAATTTATTCCATCAGAAGCCTTATAATGTCTGCTCCATGCTCAGGGCTATGAAGCAGTTTGGCCCTCCTTTCTCTTTTATCACTTCACCCTTGGTTTTTTTAGTAGAGCGGGTTTCACTGTTCTGCTTAGCTGGGGAAGAATATGTAGAAAAGCCAGATCTGTTTCTTCAACATTTATATGACTCCTCCCCACCTCCTCACCTACCAGCCCAGTCCTATAGTTGTAAGGCATCTTACCACATCCCACTATCTTCCTGTATCAAGTCCCAGGTATAGATTGAGCTGCACTGAAGATAATCTTGTTAGTTCCATCTGCGTGGTGCCATGCCTTCCACAAGACTGGCGAAAAATGAATGTCTTATTCATAAACTAGAATTCACCAGGTCAAAAAAAAAGGATCTTTATTTTGTCCTTTGGTGGTTATTTTTCAGCTAGATCAGTTCCCCAAATTAGATTACACTATTACACTTTTTCTGCTGTTACACTAGCAGAGAAAAATATAGTGATACAGAGAGGAAAGTGTAGACTGTTCTGTTTTTTCTCTGAATAAATTTTGATCCAAATAACCATCAAATTACAGTTTCATATTACTGCAAGCTTATAGTTCTGCCTCTTGTTCCTTCTGCAGCAAGATCACTTCTTAGGCAAAGTATATGTTCTGTGGTTCTTCATTCTATGATTTTGTTTTTAATCTTTTCTTCTTCTTAAGGAAAGTTGAAGAATAACTAACATATGCAGGTATGCATTCAAAAGAAATCGTAGAAACATAGAATCATGGTTAGAGTTGGAAGGGACTTTAAACCATAGAATGGTGAGAGTTGAAAGGGACTTTAAAGATCATCTAGTTCCAAACCCCCTGCCATGGGCAGGGGCACCTCCCACTACACCAGGTTGCTCGAAGCTCCATCCAGCCTGGTCTTGAATGCATCCAGGGATGGGGCATCCACAACTTCTTCTCCCTAAATACATACGTATGCTATGTATGGTGGAAGAAACTACATTACTTTCTGGAAAATTTGTCTTTATTCTTTGTCATTATCTTTAAAGTAGAGAACTTCTGATTGGCTGTCACAGAGATGATCAAATGTAAGCCTCTCAGGAAATGAAAATTGAAAAAAATGCAACCCAGGTGAGCAAAGATTTGCTATTAAACTTGTTGAAGATTGGGTACTTCCTTTTGCTGGGTAAAGGAGTGAGTGCAGCAACCAGTGATACAGTAGTTAGGGAGCAACTGGAGGAGACTAAAAGAGGTGGAACTTCTCAAAGGGACAATAGGGAGGAACAGCTCAGGCCTCATTTTCTTAGCTAACATTTCTTCAGCCCGGTAAAGCTCATATCAATACAGTTTTTCCTGCAAAGAAAATACAAATGTTGCTAACACACAAGGCTACAGCTGTGTTAGATGCTGGCATAAATGCAGATGTAAAATCCAAATATGGGCATAATATCTTGGTGGTTTTAGTTTAATTATCCCTGAAAGAAAATACAGTAAGGTTTTGCTGAGTTCCTTGGTGAATTTTGTTACCTTTTGCATCCCACAAAAATTAGTCTTTGATACAGTCTTCATTATATAAAAAGGTTAATTTAACTCCTATGGCTAGCACATACTACTTAGTGAGCTAAAGTCCTGCTGTACTTTCACCATTAGCTATCTGGTCAGTGGTAGTTGCAATAAGTCCTATCTGCTGGTGTGTGAAAAGTCATATTGTCTTCACAAGAATTTTAATGTTTATTAGCTATCAAATGTTAGCTAGTGTCATGTATCACAAGCATCAGTACCTTTTAATGAAAGTATGACTTATAAGCATATACGCAGTGACTATTTCATAGATACTAGAAAAATATTATGAACTCCCTCTATATGCTACAAATCTAACTGAGAAAAGTAATTGCCACAATGTGCGTTTCAAGAGATTTACAAAAATTACTGAGCCTTAAATGATAAGGGTTTGTGAAGAACAGGAGAGTGAGATATGCTTTGTTTAAAGTTGTCATAAAATTTTCACTCCCTTGTAGCTCTCTGGTGACATTTTTTGATGACTTTGGGGTTGTAACCCACTGAAGGAGAAACACTGACACAGAGCCTAAGTTGTACATGTAGTTTTCAAGTTTTCAAGACACTTATTTTATTTTGCTGACTACAAAGTTTACGTTGATTTCTTCTCTTAATTGATCTGGTTTTTGTGTTAGAGTAGCAGTGAAGAGTGCTATTAAAAATCTTAAGATCATGTAGACAAAAGAAAGTCAGAAAGAGCTGCCATGTAATTCACAACAGTTTATGAACTACATGTACTGTATTCTGTATTTTTCCCAGCCACTGCTGTGATAGCTAATGTCTCCCAATAGTGAGAGTGACACTTACTGATGGCATAGTTTTGAGTTAACTGTATTCCATTAGCAGATTTTTGTGTAAATCCCTAGGACACATTGATTGATAACACAACTCCACACGGAATTTCAGTACAAAGCCCTTGTGTTACTGCACATCACATTAACTGTACATCTCAGAAAGTTCTCCAGCAAAATTGTCAAAAAAATTGGTTAGTCCAATCTTGCTCTATATCTCTCCTTCTAAAGAGATCTGAGAATTTTCTTTTTTTGGGCCTAAGCAGTGTGTTTGGATTAATTGTGAATCCAATTAATTTCGATCAGCTTGTGGTTGAATTGTAGTGGCACATGAGATACACACAAGTAAGATAACTAGGTATTTGGCTGGACTATAACATTACTGCTAGAAAATTATTCCTCACATATATGGCCCATTTCCTAAACATAAAATTCAAAACTATTTTCAGTTCTAGAAATTGCTACTTACCACATTTATATACAGATACAGCACAGCTGCAAAATGTGTATCACAAGACACTGCAATAAACCAGGGCTTATTCTATCCCTACTTTCTGTGTTTCAGCTGACACCTGCATTAAGCATTGATCTTTGCTCTTTCATTAACTGATCAATATTTTGAGCTCTGTTACTGAGGCACATTACATTTAATTAATGTAATAAAGGTGAAATCATAGCCCCAGTGGAGTCAATGTTAGGACTTCCCTTAATTCAGGTTAGGAACAATTTCACCCAGTAAGCAGCTGATTTGTTACTATCATGTAAAGGCAATTACTTGTTTAGGAAATAAAAAACTGAAACGTACCGCTTATTTAACACTGGGTAGCTCCATCTAGCTTTAACAGATCTAGTGTTTTAATGCTAATAAAAGAGTCTGATTGAAAGATTTCCATTCATAGAATTGCACATGTTTGATTTTGATCACTCCAATTGACCAAATGGCATCTAAATTTAGAAGGATACAAAAAGCAAGTAGACATCTTAGACAGTGACAAATATTTTTGGTTTTTTACTAGAACCTTGTAAATAAGTTATCACTTCCTTTGTGTGTTGTTTTTGGGAAATGCAGTCATAAAAGATCTCAGAACAATATTTCTTTGCTGGAGGACATCATTAGTTCTACCTATTTTAGCTGTCCCATGCCTAGCATTTATTACAAGCCACAAAGTATACTAGAATATTGTGGTAAATAAGCAGAATACAATCAAATTATTCTGTCAACCTTTCAACTGTATAACTAGATTGTGGCCCTGTTATCTTCACATTCTATTATAATGAAACCTGGAGCAGCAAAGTGCAAACATCCATGAATTCTTAACTATAACATCTGTAACAAACTGAAATGTACATATACCTTTGCATAATGTATGCATTAATCCAAGCTGCAGAGAAAGGCAAACCTTCGACTAATCGTCACCTCAGATTTCTTACTAAACAGCTATAGGGCAAATCTCTTCTAAATGTAATTCTGTCAATTATAGTGCAGTTGCACCAGGGATAAATATGGCCCTTTGTCACCGTGATTGATGATTTGGCTAGACCAGGTCAGAGCTGGGTCATAACAAGAATGTTGTTTTTGATAAATCCTCTGCACTGACTTTCTTCTGTGACATCTACTTGAAAAACAAACAAACTCAAAATACCACGATTTTTTAAGATGATTTGTTTTATAAGGAGGAGGAAGTAGTCAAGGAAAAATTAAACTCAGCAATGTTACTTGCCTAAGGGGACTATTCACCTATTATAACAATAGGGGGAGTTGTTGATTTCAGCATGTACTTTCCACATTTCCATTTACATTAATGAGAGCTTTATGCAAAGTCCCAGGAGTATCAATGGGAGAATAGATCATTAGGAGCCTGATAACTCTATTTGTTACTGTGTATGAACTTCCTTGAGTACCTGACTTTAAACCTGACTTTAAACCGAAGGTAGCTGCAACTTCTTGTGCTGAAAAACAATAATGGTTTGGGAGCTAGTATCATTCACACCAAAGTAAGTATTTTCTCCTGCAGGAACTCAGAGGAAAATAATATTCAGTAGTCCTATATTTTACCAAGACACTATGATCACCTGAAATAGATGGGTTATAGCTCTGGCTTCTAGCACTCTGTTGCCACCAAATTCATTACCAGTTTGAGATTTTGTTTCTGTTAGAGCTGGCCGTAGACAATACCACACACTTAGTCTTTTTCAGTGCTTGTAATTTTGTTGTACACTACTTTTTTTTTTTTTTTTTTACAGGAAACCATATTGATTTTTATGAAGAGTATTTCTATTCTTTAATTATGCGATGACTGCTTCCTGTGTCAAACATTCTAATTTTTACCTAGTACCAATTTCAGATTAACCACAGTATAACTACCTAGGTCAGCTTGTTTCCCCTTTTAGTAGTAACCTAACACTGTTTTTCATCCAGTCCTATGCAATTTCTTCAAACCCTTTGAAAAAAAAGTAATATAAATGGACTACAGAGCTCTTTATTTGAGCTGGCTCTGAACTTTACAAAGCTAAGATGAGACATCTGTCATTTCTGGTAAGTGTTATTGAATGTAGTACCCAGACACTCACGGCATTTCTCTCCATGTCTATATTCTCTTCTGATCAGCTCCTGTTCTCTGAACATGCTTAAAATGAAGTTGTCTGTTTATATATCTTCCTCCCAATATCACACTTCCAGGTTTCTCAGGGCTTGTACCCCTGCCTTGTTCCATCTTCAGGTACAAAACCTGAGAAGTGGATTGCACACGTTGCTACTCCTCATTGCTTTTCATTAGAGCTGTGGCATTGACTGTCTAGGAGGTAGTTCTCTAGCATGTCTCCATAAAAATGAGAACAAACGAGCATAACAGCTTAAATAGGACTTTTTTTTCCAGATATTTTGATTGGAAGATATTAAGAGCACTTAAATAACTGAGCAGAGAGAGATGAGAAATAAACAGCCTTTCATAAAGGGGAGGAAATGAGCAACAAGGAGGAAAGAGTAAGGTAGGTAAGCAAAAATTCTCTACCAGGCATAATTGCAGATGTAAACTGCTCTCAAATTCTCTTTGCCAAAAGCAAGAGTGCATTTACCTCTCTTCACTGTCCACCATTAATCAATTAAATTAAATTTTATGGGATTTATCGTACTTCCCATGGGGTTTCACGACTCTTAAGATGTGTTTATTTCTGCCTAAGGCAGATAAAATCTTTGGATTTAGGATGAGAAGCAAGGTCAGAAGATAAACAAGTTCCCATGACTGCTAATGACATAGAAATGAAGAATTCTGATGGCAGCAGCAAATCAGAAATGAGGTATTTATTTGAGAATGAGATTAAATTCATAAAGTGAGTCTCTGATGATGCAAATCTTAGTGCATATTAAATGATTCCCAGCACTTTGACTAATTAATAATGACCTCAACCAATCAGAATACATGAATTTTCAGATACTACATTATTAAGATACAACTGTACACCAACTTGTCAATTTTTATCTTTAATCAGACTGAAAAGGAGGGAATGAATTGAGATAACTCTGTCTTACATCTGTGGGTCAGGACTGTCAGATGTCAATTCTGTTCAAGCTTAAAGTTATTGTTTGTAGGCAACTTAGATCTAAATAGGTTCTCATACCAGATTTATACATTGTTTTTCTTATCAAATGCTCAAATCACTGCATATGCATCTGTCATCTAGCAGTATGTTTACAGTCAGGCAGCACAGTATAAAGAAAACAAGTTGAGTTAGTTTTGAGAAACAAGTGATATAACCCCAGTAATTTAGTCTCAGCACCTTGCTAACACAGGCATAATTTCTTCAAACCTCAGCCTGTGCCACGGCAAAGCTCTACATTATTGCACAGGGTGCCGTTTGTGCGTGTCATCTCACCTTTACAAGTCTCTAAGCAACACAGGCTTACCAAGAGCAGCAGGGACAAGGGGCAGTGTTTAGCCACAAAAAATGGACACCCTCAATGATCAGTGGATTCACAGATTTGCACACCATCATGGCTTTAGTTGCATGTCAGCACAAGAACTGTGTCCTCCCCACCTCAGTGTGTGAACTGGAAACAAGGCACAATGAGCCACAGTGGATCCTCGCTGCAGATGATCTCGGGGGGTTATGACCATGTCGCATCTCAGAGAGAACAGAAGGGGCACAGGACCCCCCAACGCCATGCAAGGCAGTCAGTCACAGTGCAGGCTGCATGTGCCTCCACAGCCGACACAGGTAATCCTCTAGAAACAGCCTCAAGTTGGGCCAGGGGAGGTTCAGATTGGATATTAGGAAGGGTTTTACACTAAAAGGGTTGTTAAGCACTGGAATGGACTGTCCAGGGAAGTGGTTGAGGCACGATTGCTGGAGGTTTTCAAAAGACGGGTTGACATAGTGCTTAGAGACATAGTTTAATAATGGGGGGCTGGGCGGTGTGGGTGGTGTATGGTTTTCTTTTGTTTTTTTATCAGAGTTAGGATGATGGTTGGATTAGATGATCTTAAAGATCCCTTCCAACCTAGATGATTCTATGATTCTAACTGTTCACACCCCTGTGCCTCTTTCAGTGACAGGTTAACTGTGAAGCAGGATGCATAAGTAGCTAAATCATGCACACCACAATAAAGCAAGGATAGGAAAGATTTAATTTTCTTTCTGAATTTGAAATAATCCATACTCTCAGTAAAATAACTTGAGGTTCACATGGATCACAATACTGTGACACAAAGCAAAATTAAGATTTTCCATGCTATGAATTTCCTTTGGGCATGCTGGAAGTAGGGATTTTTCATTTGTCCTGTGTAATTTCTGCCAGCCCTGTCATTTCTGCATGTCTTGGATACCCTGTCTTGTCTCAAGTGGCTCTAGGTGTTTCTGCTCAGGCAAATGAATGGAACCCTTGGTCAGTGATACCTGAAGAGCAACTAAACTCACTAGAGAGAAAGTACTAGGGCAGGATTAAATTACCTAAGTGTTGACATATGACACAATTTGAGATGCCCTAAAATACTTGAGATAGGTAAATATGACACAGGGTTTGCAGGAACTTTTTCAAAGCAGTAGCTATAAACCAGGATAACCCATGGCATCAAAAATTACGTGTATATTTCTGGAACTTATCCCTCTCTTAGCACTGATGAGCCACAGCACTCTTTACACTCTGTTGTTTGCAGTAACTACATGTATTGGGTGTAGATGCAGTCACTACATTGTAGAGATCCAAAATTAGCTGGTCTAAACTCCATCCCTGGTTTTCTGGAGAGAGATACACAGCTTACAATGCAGTTTATCTCATCCCAAAAAGCCACTTCAGGTAAATCAGATCCTTTTTTGGAGTAATTCATCTACTACTTTCCATTGACTATAAAGGGTGCAAAGGGTACTACCTCAAATATTTAGACTGTAGATGTCTCAATTTCACCAAGAGGTATCCTTTCAAAATTCTGGGGGAAAAAAAAAAAAAAAAAGAAGAAAAAAAGAAAGTGTTATTTTTTTTCAAAGAAGGTGTATTGATACCCTTTCAACAGGCAATCCTGGGCTATGAACTGGGAGCCATAAAAAAAAATTAGAAAGACTGAGCAGTGTTCTCCTTGCTCAGCTCAAGGCACTTGAATGTCTTAACACTTGTTTCGTATTTCCATTCTGCATGCCATAATAAGATGCCAAAGTCTCCCCGTGTTTCCTCCAAGGAGTATAGGACAGGGTTCAGCCACCTAAATGTTGTACCTACTTAGCCAAAACATACAGATGGCTTAGTTAACATGACAACAGCTGGAAGTCAGGTAGATTAGCCGAAGGCAATTCAAATGGCATTAGGCAACTAAATGTAAATCTAGGTTCCTGTCACAAATTTTTTATTTTACATACAGCCACAGGACCTAAATAGTATGAGCTGGGCTACCGAGATTTGACACAGCTCAGTCAAAACGTGTATTGTCACTTAAACCTTTGGGAATTTTTAGTATTGTCTGGTTTATGTTTTCTTCATAAATAATTTATTATATTTCTTATATAGTTATATACGTTATAACTTATATAGTTACCTACAATCATATTTCATTTCATTAGTTGGGGAAAGTCTTTTTATCATCCAGTGTTTATTAAAAAGGGCAGAGCAGATGATGATAAACAGGATAGAAATAATTTAGCATTTCAGTTTAACAGACTGACAGATTTTCATGCAGGATTCTTTTTTATTTTTCCCTTTTAGGGTTGATGATACGGTCAAACAACAGAGATGAAGCTGATTTCAGTAGTTTTAGACATATCATAATTTTGTGATTATAGTATTCAATTTCATGTTCCAGAACTGGATCCTGCAGGTAACATCCCTCTCCATAATGCAGGGTATCAAAAGAACTTTCCAAATATGTGATGGGAATGGAAAGTGATTGTTCTAGTGGCTGTTTCTGTGACATACAACAACCATTGGAGGAGAAATGTTTTTTTCTTTTCCCCCTGCATAAGCCCTGGTGGCAGAGGGAGTCTTGGGGGACCTGAGATTGCTCCCAGGTTCTCCATGCTGAAGCAAGTAAACTGGCATAGATTTGAAAAACAAGTTCAGAGCTCTATGATTTATACTAAACAGCACAAAGGAAAATTGCTCATACCCTCATTTCTTAAAACTCTTCTGAGACAACCCACCATATATTCTTAGCATTTAAAGCAAATTTGTGCTTCTACTTCTGACTCAGTTAATCGCAACATAGATGCATCTATCAGAAAGTTACTTTACATTTTTATTTAAATTCATGTTGGTTTTTTATTTAAATTCATGTATTTAAGTTCATGCTCTTGGAGAAGGGCAATGGAAATCAGGATATGCAAGGTGAATAGTATATAATATATGGTTGAAGTTCTTTCTTTATATAAACCTCAGTGTCAGAACATCATGTTATGCTATGACCACATATGTAAATGTCTGCATACATGCAGACAAATTAAAGCTAAAGTCTCCCCTTTTATCTTTTCATCAGACACTTGACTGACAAAAGCGATTGATGCCATGCTCTTGTGATGTATATGATAATGTCATTTTTATATACAAGTGTAGAACCTTAGCACTTTGGCATGACACTGATTACTGGATGACTTCAAAACAATGTCTAATGCAAAGCTGGCTATTCTTGGTCATCCTATGAGTCACAGGAAAACTCCATAAATTGAAGAGGAGTGAGAGTACACCACACAGTAAAGACAATGCTTCCTGCCACAATAGAATTAGGAAAGAAGCAGATTAGAGAACCAGATAATTTTACACAGAGTGTGGAGCATGTTTGAAAGAAGCTGTTTGTCTGGTGGTGATATCAGTGGGATACTACATAGGTCTACTTAAGGCTGGGAAAAGTATTCAGAGCTTAAATGTTGCTGCCTTCTATAACATATTCTGTGCAAGACGGAGGGTCAGTGTCTGTTGCCTACCGAAGACACTGTACCTCTGATACAGAATATACTCAGCAGTACAACAACTGAGCTGTTATGTAGAAGGCATAAATACCTAGCAGTTAAGTGAAATACTTAAGCAGTTAAGTGAATACTTAACTTAGCAGTTAAGTGAAAATGAGATTATATTGTGGTAAGGTTTGGTGGTGGTATTCACTAGGACATAGGTGGGTATATTTTGGTGGGTGTTCAAGTATGTGTATAGTCTGTGCACAGAAAAAATTTCTATCGGGTGACAGAAGTTGAAGTTTTGATGTAGGAGTGGTCAGGTAGCAACTGAAAAGTTATATGCAACAAACAAGTGAGAAAAAGGAACTTTTGCTTTTATAAGCTCCAAAGTTTCCATCTATTGAAAAAAAATGAAGATCTGCTTAATGACTGCAACCATCTTTACCTTCTCTGCCCCCATACTTGGAGTATATCCTGTATCAGAGGTACAGTGTCTTCAGTAGGCAACAAATACTGACCCTCTGTCTTGCACAGAATATGTTATAGGAGGCAGATTCCATAAGGAAGGACCATATAAAATGTTTATCTTTACAATGTTCAGTTTGTGTGCAGTTTTATGTCAATTTAGTTATTTTCAAAGCTGGTTTTGAATTTTTTTCTCCTCATCAAGACAGTCATTTAACTGGCTACCCATGGAGTTGTTCCAATTAACAGACACCCATTGCATTATTTGTCTTGTTAATTTTTGTGCCATGAAGGCCCAGTCATTAGAGTTCAGGCTTTGCTTCTCCATGATGAATATGTAAAGGCTCTCACCTCTCAAGCACAGTCCATACCCACTTTTTAGTTAGCTTAAGCACATGATGAATAGCCATGCATTTATGAAGTAGTTTTTTGAACTGGATTTACCTGACTTCATATTTTCTACCTTTGCAGCGTCTGCAGTCTCTAGACCTGCATCACAAACTGGAAAGCGGATAGAAAGTATCAGCTGAGTCATTCTGATTTCTACTTTGACATCCAGAATGAAATGCACTCACCTTGGTTATTCCGTCTTCTCTAAACACAGTCCCCAGGAAATTCAATAGTTCCAGGAATCCAAAAATGTTGCATTCACTGTGTATCAGTTCACCACTAGTTTGTTGCCTGAAATCCACAGACTTTGCACAGCAGTGAAGAGAAATCACTTGGTCCATTCAACCTCTCCTCTCCTATTAGCTATTTAGAGGCTGCACCACAAACACAATAGGTTGAAAAGGTGAAATTTCAAATTGTATACAGTGGATTATAAAAGACTATTATTATCTATGTCACTAAAAGGGAAAGTGCATCCCTCGTGCAGTAACACCTACACAATATGTTCATAATTTTCATGACAAGGCTGACATCCTCTATGTTTGCAAGGCAACATTCCCTCCCTCCCACCTCCTAATCTCCTTCATCTGAAAGAGAAATGTATTTTTAGCTGCCTCAGTGGGGCCTAAGGCATTGATTTATGAAAATAAGGTGGAAGAATTCATGAATTTTTTCTGACCTCCATCTCTCATTCCTTAGACATTTCTATTTTAAGATGTATAAAATGAATTGTCCTAATATGGCATATTATCACCTTGGTACTCTGTATTTCACATTACTCTAGCACACACACATACATCCCCATACACCAAAATTATCTGAACGTTACTTTGTATTGAGTTTAAAACATCTCTCCTTTATGTGTTATTTTACTCTGATTGTGATACATGGCTTTGAGTCCTGAGTCTCCCTACAAATTTTCTTGAAAGACTGGAATAAAGGTACTCTATAAATAAGGAAAGACAAGCAGATGAAATTGTAGCAGTTTGATACACAGTTCTTTGTAACATAATCTACTGAAGCTAAACGAATATCTCATTTTGCTCAGCTCTTGATTTTGCAGTTAGAGCCCTCTGCTTCACATTCCATTGACCTCCATTGCTTGTGCTAATTAATTCTTTGGCAGTGTTACTTATGCTTTATATAAACATCTTTGAGAGTATAAGGAATTCTCTATTAGCAATATTGTTAAGTATTTTAAGATTAATATGAAAATAAAATTACCAATCAGTGTCAGACTATGAGACCCTTGCAAGTGGCCCGCTGAAAACCAGACCTCTTCATCCAAATGCACTACAAATTGAGGGCATTTTCAAAGATAAGAAATTATTATTTTGACTCCTATTTGAAAGAAAAATGATAATTTTCATAAATACAATTTTTCCAAGATGGATGTCATACTTTGTTGACTAATCTTCTTTTTATGATTTTTTTTTTTCCAGCCAGAACTTTTAACAAATTGATCCAATTTTATGCTTATTCTCTCTAGGTGAAATTCACCCGTTTGCAAAGACCCATCAAAAAGGCAACTCACTGCTATGATTCCTACTTACACATCTGCTTCTGTTTAAGGTAGATACAGTGTGGTGTCAAACTTGAGTGGATTTAAGCACTTTGTGGCCTTTGTGCTATATTTACCCTGGCTCCATGGTGAATTTTACCCCGTGATGTTATGCTAGAGGTAGCATGTTCAATAGAATGAGAGATGCCTGGAAAGTAGGAGGAGAATTTCCCCGTTTCATTTACCATAGTTATTTCCAAAGAATTTTCTGTTTCAATACACTATCAATACAGTAGTTAAGACTAACCTTTCAGAAGACATTTGGAACAAAGCTTCACCTTTAATGCAACCAGGGGATGAAAACAGTCTAAGTGAACTGGCCAGCAGGTAAGAGCAATGTTGGCTTAAAAAAATGTAGGAAGTCAGGTGAAAGGGCCATTAATAATAAAGAGACACCCAGAACAAGTGTACTGACTTCACATCTGAGACAACTTGTGTGAATAATAATATTACTGCTGAACTTTGCAGAACACATGGAGTTGTCCTTGACTTCGTTCTTCTAAACCAAGAAAAAAAATCCCTAAACTCATAATATCTTACCACATAACTTTCTTACTCTGCTAATATGTAGTTTCTAAGACATATATGTGTCACAGATAAAGAAATCCCTACAGGAACCTAAATTTAAAATAAACAAAACCAGAACAACAAAACTAACAAAACAAAGCAATCTTCTTCATAACATAGAGATCACTGCCTGAATATTGACTTTACAGTCATTTCTGATTATCTACAAAGGGCATTTGCATGAAGGAAATATGAAATTTCTTTAAAATCCAATGCAGTTACCACATTCAGACACATAGCAACACAAGCTCCCTTTCCCTTTTTCTTCTAACTGCAGATTCCACTTATTGCATTTGTTTATGCCTTCTTTGTGGCTACGCCTCTCATACAAATTTGTTAGGAATAGAAAAAACTGGAAAATAATGTTACAAAATTAAGGGCAATGATTATTTTAACATGAGGATATTATTAATGAATCAGCAAATCCAATAGTTAAAAGTAAAAAATTATGTGAATAGTTTATTCATTGTATTGGAAATGACTCAAAAGCCATCTTTTATGTATCACACAGGAAAAAAAATGAAAATAGAAACCAAGAACCTATTGGTTCAGAGTATATAACTCAGTCCAGGATGTCTGTAAATGGGTGGCATGGTTTCTATCTGTAGTAGTGAGTCTGTTGGTACCTATACTGTTGATGTCTTTTCACATCTGCTTCCAGCATTATTTCTAGGGTAAGAAAAAAAAAAAAAAAGCAGATGAGTGATTCATAAATAGATCCAGGCAATCAATTTTAAAAGGTAACTGCCAAATAGACTGCTAGAATTGACCTAGATGAAAAATCTACTATACTCAAGAAAAAGGGATGTCACTGGGGACTACAAAATATTGAGTAGCATAAGCCACTGGGGCAACTATCAACTTCAGAGTGCTCCAGGCAAAGACTACGTATTTTAGAATGCAAGCCATTGTATAGAGCAATGGTCTGCAATGGAAAAGGTGCAAATTATTGCAGGTATATATACTCATTGAAATTAATAATGCTCAGAACAGCAGATTACTTGCGTATTCTGTTGTTGGTTGCAGAATCAGGCCCTCACCATCCTCCAGAGTCACTGTAGCAATGTATGAACTCATTTGTCACCTTGCATGTTTGTAACTGTCCTTTTTGATTATTTGGTCTTATATGCTTATATATAGGAAAGGGAATTGTCCTGGAAAACTCAACATCTGATAAAACTGTAGGGGTTAGGGACTTTCCAAGCAGTGCAGTGTTGTAGCTAAAGGCACTAAGGTATTTTCTGTGGCTCAATGGAAGCACATTTGTCTGGTAGTTTTTCATTAGTGCTGTTTACAGACCATAATTAGTGATTTTTCCCTAATCTGTGGAGTGTGAATTCTTGCACTGCTTTTCCAGTAGCAGCACCTTTGTGACCAAGCTTCCCCTGAGCCACAAGTGCAATCCAGTGTTCCAGTGGCCCGTGATAGTGAGTTGCTGGTGATCACAATGCATTAGTGATGTGTTTCTGAATCATCGACAGCCAATGTAAGTTAGTTCTGTTGGATCACTTCATATTTTCAACTGAAGAGAAAATTTAGTCATTTCTTTCCTTCCTTCTTTGGCACATGCAATCTTAAACAAGCTTGAAATACTATTGAAAATATCATAAGGACTTGATAATTAAAGTTGGATCCTTTGCAGCACTAAATCTGCACAAATTGTATTGGTTTATAGTATACCTCGTTTGTACAGGGATGCCATTTTTATTTTAACATAACAGATCTCTGAGAAAACAGGCCACTGGAGTCAGGGTAACAGCTGAACTCTGCAGCCCTTCTCTTTCCAAAAGTCAAAGATGAAATAAAATTGGAGAAATGTTTTAAGCTTTTACTGCCTTACATGCAATGAGAATTTTCCTATACATAGAAACTTGAATTCTTCCCTCAAAACCTTGTGTATTCAAATGAGAGATTTATGCTAATGGTGTAGTCACTAGCTTTTTCTGAATGTTGTCGAGGAGATGGAGGTCCTTTTGGAAAGCAATTAACATGTCAGGTCATCAGGAGGTGATTTAGCCCATCCTTCCTTGACTATACAGCCAGGTATATGCAGAAAATGCAGAAAATCTAGTCTTTTTAGATACAATGAAATAGGAGATTAATCTGGATGGGAATATCTTCTTGGTGAGACTAATTCTCAAATATTGGTGAAAATCCTAGAAATATATGCTGGAAGACACACCAGCAAGCCATTCTGTCCACTGTCCTGTTCTAAAACAGGATCCAAGCACTTCATGCCTGACAGGTGTTTATTCAACTTCTTTATACAGGAATAATATTTCATAGCCTTCTTTCTTTTGCCATGTAGGTGGCTCAATACTTCATGCAGCATTATCACCCTGTGAAGAGCAGCCTTAGAACAGAAACAGAAAAAAGAAGGTCCCAGTGTCCTCTCTGGCAGGTCTCAGAAGCAGGCACTTAGGGAAGAGCAAGTAATCAGAGATGCTTCCCTGACAATACTGCCCTATCTCTAACAGTTTTCTGCTCCGTGCTTTCCCAAGCCAGCATTGCTTTCTTTACATTTTACTGTTATTGGGTGAATATTTCCTATCTCTCATGTCTTCATGTAGACTTTCAGCACCTGCAGCATCAGTATCTCTTGGACCTGTATCCATAGAAAACTCATTTTACAGAATGGTAAGGTGGAATTACACAGGAGTTTGTGGCTGAGTCTGAGGTAGATCTCCAGACTTCTGTATCTCCCTCATCAAAAGTGTTTTTGCTGTCTTAACAATAAACAGTAGTAATGAAGGGCATTTAAAATGCACCATATTTTGATTCTCTAATCAAGGCACCAAATACTAAAAAAATTCACAATATCATCAATAAAAGTAAAAGTTATCTCCTTAATAAACAGTAGGAATATCTTTTAGATATCAAGCATTTCATATAAGGTTGTAATATTTAATTTAGTGGATGAAACTTGGTATACTATACCCACCATATTCATTTTATATTTTATTATAATATTTGATATTTTACAATAATTATAACTTATAATTTAATATTTTGTTATACATATTTCTGTAACAATGCTTTTGTAAATACGCACACCTCAGATGATTTTAAAGTAAGAAAATGAAGTTTCAATATAATCCACCTAAATTTGCACTGCATCTACCGCTGATTAGATAGAAACCATGCAATGACACTCAAAGATGCTTTCTTGTCATTTTGTTAATGATGACCCATATGTCTTTTCGCTCTTGGACTCTCAGTGTAGTTCAAATCAATGGTTATCATTCACTTTTCAGAGTAGTTTGAAAAACACAAAAACATCCCTAATTAATAGGCTTGAGAGATAATTCCTGAGTTTTCATTAACCAAGAGGGCAGGAAAAAGACAATGTTTATCAAAGATATTCAGGAAATTAGATACAGTTCTAAAGAACTGAAATGGCAAGAAATGTACTGGGGCATTCATTACGATTCAAGAAATCAAGAATTTCTTTCTTTGGATGCAGATAGATCCCACTTGAGTGCATGCAATTCAATAATGAAGAATCTATTCTATCACTGAAAAATGAAGGATTTATTCATGAAATCTCTCATTGCATTAATTCGAGTTGGCCTTGAATTGATTGGAAAATAGATCCACAAACTGCAGACAACAGCACATGAGAATTATATTTGTATCTTTAAAGATTATGCAATAACGTAGATATTTGCAAGGGAGTATTAGACCTTTATACAAAAATAATATTTATTTAAAAAGTAAAAGTAGGAATTTAATGTACTGAAGATATGGGGTGTGGGCTAGAGAAAAGAAAGAAGGAGAAAATATTAATTTAATTACAGAATGACTAATTTATTTGATGCTGTTCATCTTTTCCATTTTAATTACCCGTGGAAAAAGATCTCTAATTCAAAGATAAAAAGGAGAACATGCCCACACTTATGCTGCTGAAAAGCTAAGCAGTTATGTTTAGTAATAAAATCCTAACATTCAAGAAGTTTTACAAAACGTACAAAGGTCCTTAATGATTGTGTTGAAACTAAAGAGACATATCTCAACATATATCAACAGGTACTTTATATTAGCATTTTTACATAGACTACACCATTTCTTTTGATAATACCACTAATACTTAGAATAATCTGTTTACAATGTCATGTTCTATTTTGGCTTAGAACATATTTTTAAATATGGTTGCAACAAAATCAAATACAAAAAATGTGAAAGAAAATAGTCTTTGCTTTAGTTTGTCCTATTTCTCAAGAATATCAGGTGCCAAAAAACAGTGAGATATTTTAGTACAGAAAAATTTACATAGAGGGATACTTTAGTATGTTTAAAACAATCATAAGTCCAAGAGGACTGAAAAAAAATTCATTGGTAAATTTATATGAATCCTAACATTGTTTCAGATATAATTTCTCCTTATACAGTATCTACCCCAAACATAAGCAGTCTTTATTTATTATGTGTGTGCATTTCCAGATTTGTTACTGCTTATGATCCGAGAAAAGGCAAATACTCAGCCGATGTAAATTGTACTAGAGCCATTGACTTCAACAGAAAATTATAATTTATGCCAAATGCAGATTTGCCACAAGGTGTCTTCATGGAAAGTTCTTTAGGGTATGTTGTTACCGAGTGTAAATGTTAGTTGCTATTCAACTCATTTCTTCAAAGTAAAGTGCATGATAGCACAGTGCTCTAAGCTTTCCACTCCTAGCTCTATGATGTAAGGCTGTGTGTGAGCAGTACATAAGGCCCCCAAAGGTTTGTTGGTTATGAGCATTAACTATAGAAAATGACCCTTTTACCCTGAATCCTAAAGAATAGTCCATATGTGTGATTTATTCTAAAAGGACATGTATAGCAATACTTTAATCTCTTTAGTTCACATAATAAAAGCATCATGCACTGCACTATTTGAAATTTTGCAAGTGGTTTTAATAAAAGAATAATCTTCAGGAAATATATAGTTTAAAATGTCTTTTTATTATCTCTTTTTAAATATGGAGATGGGGGGTCATGAGGTGGAAAGCAGGAGGAGTGCAGGCTGTAGGGAGATGGTTGGAAAGTATTGCTGAATCATCTACTTCATAAAGGTAATCCTCATCTGACAGAGCTCCTTTAGTTCTTTTTTTTCCTTTCTTTTTTTTTTTTCCCTCTGAAATGAATAAGAGGAAAAATTGTACTTATTAAACAAGCTGCATTTTTGGCAGAACAGCCAACACTAATCATAGCTCTGTGTTAACCAGCTGGCTATTAGATCAGCATTCATAGCCTTGATTTTGGATTTCTGTGAATCTTCTTATTTAATTTGTCAGAAGACTACAGATAAAAGAAAACATAAACTAATGAGACACTGCATGTTTTTAATTTCAAAATCTCTTTATGACCATAGTTCAGTTAGATATTTAGGCACAAACGTTTGAAGCCAAAGGTACTGCTTGCAGCTTTAAATTTAGCATGCTGTGTTTACCTGCAAATATCCATTTGTTTGCCCAAACATTATCTTGATTAGAAATCAGAAGTTTCCAGCTCCCATTTGTGAAGGTTCTGAGTCACCCTTTGCATTGCTTACTGCAGAGAAATTTGGAAAAGACAGGACAGAAAGTTCCAAAAGCTTATAAATAGATATATGATCTTCAAATGTATCTACTTCTGAAGTCATCAGATACCAATTTATACGAACTCCAGCTATGGATCTGTTTCTGTTTTTTTGTCTCCCTGTGTCATTTAATTTAATCTTCACTATGACTATTATTGGTACGTTCTTTGTGCCCATGTGTAGAAGTCCTACATGTGTTAGAAAATGTAGAGATGCAGACTAAAGGATTCCTTTCTTCCGTTCTCTTCCTCCATACAATAATCTATAATTTATTTCCCTCAATGACCGCTGTTGCAAGTAACGACCGTTGTTGCAAGCATTATAGTAATGCTCTAAAACCAAGTTTTTTTCTCAATTGCTTTAATGCATAAATACAGATTAACAAAGATATAGGCTCTTCCAGTCCATGAAATTTGCTGAGAAAACAGAAGAAAATAGGGCACATTCAAAAAAAATCTAAAAAAAAATAAAAACCCATAAAAAAGAAATGTGAGTTCTAAATGTTGAGAACAAGTTTTGCAGCATGTAATTTTCTCAATGTTAGCCTTTAATTCCAGAAAAAGAGTGGTACAGTACTTAATCATCAATCAATCACTAATCATTTATGACACGCAATTTTTATTCATATTCATGAGTCCTTTCCAATGTTCTAGGTCAGCTTCACCTCACAAGCCAAAAATCAGAAATCAGCATCTGATTCGGGGACTATTGTTGAAATTTAGTATGTGTAACCTTGCTTCCTTAGTTTATTACATGTTATTGTTTTCTTTTTCATCCCAGCTAACAGACTGTCCACCAAAAGCTCAACAATATCACCTGTCACTTCAAAGCACTCTTACATATGACTTGCCTTATCCTGACAGAAAGAGGTGAGAGATGATCTGAGACAAGCATAACGGGTAACCACCTGCATGTAGTAATTTTTAAACTCTCCAAGAACAATGAAAGAGAGCTGACTTTGCTCTGTGACCTAAACTGATCTCACTGGCTAAATGAGGTCAAGCCCGGTCACTCCTGGGAAGTTAGAAATTCTTCTTACAGTACAGCTGAGGCCATGTATTCCTCCTACAGACACTGTGCAGGCAACCCAAACAGCCTGGAGGCAATTCTTAGTGAGATCCTTTATTCTGAAGAAAAATCATTCCTCCAGACATGATCACCCTGGGCTAGGTTGCACTTAGTCATCCTTTAGGATGCTCAGAAAGGAACAGAAAGATATGTCCCCTGGCTCCCCTAAAAATTCCTTCATCAGTTTAACAAAATTTGGTTTTATGTCAAGAGAAGATCCTATGGAGGAGGAGGGCTGGATGATGCAATGAGTGTTCATCCTGTCTGGTCAGAGAAGCTGGCACTGGAGGTGAAGCTGGAAAGGAAATCTCTGTTCTCTGCTCTCCAGCTCCAGTATAGGAAAAAAGATATGTTGCCAGGAATGTGACTGGAGTGTGAGAGCCAGAAAAAATACCCATCAAAATCTGGGACAAAACAAAGTCCTGGAGATTATTTTTTTTTTCCAGAGAGCAAGAAAAATCATTGTTTTCTAGGGTTGTCCTGGACCTACTAAAATGTCTGGTCACTGTGCCCTATTTCCCTCTTTAACAGGGCAGCAGACCCTACAGAGGATAAGAATAATCCGTTCTTAAACACTTTCTGCTTTGCTGCACTTCAAAGGTTATGTTTTTCACAGTACTGCCCTGAGGAGCACACAGACGAGGCAAACGCTTTTCAGGTGCCTGACGCGATGCCAGAAAGTGCTCCTCCTTGTGGCTGCGGGGCTACATGGAGGCTGGCGAACATCCAGCCCTGCGCACCGAGGGATGCAGGGGGAATGCTGTCTACTTGCTGGCGGCTGCGACGTACACAGAGCAATCAGAGGGCTTGTACGCATTGGGGGAAACATTATAAAAAATGTTAGGGACAGAATGACAGATAGAGTCAGAATGATTAATAAAGCAAGCTGCATGGGAAAATAATCATTCTCTATTACAGGAGAATTATAATAAATATCTGCTTGATTTTTCTTACTTTTAAGCTGCAAATGAATGCTCAGTCTTTGGAAAATGTGCTATGTTGCTAATTTGAACTATGCAAATTTCTGTGTACAGGCAGCCTGGGCAAAGCTGTGTATGTTTTTATACACATGTACACACACACATATACGCCAATACTTAGTGCTGACACTTCATGGTATTCCAATCATTCCAGATATTTGATTTTCCCTATGCTAGAATTACATTTCTGGAGTGGGATCTATTTTTCTTTCTTTTCCACATTTTCAGTGTTCATAACAAAATTATTTAAAGTATTTTTTGCAAGTTTTTCCTTCTAAATCCCTTTATATTTTCTCACATAGTTTGAAAAGAAATTTGCTTTGAAAATCCAGTTTGATCCAGAAATACTGAGCATGTGATTCCAATTAGTGTAGCCTCTAAACAGCTCACCGCGTTCAGCGTGATTTTATTTACTTTTGTGAGAGGAAGAAATACCCCTTCCTTGTTTACAGCTGAGAGAAGTGATTCTGAAACAGTAGATGATTTGTCCAAGGTCAGAAAGGAGCTTCAGGTACAGCAGGAAACTGAGTCCAAGGCACCCACCTTCCAAGTGGGTATCCTAACCAATGGACCGCATTGCCCCTCTGATTGCCTGAAATAGTACATCCCAATGAACTATTCAGAAAAAGACTAGTCCTTACTTGCACATATTCAGAATTCCCATCAAACTTGTAGAAAGATTTTCTAATGTTTTTCAATGATGCCTATAAATCAAGATGTCATCTAGACAAATGATGACACATGCATCCACCAAATGGTGAGAAACTGTCATTCATTAATGCCACATAGACAGACGGTACATTTGTCAGTCCAGAAGAGTGAGACTAAGAGTCATCTATTCCTACAGCTCATTGTAATGACACCTTGTTCTGCCCGTTTGTTTTTTTTTTCAGTTTCATTTTTAACTTCTATCCCCATGTAATAATGCTTGCAGTGCTGCTGTAACTTTGTGAAACATTGTTACCTTTTAAAGCCAAAGATTTGAAAAATGTTAAAACATTTAAATACAGTTAATGAGATATGGTACAAAGCAGTGATTATTTCTGCATTATTGCAAGGAGGCGGCACTTCCATTATAAGGATGGTTTCCCAACTGTCACAATGGCTTCCCCATCTATATTACCCTGAATCACAGGTTTGAATCACAGCAGCATCTATTTATAGTGATCTATTTTTATCAGTTACATGAAGCTTATTCTGGTGGAATCTTCAATAGTACTTTAAAAGCAGCCATCCTCATTCTGCAGGGACTTTATAAATCTAACAGCTTTTCTTTTTAAAGGTAAGGACCTGATTTCTACCTCACATTGGTGCTGTATTTTTGTACATCTGGATCAAAAAACACTAAGGAAGATGACTAAGACATCAAATGCATTATTTCATGGAGTGGGTTCCAACAGCTGCAGAAATTGTTCTAAGAGCCAGGATGTTGCTGGTCTCACTGGTCCATAGTCAGATTGCTCAGTAGACAGCAAAAGATGCACTTAAACACCTCCCATGGCATATAAATTCAAAGGGGGATTGAGTCACAGAAGACATGTGTGCTCTGGATTTGTTTATTGATACTGAAGAGGAGTAATCACAACACTTGGGTGAAGCAGCCACAGCAAGCACTCTGCCTGGCTTAGAAATCATGACTACTTCTCATTAACTGAATATGGAGCCAGAGACTGTCAGCGCATAAAAGTGCCATCTGAATCATCTCCCCTACAGTAGGTGGCCTGAATACAGCTGTCTGCTTCTCTATCAGTAAAGTGAAAATACTAATGCTGCAGGATAAATAAAAGACTATGAAGTCTTCAGATAGTGGGGGAGGAGAGTTATTACAGATTGTGAGCCAGTTCCATCTCATCAACACAAAAATGCTTAAGGTGAGAATCCAGCCCCAAGGAGACACTCTGCTGTTCATAAACAAAATGTCTTTTCCATATGTTTTGGGGAATTACACTATATTCCTTTATGAGACCATTTTATCCCAAGACATTTACTTGGTGCTCCCTTGCATCTTACTACAAGCTGATCTCCTGTAGCTGCTAGTGCCTCCCTACATTGCTCCTATTGGAGTTGGTGACACAGAAGGGATGGAGTGAGGGAAGAAGCACCAGATTTGCTTTTTATGCTGAAGCAGAGTATGTTTTCTGTTCTGTGGTGCATCCAGAAGAATATACTGTGTCTTGGGGGCTTTCAAGGCAAAGTTTTAAGAAGAATATTGAAGAGACAAATCTTGGGCAGCACAAGTCAATCTTTCCACCTACAAATGTCCCCAGCTTCTTCATTATGGACAGATCATCTTACTTCAATGATTTTCCCATCTGCTGTGACACTTTCACCTTGTTGTGACTATTGACTCTGTTGAAGTAGCAACAGCCTAAAAACCTTGTTAACAAAAAGGAGATCTGGATTGCAAAATAATACATCCGTAAAGGTAAGATGCTTCATTTAAAATACTTTGTACTGCCTAAAGTTTTCTTCAAAGTATAACTTTGATTTGCATCCTGCTTAGATTTGCATCCTGCTTAGATTGGCCTAAAGCAGCAGGAGCTCCACTGGTCTCAATAAAGCTATGTTATTACAATCAAAAAGAGGGTTATAACCACATGTTTGCTTACTCCGTGTTACATTGTGTGTGAGTTCCGATCTATCTGCTTTATAAATTATGAATGGAATAGGAATTCTGCTTTTTATTAACACATATTTTACCAGAAGTACTGATTAGGGCGAAACATTTTCTATAATTCTTTTCCTTTTTAAATTGCAATGCAAAAAACTTCTCAGACTTGCCCCAGGTTCAGAAAGTGATGATTAAAGAGGTGCTCTAAATTCCTCCTTGGGTTAATTGGGAACTGAAATCAGAAAGACATGCAAAGATGATAGTGAAACAAGCCAAAGAAGGAATGGTCCAGAAAGGGCACCTAATGGTCATTGTCAGTGTTTTGGTCCTTTTGTTCTGGTTTTTGTTGTTGTTCAGGGTTTTTTTAGTGGTATTTATTATATATTTTGTTTTGTGTTGTGGGGTTTTTTCTTATACAAAGAGAAACACTGAGATACTCTGCTACAAAATTATTACAAAAGAGTCCTTTTCTAATCAAGTAATGCAATTATTGAAGAGACAAATACATAAGGTATATATAAAATAAGATAATATTGAAAATATATATAATATAGAGACTACGTGGACTGACAGTGAAAAGAAACATGAACAAAGGAAGGTGAATGAAAATATTGATCAGGGTTTGGAGGTATAAAAAATACCACCATGGTTAGATAAAGATGCTGTTGCTCCAGCTCAGAGGACTTAATCTGCTATAGTTCAAATGGGTGCTATTGTCATAACCATGAAAACTTAAAGCAATTGCAGTGTCAAAGCTGGTTGATCTGATATGCCTCGAACTATCTAAATTATATTTCAGAATGTTTTCATATTAATATAACTTTTAAAGAATAATCTTTATACGATAAGTTTGTCAAACCCTGACTGAAAGCATGTAACTGGTTAAAAGCATCTCTTTTCTCTAATCAAAGGTGTAGCACCTGTTGAAAAAAATTAAATCTGAGCTGAATAATATTCATTAGTTATTAGAAAATGCATTTGCCGGTTCTACGAGTCTGCATTTTGGATACGGTAGTCACGGAAACAAAAAAAAAACCCAAACAACTTCCAAACTATTCAGCTTCTTCAGAGATAAGACTAATTTCTTTTCTGAGTTATCAGTTTTATGATGAGAATATGCTGGAGCTTTCTTCACTTTCCAGGACAGTTTACTTCCTTCCTTCTCACAAACAATCTTCTCTTTGCTTTCTGAACATGAACATGTTTGAAAGCTAAAGCTCTTAGTCTATCAAAGAAGCTCCTGATATGACTGATTCATGTTCCTCTTTCTGATCTCCAGACACTTCAGTCTTAATTCACATCAGTACTTTCAGATATCTACATCACTTAGAAGCTTTGAGCTCTCAAAATAAAACAAAAGAGCTTCCATTTAAATGCCTGATTATATCGAATTTGGATGTATATTAAACATATGTGGGTAATAATTATGCACTTACACAAGGGTAAGCTTCTCTACAGGGTACATGACAGGTTCTTAGCTGTGTCTTGACAGCCATGGCCATGGGTGAAATCCATGCTGCCACAAATTCACTACTTTAGGTAGAATCATGGAATCATAGAATCATATAATGGTTTGGGTTGGAAGGGACCTTAGAGATCATCGAGTTCCAACCCCAAGTGGGTAATAATCTGAGGACCGTACTAAACCAGGAAGTTTCCTGGTGATGTCCTTCACCCGGGCTCCAGGAAGGCAGTAGACTTCCCTTTGAGGAGGGTCCTCCCGGCATATCGGGCCCTCTGTCCCCCTCAGAAAGGAGTCCCCAACAACTATAACCCAAAGAAGTAAGGTAATGACCACTGAGATGTGTTGCTCAATTTTGAAATCAGATTTTTTTTAATTGCAACACAGACCACATTCAAAGCGCACAATTTAATTCCTAGCTGCTAGATGGGAATGTTACTGCACCCAAAGAGAAACTGGAGAGAGAAGGAGGCAGAAAGAAAATTAGATTTTCTCACAATTTCCCTTTCTCTTCCATGAACAGCTGACCAGCAAGGTTTATCCCATGCAGCCCTGGCAGGATTTCATATTGCTGATGTAGACCATAAGAATTTATTATCACTCAGTATCAGCGAATAAGTTAAGCTGTATAGGGAATAAAATATGCAATTAAGCAATTGTTCTTTCAGCTTCAGACTGCCATATTTCTACTTTTTGGTTTATGGCTCAGAAATATGTGTGAATTCTCCATTAAACAAACAGACTAAAAATAACTGTTACAAGAAACTCTGGGTTGATGGATAAACAGATTGCCTGCATATATACAGTAAATCTAATATTTCTTGGTATAAAAATGCTACAAGCATGTGTTTAAGTCCACCCAACATTTCTTGGAAGCAACCAACATACTGCAGAGGGATTCATTTAATTAAATGTAAATGCAGATGTCTGCACCTGAACTAGTCACCCTAGACTCCCTTTAAATTCAATAGAGAGAAATGAGAGTTTCTAGTGTGCAATTCATCTCATCCTAAAGTACATGTCTAAAATAGATCAAATGAATTGCACATAAAAGTGCCTATTCTCTCCATTGACTATAAGAAACTAGCCCTGCTGCAGATGTCTACATCACAGATATCTAGAGTGTGATTGATTTTATCTTCTTTTAGACATTTAAAGCATATATGCCTACACTCCCATTATAAGTAATAGAGAATAATCCAGCCAACCAAATGAAAGTGTCTGTCTTCAGAGGAGAAGAAAGCACTCCCCTAAACTTAGGTAAAAGGATTAGCAACCTTGTACTGAGGAGGAAGATAGAGATTTCTTGATTACCTTGTCCTACACTGGGAGCAGTTCATAGTTAGCAAAGCAAAACAGCTCAGTCTGCTGCAGACTAGCCCTGGGAGAATTTTTCAGTCAGTTCGCAAAACAATCCATCAAGTTGATCTCAACAGCCTCTATTGCTTCATATTGTCTCTTATCATGGGATTTATTTTTTCTTTCAGCCCTCAAGCCAGAACAGCAAACCTACAGGTCAGCAGACACAGCTTCAGTACAAGATGTAGACTTGAAATGTGAGTTGTCCGTCTCTCCGCTATATTGGTCAAGGGACCCAATATAGCACAAAAGAAATACAAAATTCTCCCAAGAAGTTCCAACTATGTAATGATATCTTTACTTTATCATGACCAACAGACAAAGGTGGGAGAAACCTGAATGTACATCTCCCCAAATGAAATTAAATTCTTCTGCTAAAATTGTTTTGGAAATGCTTAATCTAGTATCATATTAATGTGTGGATCAAGAAATGGATTCATTGGAAAAGTCAGATGCTTAATTTCAAAGTCTGAGATGCTAGAAAATAATCAGTTCTTAAAGAGTACCGTGGATGTCAGCAAAAATATTTGCTTCCTTTTGACAGCATTTTAACTCCACTTCAATAGCTGATTTAACTTCAATCTGCTGTTAAAAAATGTTTCAGCACTTTACTGGTTTAAAGTATTGAAATGTCAGAGCTTTGCAATTTATCCAGATTTTTCTGTAACACACAATTAAAACCCCCAACAATTACATAAGTATAACATTTTCTGAAGTTCCTTTAAAAAATGCAAGAGAAATGCATGATTACCTGTGCTGGAGGCATGTATAGTAAGATTAATAAGGGTAAAGGATAAACTATTAGTGACATAAGTGGCAATAGTAAATCTTCCATTTTTATTGGTAAATGTTTGATGTGTTTTATAAATCAAAGCACTTCTAATCAAAATTGCTGCTCCATATATTTTGGGGAGAACTGAAGAATGTAAAATTTGATTAATTAGTCTCTTTCTAATGTATGTGTTATTAGATGACAATAAATGTGTTGCACAAAAAAAGAAATTATATTTCTCAATTTTTATATTAATTTATCATATTTATCCATGTCAATCTATAATGACTTTCAATATTGTCTTAAGCTATTACTCACAGTAAATTTCACAGTTATTCTTTAAGATTACTGCCAATCATATCCTGCTACACCATTGTTGATGCTTATATATTGATACAGTATAGGTGTATCCCATAAGTGTTAATGTGAAAATAATGAAATGGTTTCATGTATCATCGAATTACAGTTAAAACAAAAATAGAGCATGGACATCTTATGCAGCTTATTTCATTTGTTCAACAAATGTTGCCAAAAAAAGCTTATGTACTTCACTGGTTTCAAACAGGAAATTTTAAGACAGTTGTGAATATTCTGAATTGATG
Source organism: Tringa tobata (assembly GCA_033628505.1). NCBI lineage: Eukaryota > Metazoa > Chordata > Aves > Charadriiformes > Scolopacidae > Tringa > Tringa tobata. The sequence goes on along the minus strand of JAHREE010000422.1, from coordinate 5,002,803 downwards.
CTGGTTTTCATCAAAAGATTTTCATTTAAAAAACAAAACAAGGAGAAATAAGAAAAAATGGGATTTTCACACAGAAAACACTTCTTTCTTCCTTGAGTTCTTCAGTCAGCACTTTCCCCATCAGGAGAGAAAGAAGAGGGTAAGGAAAAAACTCTGAAGAGAAAAAGATTCACTTTTTCTTCCTCTATTTTAAAATCAGTTTCATGATGTGTGAGTCTTTTTTTCAATTGGTGCTCGTCTTGCTCACTTGCAGCTATCCAGCAAGTTAGGCACCTGACCTAGTTAGTGCTGAATAAACAAGGTAAATGATCTCAGAAAGTAATTATAGAAGTCTGCAAACCAACATAGGTGGACACAAACTTGGGAAAGATGAATCCCACCATTGAAAGAGTTCACTCAGGCTCTTAGATTTAGTTGCGAAAAAATCTGTACTTTCTCACAAAAATCCAGTGTGCTTAGATGAACTAGTACATAATTGTACATAAAATTGAAATTTTCCTCTGCTTCTAGATAATGAAGATAATGAAATTCCCTAGAAATTATCAGCTAGTGTCAAAAGAGTAAGACATGCTTTGAGCCATTTGAAGATACACTACTTGTGTACTATAATTGTCTTATTATTAATGTTTGCTCATTCAGAGAATTTGCATGTGGGTCATAGCATGATTAAAAATCTTTGATTCTCTTTAGAAATTTTCTGATACCAATTAGGTATCTGCTGTCTTCATGATGAAGTAAATTGAACTGCAGTTGTAATGCTAAGATGCACTTCATCTCTGCCCAAGTGTGCTCATGGAGTGTAAAAGAACATCTCTCTGTTAACGTGGTCTAATCTACAAAAGGAATCTTAGACCCCAAAATCCAGACCGCCCTGAAATTTGGCCTGTAGAGAAGGATCACTCTCAGAAGGATGTACAGAGAGGAAACTTTCTTCCTCATCTAAAGCAGAGATACAGATAGAAAATCTTCAAAAACTCATCCCATTTGTACTTTGAAAGAGGGTATATGAACTATTTTCTTTTTTTCAGCTATAATCAGTTACTAATTTTGTGAAAGCAACTCTTCACAAAAACCTCCAAGCGTTAACAAAATAGTCAAGGTTACAATATATATTTTATAGGCTTTGCTTTTGTTTTTAGAATGAGAGAGCACTTAAAAAGTGCTCTCAAAATAACAAAGATAGTAATGGATGGTGATTTTCCTCTTTTGCTGATGTGCTGTTAATCTCTATGTGAGATTGCTTAAAATCAACCTTTCCAAGTGCATGTAAAGAAATGAAGTTTGCAAATTCGTATGATTGACCCAAATATACTTTACAGGCACTATTTCTTACCACTCTACATTTTGCATGGAGCTTCTCCTTATCCAAACAAAAGAATGATGCTTCTCCTTCAAAGAAAAAGACTTCTGGTTATAATCTTACAGTCACTAATATAACAAAATACTTTTATTTATATCTGTGCATTGTTATGAACTGGATATTTTCTTCACATTCCTCAGCAGCATCTATTTGTAATACTCTTGTTCAACACGAGATCAGTATTAGAAGAGACAAATTCAGACTTCTATGCCCTTGCAACCTCAAAGTAGTTAAAGATACATTTATTCTTTAACAGTAAGGGACATCGATTGGTGGGTTGGTAAGGTAAATCTTCTCTATCTTTAACAGAAGTCTTTGACGAGGGAAACATTGATCGAGAAGGATCAATCCACAAAATCCACAAACGACCAGCTGAAATTACTGACCAATATCTCACCACCTTCTCTGACAAGAGGACCAAACCTTTAGTCCATCAAAAAGGCCACCTTACCATATTTTATTCAATGTTAATTTCAAATATTTTCTTTAATGTGCAGTGCAATGCAATGAAACTTCACAAATCATCATGAATATGGGTAGTAAAACATATATTTCTATATTGCCTCCTCATAAGTGTAAATTAGAAAGCAGATCCCAGCCTTGTAGCTCATGTGAAAGATGACAACTGTGGTGCTGTTGCAGGAGAAAACCAATACATGTCATCACATATCTCAGCTGCCTGTGAGACATGCAACTTCAGGGATCTACTAGGAAGGACCACACAGCAAAAATATTTGCCCAGTGTCATTCCTGAGCAATATCAATGACATAAGAGATAGAGCCCTTAAGGAGGGAACAAACATATCCTGAAATTTTCCTGAAGCCCATATGTGAGCAGAGGCTCAAATGCACAGATTAAGCTCAAGCAGAGTTTTACCACCAGTGCTCCTTGAACCCACAAGGAAGATGAAGAGACCTTGTCTTTGTGTAGCATTGCAGAGGACAGTTGCCCCATTTTAAAAAGTAACAGTATGGTCTTGGTAAGGTGAATCATTTCTGTCTTTTTAGTCAAGAGGAGAAAATGATGGTAATTGTATGCATATTTTTATATAAGTGCTTCTTTTGTTTCTGCCTTGAAAAAGTGAATGTATTGTGTAGCTGTGTCTCAAAAGAGGAAAGACCTTTAATCAGCAAAATATTTCTGTGGTTTTCAAGGCTTTTTTTATGATTTTCATCATTTTTATACAATAGTGCTGCAGTTTTAAGTTAATTATCTCATACAATGGAAAGATGAAATAAATATTGATTTTGTTGTATAATAAGGAAAAAGTCTTTGAAAACTCTATCTTCTAAACTTTTTTTTCCCTTCCAGCAGTAAGAGCCTATACAGGGTGTATTTCTTTGGTAATATAATAAAAAACACGTCACATTGAATTAGATTTTAAAATAATAATAATAATTAATTACTATTATTACTATCTTTATCACCTACACGTTACAAACAAAAAAGGAAAAATGTTTAGCATTCCAAAGCTAGCCCCAATCTTGTAAGTTCTCATGTCAGAGGAGCTACACTTGCTGATTAACTACATAGTGGGACAAGTCATATACTATTAATAATAAAAACTAAAAGTTACATAGAGTTTCATTACCACCACCACCCCCAGCTATCAAATTGCAGTCCCTGAGGGATATTGAAGTAGTAGCAAGCATTTAAACTTTGTCTGGCTGAATTTCATTAGGAAAACACGTCCCTGAGACTCAGTAGCCTGAGGATGCTCAAGTAGAGGTGTAACAGCTCTCAAATGCCTTAAAATGAAATCTCTGGTTCTCTCTCCTTACAAGCGAGCAAACTGAAAAACTGATTTTTTTCACTCTGAATTCTGGCCTGATTGTTCCCGGACTACTCAATGCAGAATCTTTTACTAAAATTTCTTTCTGGATTTACCCACCTACACAAATGGGATGTTCCCAACACAGATAATCCCTAGGCAAGTTGCTTGAATTTGTTCAGATGAACCTTATATATCCCACAGAAAGACACATTTTTAGTTCCTTTAAATCTTCCTTGTTCTGATGCTGACTGGAAAACAATATTTTTTATAAACAGTAATAGTTTCCTTAAGACTAATTAAATCCAATTTATAAACAAATCCCTTAAACTGTCACTAAAAAAAAAAAAAGAAAAAGAAAAAAAGAAAACTTTTCCCTCATGTACCTCAATATCTAAACTGAATTCCCCGGACATATAATATTTCAAGCTGAAAACCATTACAACACCACTATAATGTTTTACCATGCTTGCTCTTAGATTATTGACATATTTTAAGAGTTACAAGGAGCATACTGCTGTGTATCTGCAGATGTTTTACTTTTGATTCTTTGTTTTCACTTGCAGTGTCCTGACATATTGCAAAAAGAATCTTCTAGTCATTTCCAGATATATCACCCTTCCTTAAGGAGAAATTGACCATGGTTTACAAAACTTCCTCCAAACTCGAATGTATATTTCCACTATTATGTATCTTTCCTAAGATGTGTAAGCTACAGAATTATTTTTAATTAAAATCTATGCATAGACTTCTTTTAAATCTCTTTTTTTCAGTTTCACATTTTGGAAAGCTCTTATAGATATTCACAGGAATGATAAGACTGTGAACTGATAAACTCTAATTGAGCTATGTTTACTGGCTCTTATTTGATGTTAAAATAAATATTGACATGCTACAATGAAAATGCTTTGTATCTTTTCTTATAGTTTAATGCCATAATTATCAATTTCTTTAAAATATACAATTAGGGATGTTATCCTGCCACCAACTGAATCTTGTAAAAGTTTTTGGAACTAGATTCTGAGCAGTTTAATGTTTCTAGAAGTTGTTTGGTCCCAAAGTAATGTAAAAAAGTGGTCTTCTACAATCTGGGTCAATTCACACTGAGATGAAGATACTTGCACCATTGCCATTTATCAGTTGAGAAAGAAATGCATCACATAAAACGTAGCTTTTCCTAGAGGAAAACAGGTGTAAATCAGTTAAAATGTTTGTCTGGAAACTGGCAGTTTATCACCTAGGTGATGATCCCTTTATATTTTTACTTTGTAGTGTGAAACATAAAACAATTTCAGATGACAGGATGACAAAATACCATTTTTTCCCCTGCTGAAATCTTTAACCTCTAAGAGATTATGATTCAGATATATTTTACATTTGAGATGAACATCGAGAAATCCCAAATCTCAGCAGTGAGGCATTAAATAGCTGCGTGCATTTGGCAGTGGCAGTTTGCCACTAAGTCACACACTGTGGAGGATTCTCCCCCTGCAAAGGAGAAAGCAGCAAAACGGTTCGGAGATGTGGAACAGCTTGCACCCTGCGAAGGGGCACTTATCACAGAAACAGTGTGATTTTCAAACTCAATCTGTTAATTGTGCTCGTGCAACTTTCTGGGAGGCTCCACTGGCGTGCTGCTCAGATGTACGAAACTGCTGCTCATCTCAACAACAGTGTCTGCGCTCTCCCTGTGCTCTCCGAGGGAAGATTGGATCTGATGCATAAACCGGGACAAATGGATACAGTTCTGCTGACTTCAGGGTGCTTTGCAGTTGAGGATCTGTGATAATCTGTAAAATACATCCATCTCTTTGCAAACTTTTTTTTTGGCTGAGTGTCTTATTTTATGCTAAGAAGTTCTTGCCCAGAATGTGCTGTGTTTGGGCTTCTTTTTTCTTCTTTATTTTTTTTTTTTTTTTAAGAATGCTGTTCAATTCCAGACAAAGTTTTCAAAATCAGTAATAACTGTAGTATAATCTATTGTACTTTTTGAACAGAAAACCTGTTAATGATTCCCAGTCATTCTCAAATGCCTGGCATATCTTTGACAAGCACTGAGCAGAGACAGAGAATAGGAATCCAAATTCTATCCTGTCATTAGGCGAGGACTTTGATAAATCTGTTCTGCTTTAAGCCTCTGAATGGTACTTCCTGCTAAAATGCAAGGGCTGGCTACAGACCTGCTGCATTCCATTATCTATCGGTATATTCTGAATTTTTTTTCTCTACAAATAAAAAATATATCTGACCAAAGATATTGATAATTTCTTCTGGTCAATGGGCATACCCAACTGGGTCTAGACATTGGCTTGGATGACAGTGATAAAGTATTACCATTGTGGCCTTCATCTTGCTTTTTGCCCTTACAATTTTCTTAATTAAAATTAATGGTACCTGCAAGAAAGATGCAGAGCATAAGAATAATTCTGGAAGGAAGAAGCATGCATTAATTCATATCTTCATGAAGGACATTATCTGGCAAAGAAGCACCTGTCTATTCACGAGCCAATATTTATTCAATTTTATGTTCTTATTAATTTAGCAGTATTTAGAGTTCAGTGATATTTTTAATTGATGTTGTAAGACCAAAAAGTTTAGATATGTAAAACAGAACCATAAGACTCAGCCCAGATTTCCTCTTCAGAAGTAAGTAAAATTGGTACCTGAATTGTATGAAGCAGTTTCTCAGAAATAAAAGTTAACAGATTTATCTATAACTCATTTAGCTGATGGGAGGACAAGTCAGCATTGTGTCATTAGTTGTGGTCAGGGTAGCATGACTTGGATCAACAGAGTACATTAGTAATGCTATTTAAGAGCTTATATACTTCAGTGCTTGCATTTTCTGCAACCTCAATTAAGTTTACAAGGTGGGATTTATCCCTCTCACCTGCAGACAGCTAAAAATTAGTCTCTGGTCCAAACCATACATCAAAAATCTTCATGCAATAAAGAGAAATATACCTTCAGAAATCCATTTTAGGATATCAAGATTCATGTCCCGAAGTTACCTATTTTCATCCTCTGGCTAGTGAGGGAGCCTGGCAAAGTAGCTAGCATGTACAAAACTGTAATCTGTCAAAAGTTAGGTGACATGAATCCAACTTGTGAGGTTTTTTTAATGGTAGTCTTTATATAACTTTAAAAAAAAAAATCAACTACAAAACCTGGCAGAGAGCTTGTCAATTTGCCTGGAAAGATAGGCCCAAGAAAGCAATTATCAGAGGACTGAACATACATACTTAGAAGAATGAAATGAAAGTAGCAGACGCTGTTACTTTGTGTTTTTCGCTCCACAAACTGTCACTCTGAGAGTCATGTGTATTAAAAATAATAATAAGCCTTACAGGAAAATTCAGAAATTTCCTTCCTCCTGAAAATAATTTAATGGTTCCAGCTCATGGAATAAGGGCTATATGAGTATAAACATGTTAGACAATGTATCCACTGTATTCCAGGATTAGACTGGAAACAGACCAGATGCAGATTGGGCAACAAGTCTATGTTGTGTATTTATAAACAACTGAATCTAATGCTGTCCTTATATGTGACTGGAACAATGTGGCACCATCCAAATGGATAAGACTAAAAATATACAAAGGAACATTAAAAAAAAAATCAAGACTTTTTTCTTTTTTCCATAAAGTGTTAGTAGATCTCTGTGACCTCTCTTGAAGCTCATATCAATTTTAGTTTAGCAAAATTATAAGGGAGAATGCCAATATCATTCTCAAAGTGCAAGCGTAATGGAAACTGCACTTGATATTTTCTTCACTATGACTAACACACACACAACTCAGCATTCCACCACTGAAAGAGGGATTGAATGGTTGACATTAGAAATGATCACTAGCAAAAAATTAGCTACATTTTTCCAGTGATAAGCTGGATACGAACAAGAGGTAAAATGTACAATAAGGCAGAAAGTGCTCTTCTTTTCAGCATCATAACACCATGAATAATAATAATATATGTGACGTTCATTGCAAGCTAGATGGGTTTATCTGACTAGAAAGTAAAATATTGAATGTAGAATGCCATTCATAAGTCGATGGTGTCTCTTTACTACAAATACACTTTGGTCTGAGAATTATAGTGTTATGAAGAGTGCCACTGAAGAGTAATATAGCTACAGGTGGGTTGAGTGTGATAAAAGCTTTGTACAGTAAGCTGGTTTTGCAGTAGCTACCATTATACATCTTTTCACTATGGTTGTTTGGTTTTTTTTGTGAACAAATGGGACTCTTGGACTATTTATTTCTCTGATACTTGCATAATAAAATGATGACACAGGTATAGTAACAATATGATGCATATTTTTACATGAAAGTGCTCCTCATAAAAATGTTCTGGCATTGGGACCGTTGCAGATGCTGTAGACATCATTTTTTCTGTGGCTTAAGATCTCTGTCATTCATTTCTGTTAACAAGTGTTACTTACTACTTTTTCAAAAATTCTAAATAAATGTGAGGTCTAATAAAAAACAATAGGCATGAATATAAGCAATTTATTACTGTGGAAGAAAACTGTTAGAAGTTCTATGAATAGTTTCATATAACATGTTGTGCAGAGAACTCAACTCCATTTGACCAAAGACCAACATTGTTAGACATCTCCAAGGCTCACAAGCAACATACCTCACGCAACTGAAGTATGAGTTTCAGGAAATCCCATGCTAGGTGATTCTGTTAAAATCTCATTGTTTTTGTGGTGAGTTTTTCATAAGGGAATATGGTAGAAATACTTCTGAAGAGCCCATAAATACTTACCTAAACTTAATGTGAAGCAAATTTCTACTTACCACGGTTTTATAATAGGTTTAGTGCACTTGTGTGGCTTCCAAACTGTATCATGGTTGAAGAAAGTAAATTATTCTCTTACTTAGAGTGGGAAAAGGATTTGAGATCCAAGGTTACACTGTATTTCTCATTAATGTATATAGAGTTACCAAGACTGCAGAAAGGCCAGTCTTAATTTATCCAGAATGATGAATGAATATTAAGATAGCAGGCAATCAGGTAATCCCAACCCTACATCCTTCTGTCAACTCTTATAGACCTTTAATACACTTGCCAGGATGTCAGCTCAGACCTGAGCAACTGGTGCAGTAAAGATGCACATTAGTAGTGCCTGAACTTTAACAGTGAAGCACATTGTTTGTCCTGACAGTCCCATGGGTAAGGGACAACTGCGTTAAGCACAATGTGAAGCTAACACCCAGGTCTCTGTCAAAGAGTGAAATGGTGACAGGTGTTCATTAATGAAAAAGGTATAGAACAATTTTCCAGGTGACTTATTTTGCAGAAATTCAGAGAAAGAAAAAAAAAAAAAAAGGAGCTTCAGAGATTGAGGCTGCACTATACATATGGTATGACATGAAGGAACAGCCTATAAGGTTCTGATTGTGTGAAACTGAATGATAAGAAAAGCACACGCCTCTGCAAAAGGATATCAGTATGCTAAAATCCTTTATTTTCTTCCCCTTCACTAAACATACATATAGAGTTGATTTTCCTGGCTACCTTTTGGCTTCTTTCCCACAAAGTCTGACAAAAGAGAGACCTCTTATGACTACTTCTGCTGAAAATCTCAGATAACCAAGTCACTTATTATTTAGATACTTTTTTATGGATTTAAATCTCTTATCTTTAGACTCCAAATTTCAAACTTCTTGCTACTGTTCCAGGTATTTTCTGTTGCTCTGAACATCAGAATAAAATGTTTGTTTTATGAGGACATCCTTCAAAGATAGTTTGGCCAAAATGCCATTGTGACATCCTGCAGTAGTAAGAAGTGATTCATCTTTTCTGTTTCCCAGCCAAGCAAGATATCCATTCATTATTTTCCCCAAATAGGAAGTTTCTTTGTAGCACAAGCTTTTAAAGTCCTCTTTATCTTCATTAAACTGTCACACCAGCTGACAAAGTTTTGTCATTGAACTCCAGCAGTACTGGTATTAAAAAAGTCCTGCAAAGTTCTCCGGTGTAAACAACATTTGTACAGTACCTGAGACATAGTAGGTGATGTCTCAGCTGGCTAGTCAAGGATGTCAGGTTGTAGCCACGTACTTATAGCTGCCACACTCTTAAACTGACAGGGAAATCAGATGTGATTATGATAGTGACTGGTTTTCCACACTGGTTATTTCCTTGCATTCCTAGAGTTAACACAGAAGATACGTGCTGAAATGCACATTATATCCAGGCTGTGTGACATTGCTCTTACTTAAATCTTCTTGGGCTCAGCTAGTAAATTGCAGAATGATGCAGTTACAGCTTAGTCTGTGGCTGTTGCTGCATTGATGACAGTATTCAAATTCAGAATCTGACTTTGGGAGGAGACCTGAAATTAAAATATGAGGACCATCAGAACAGTATAATGGATAAAAGATATTGTCTGTACAGATGTGTATACCAGTAACATACTACCTCTTACACTTCAACAGTTGACCAGGGTCATTTCACAATGAAAGATTGTCCAAGTCCCACCTCAAAAGCTTCTGAAATTCTTGTCTTGACCTGCACAACTGGGAACATTTAATGTGTGAAATTCAGAGCTCCCCTGATCCTACGGTCCTTCTTTGTAAACTTTGTTTTATAGGTGAAGCAATCTGATTACTTCTTCCACCAAGTACTTGAAAATTTTAATGCTATTTATATTAAAAGCTATTCCACTCATTGGTTGAAAGATGTCAACTTGTCTTTCAAATGCTGTAGAGCAAGTCTGAAAGGTACTCTTTCAGGAATACTAAGATTTCTTTGCAAAAATCGATTACATTTGACTGGTACAATTGCTACAGAATATGGAAAAAACAGTGGGAAAAAATCACTTTTCAGTGGCACTTTAGTCTATCCACTGAGGCCTTTTGCCAATATTTAAAGGTGACATTGAAGCACAACAAACTGTACTGATTGTAATGTGAGTTACATTATGACTCCAACACTTTTGTTGCTATCACTTTTCAGCATGCCAAAGATTCCTTGCTAAAGAAATAATGACATTTGAATAGCTGAGATTTAATCATACTTTCAGTCCTCCATATTTAAATAATCCTTCCATATGTGTTATAAATTGAACACTTTTTCCTTGTTTATAAACTATACTTTCAATCCAATAGAGATAGTAAATAAAGCAAAATTAGTGATCTCTATAACGATCTTTAATCTGAACATCTGACACAGAAATAATAGAACGTTCTGGAAAAAACCTCAATAGCATAACTATTCTTCTAGCTTTATTTCAGTTCATCACACTTAAGTTAGTGATGTATTTTTCAGGATGGATGGTAAAATGTCAGTGCAGCAACATTATAAAATTTGCTATTATTTTTGTAGTATAAGCTAGTATTTTCTGTTTATCATTGAGAAGAAGGATTTTGATTTCACCTTTCTGCTTCCTTCCCAACACAATAAGATATTTGCTCTATTCAAGTGTTTACAAATTAACAGTGGATATTTCATAGCAAAAATAAGGAGAGAGTGAACAGTTGAGTGAAGTGAAAGGGCTAGGAGAAGATTGAAGAGCAAAATGGGGTGAGAGAAAGGAAAAAATATTAGTTTATGATATCGTTATTAGTAGTAGGAATATCCAGACTGACATACATACATAAAATTTTAAATTCTGGATTCAAATATACATATTTTTCTCAGTTTATTCAGGACATTACATGTGCTATGGGATAAATAGAACTGGAATGATTCTCACATATTGTGAGAAAAGGTTCTCCTTCGTGTACTATTGCCTTTGTAAAAATATGCATGGCTACATGGTCTGAAGTTCAAGATACCCTGATGCACCCTAAAAAATCCTTATCTTAGTCTCATTATCTTGTGACTAAGTCTGCCAACCATTTTCTCCAAGTCATCCCATCTGCCCAAAATCTACAACTGATCACCAGTTTAGCTTTCTCTATTTAGGGGAAAAACAGAATTATTTTTCATTGCCTTCTGCCCAAGCCTCTGGCAGTCACATCAACAGTCCCATCTGTTCTTTTTCCAGCTTAATCCCACCCAGATCTCTGATTTCAGGATTTGCAATTTAAAGGGAGGATGTGTGATATGCATAATCAATGCATTTACTCAATTCAGTATACTTGCACAATAACCCACGTTCATTCTCCCTTTTTGCTCATACATGTACACACATGTGCATATGCACACATGAAGACTTTTCATTCCAAACGTACCTTTTCTTAACTGAAAAAAACAAAGTGCCAAGATAAATTCAGTCACTCATACCTTTGGCTTGATGGAGTATTGCTATCCTGACGAATTTGCTTAAAAGCAGGGATGTCAGAACTGTTAAATCACCGGGCCTGACAACACGTGCTGTAGATTTTCAGAGCTAGGCTGGAGGCAGCAAACTAAAATGTCTATACGTATGTCTTAAAATTGTCATCTTGCATCATGTCTCATTATTCTGTTATTAAGGAGCAAAGACAGTTGCTGCATCATTGAGGAAATGTACTTTGCATCAGAAGCTATATTTTGTTGCATTTCACAAATGAGAACTCAGTGGAAGAACAAGTAAATAAAAAAATCAAAACAAGTTGGCCTTAAAACTTCTGTGAGACGCTTCTGGGACCACAGCAGAGTTTAGTATCTACAGAAAACAAAGTTCTACACTATTCCAAACTAGTTCCATTAAACAGAATCCTGAAAGTCTAATTTATTTACTTTTTTACATCATAGAGAGAAAACCCAGTAAAGAATAAAGCATATAAAATACATATCATCCAAATCTCTGGTCTGAAATCTGGGGTGATAGTGCTTGTATCACTATAAGCGTCTGGAGTGCTGTGAGGACACCAGCCTCACAATAACTCAGAATAGCTGGTAAAGCTTTCAGTTTAGGTATAGTTTAAGATTGGGTCTTTAAGCTATTCCTTGGACTCACCAGCCACTGACACTTCATAACACATCTCAACAGGAAGAGACATTTTCTGTTCATAACTATTGGGGAATATACCAAGTAAACAGTGTTAATCTGTTAACATCTCTCCTTACAGACTGGTCAGTGCTGATTTCTGTGACAGTCTGCATGAAAATGCCAAAACATAAGAATTAACTTCTAAAAATATCTTAAACATTTTAAATAAATACCTTAAAAATGAAAAGAAAAGTATAATAGACAGAATATCACTCCTTCTATGGATACTTTACTTTTTAAAAAAAAAAATGAAAGGGTTATGACCTCTAAGTTTACTTCTGCATATATGGAATAAAAGAATGCATATATTTCTACATATACATCATAAACGCCCCCATAATTGGTAACTCTAAATTCAGCCAGTGATGTGGTATACAGAGTAGACTGTAGATGTCCTGAGAGTCCTTAATTTTACTCATTTGGTTGGAAGGATGCTAGATTTCCCCAAGATACGTTTTTAAAGCAGAAAATTGAAATACTACCTGTTGAATCAAGTGCTTTTTCCTTTTAGATATGTAGGATTTTCCTTTTTAGTACATTCTGTGTTTTTTTATAAAACACTTTTTTGAGTTTGAAATACATTGTTGCTGGTGCATTTCTGCCCTTTGAAATTCATCAAATTCTTATGTAAAGTCTGATGAGGAACAAAGTTCACATCACAGACTAAACCTGGATCACAAAGAACATATGGAGACATTACTTACACCTGTTCCTGTAGATGCACTGGCTACTCCTCTTGAGAGTCAAGTCCATTTAAGGCATAATACATATCTAGGTCTTCTGAACAGTTGAACACTTACAAGAGCTTTTCCAAGGCAACACTAGCTCAGATACAAACCAGTGCTATTTTGGATCATGATCCAAGTATTCCTATCAAATCACATTCACATCAAACATCAAAGCTTTAGATCAGTCTTTCAGGAGATAACAGCATTAAAGTTTAGAACAGTCTAATTTTTCTTATAAATTGTGTAGCAATGTAGCCGTAACTTCTGACCTTACTTATCAAATCTGTGTTTGATTTGGTTTTGAGTTCTTGTGAGAGGATGCCAAAAAAATTACACACATTTTTATATGGTCACAAAATCCCTCTTCTCTTCAGGAATTTACTTGTTAAATCATAATACAAAATAAACACCTTCTTCAACAAAACATGGACCTTCACTTACAGACCTTTTCTCACACTGCCCTTCACCAAGAGATCTTTTCTTCCATTGTTCTGGAAATCCCATGGCTGTTTGGTAGCCCATGTATTTCTTTTGGGATTACATCTCATAGTAATTCTTATTTCCATGTAACCGTGGTATAAAATAAATTTAGGCATCAAGAAACCCTAATCTGAGTGGACCTGGCATATTAATGTATGGTTCTTCTCTATGTTCCGTGAGCTTCTGAAGGTCACTTCAGAAAAAAGTCTTGTTGGTGCATATGTGTACAGTTCACTAAAAGAACACATTTATTCAGCAGGACTGTGCTGCACTACAATTAGTCTGATGTTTATTTTCACCTTTTTACTTCATTGCCAAAGTTGAAAAACACCTTCAAGAAGGTATGAATTAATCTAATACTACCTATATTATATTGTGTGTGAGAATTATATCCCTTTTGACCCCATAAGATAAACCAGGAAAAACTGAGCAAAGTGTAGTTAAATTAGAGCAAGCTGTCCTCAGACCAAAAGAGTTAGCCTGATTCAGAACAACTAGAAGTATCCCAGGGAGGTGGACTGGTACAGGCAAGGGTTGGAAGAATTCCTTTCAAGACATTTGTAACAGCCCTAAGACTTGGAGGTTCAAAAATAAAAAAGCTTCATGACTCCCATTCATAAAGCCAAACGGAAAACATTTCTCCCTCTACCTCTAGTGCACAGGAGTATCTCCTGACTGAGGTTTGTTAACAGTATCAATGTACTCAGACCATGCAATACCATGAAGTATCTACTGTTCTTTTTTCTGCTTCTCTTCTCACCTTGTTCTTGCCTAGAGGCAAAATTCATTGCACGATACAATGAGAAAGATCAGAAATTTTATTAATAAGTAAGACAAGAAAAAGAAAACAGCTTGAAAAATAAAAGAGGCGAAAATAGCCATTGTAGCAGAATAAACCCCAGACTAGTTACTCCTACTAGCATCTGCACATGTATGGGGGCAATGGGAACGTGAGGACTACTGCCATGCTCCTGTCACACTGCCATAATCAGGCAGTTTTGTCAAGTGAGGGTCAGTCTTGTAACCAACAAAATTGAAGAAGAGTGTGTAATATATTTACAGTTCACAGCAAGAACACTTTCATTTACCAGGAACTGAGAATAGAGCTGTGCTGTGTCTTTGACAAGAAATTGCCATTTCTTTGTAGGAGCTGGTCCTTTGCCAACATTTCCTCTAAGTGCATCTTTCTTTTGGGCTGTGGGAGGAATTGTCACTGGTCCAAAACAACATACTTAAAAGTGTAATATGCCAAGGGCCTCAAGTGGCCTAGTAAGCCAAAACATGCATTTAGAGGACTGGCTATTCACATAAGCAAGGTTATTTTTGCTAATCAGGAGGCTCACTAATGGACTAGTTCATTAAAATAATGCCTGGATTTGTACTTTCATCTTCCAAAATTACTACATTTCTATTCCAGAATCAAATAGCCTAAACATCTTTTGTTTTTGTTTGCTTTCTTTATAAACAATTCTGTGGGCCGCTCAGCTGGCATGTAGATGAGCTAAAGGTTTAGACTAGCATGAAGGCAAATATGGAAATGCTGTTTGGACTGCAGAATAGTACTGTCTGGCACACTGAGGCATTCATTATGGGCTCAGGGCTGGAATGTACATAGACCTGGTTTAAAATCACTGCCAAGTCCCAGTGGGGAAAGGTGAAGTGGTCCAGACTAAGTTTAAATGGCGCTGCTGACACAAAAACCTTCTCATTGGAAGTGGCTGAATTTACTGTATCTTATTGTCCCATTGAAGGTCAGACCAAGCTATTCTGCGGGTTCAATATCCTTCTGGTTACATATCCTTCAGCAGGTTTCCACTCAGTGAATTTCAACACATAACC
Source organism: Tringa tobata (assembly GCA_033628505.1). NCBI lineage: Eukaryota > Metazoa > Chordata > Aves > Charadriiformes > Scolopacidae > Tringa > Tringa tobata. The sequence goes on along the minus strand of JAHREE010000422.1, from coordinate 4,987,695 downwards.
CATCAACTCTTCAGGAAGGGCAACTGGGTTTATCTAAACCACTTATATGACAAGGGGCTTCAGTAACATTCCTCTGATGATCTTAAAAGAACTGGGGATTTGCAGAAGTTTCCAAACCTCAGGTTCAGTTTTCATAATTGCTATCATACTGGTCAACACTCAATTCACTGCTGAAGTGGTGAAAAATTCCATAAACTCTTATTCATGGGAAACTTTTAGCTAAATGGGTTCACAGCTGACAACATCTCAGTTTCAGCATTGATCCAAACAATTGCATATACACAATGAACATTTATAATAAAAAAAATGGAAGCTATTTTTAAGCTATGTCCAACCCTTCTCCAGAAAAGTCAGGGAGCACTGAACTCAGGTAAGGCAGATCTTTCTTAGTACCAGTACAGGGACTACTTAGGTTTGGCACCTTCTTCCGGAAAACAGACATCAAAATACATGTGAGAACTTAACTTGGGATTATCAAGGTTTTAATACTCTGAGAAAGTGACAGAAGTCTCAAAGTATTTCCTCTGACAATAAATTGGCACACTCATAGCTGCAAGTTAATGACATTTTCTGTTTGCTTAGGCACTATAAGTTCAACGGGAGGACAACTCAGACAGACCCTTCTCTTTCGCTAGTGCTCTCCAATGAGTTCTTGTCATGTTTAATATTGTTCAGTTAAAGCTGCACAGTTAATAGCTTATAGGAGCTGGCACTCACCCAGCTTGAAGAGAGATTGTTTTACATTGTTGTGAACACTTATTGAGCATAATGGTGGGATATTTTTTTTCTGGTTATCTGTTTTTGTTGCTGCCTTTTCATTACAGCACTCAAGTTGAGCAAAATGCTTGTATTTCAGAAAGCAACAGTAATTCAAAAATCTATCTAGTTTTAGAAGTATTGTGTTTCTCCAAATTAACAGACTCTAAAATAAGTGAAGAAAATGGAGTTAAACAGAAAAGGTAACATTCAGAAACTCTGCATTTCCAGAGAACTGTTTTCTGCTGTGTATTGATGCTATTTCTGTGCATTGTTGAATGATCTGATTTACTCACTGCAAACCCACAATCTCAATGTTCCACACGGTTAAAAAAAACCCCACAAGAACAACAACAAAAAGGACAACAACAACCACAAAAACAGAGTTTCTGTGGTTTTGCTTATTCTGTTTTAGATCACAGCATTTCAATCGAATATACATAATTGAGATCTAGGCATGACTGAAAAGCCAATCCTCTGAGTCCAGTCACTTTTGGAAGGGACAAGAAAAAAGGAAAGAGGAGCTAGAAAAAATTATCAAGAATAGTGCAGACATGTTCTTGGCTAAGTTATGTGTGTTTTAACCATTGCTGTTTGCTTTATTACTCATTCATGTTTTGGTACTCCTATAACTTTATTTTGAAAAAGCCATCCAGCCTGCAACTGCTTACAGAGACTAAAAGACAAAAGAGAAAATCTGTGCTAACCTTTAAAAATATCAGACTGCTAGATGATTAGCTACAGTCCATCAACTCCAACTCTGATTAGAAAATTTTACTTATTTTTAAATAGCACTTCATCAAATGAATAATCAGTTCTTTAATAAATTTAAAATTTTAAATCTCCTTTAGAAAACAAATTCTGTCTACAAATAAAGAAAAATATATATAATAAAATCCACTAATTATGGAGAGAGCATGGGTGTCAAAAAGAGATATGAAACAGAAGAACATGGAAGCTCCCTCTGAGCTTCTGAGAATTACTCATACTATCTATGCATTTTATACTGGGATCATAACTATGGGAATCAGAGTCACTGTGTAGTGCTCAGCTACACTGATGTATTGCAAAAATGCAGCCTTTGCTGGAGTCCCTAACATTAAAATACAATCTTTTCTATGGTACTGTAAATGGGCTTCTTTCCCATTCATTGCACTGAGCATTCAATTCTTTATTAATCTGCAATGAATTTCACTGTGTGTCATCTTTGAATCTGGTGGTCTTACCCCACATTTTTATCCTTTTTGAGCATTACAAAACTTGCTGGCTTGAAAGTATTGCTATCACCAGACATCATGCCCCGTGGCACTCCCATAAAACAGACAGAAGCCAGAATGCTTAGTTTCCTTATTCTTAATGTCCTTAGCTTGTCTGCCTTTCAATTTTTTTTCTTTTTTTTTTTTTTTAGGTCACACCTTTTGTCTTCGTTGTTTCTTATTTTAACCAGTTTCATAATCTGATGAGCCAGTCATTTGTGTCATGGCTCAGCACTGCAGACATAAACTTTTAATGTGGCCCTGTCAGACATTTACTGATAATCTAAGCACTATATATATTATCCCATGGCCTTCTCCAGCTGTAGCAGTCACGGAAATTACAAGACAGTGAAGCATAGCACTCCTTTTCAATACTGGTTGTCTTTGGTCAAGCTAAGCTTTTCCAAACCCCCTGGTATTATATCCTTTCAAATAGTTTCTGAAATTTCTATTTAACTTCTCACATTTCTCTAAGGTATTGAGATACCCGTCCTTCTCTTAACCCTTGCTTCCCCCCAGTTTCTGGATTTTTCCTTCTGTCCTCACAGCCTATCCCAGTTCCTTAGAAGTCAATAAACCTTTTAAGTGGTAGTGAATCTCATGTGTCTGCTTTCCTGCACTATGATGTCATCACTGTGAGGCGGAGATTTCATAAAAACTTTCCAGATTACTGCTCTGACACAGACAGCAAAAATGTAGGATATTTTGTTTGTTATTACTGATAATTTAATCAGTATTTTGACTATAGAATAAAATCTTATGACCTATCACAAAAGGGGAATTACAATATCAAATCTTACACATCAACAAATTTCTAAAAAAATATGTGCCAGGCTTCACCCTTAAAAGCTTTCTACCAATTGAACAAAGGTAGAAAAATACTTCCACCAATGTTAGGCTAAATAAAAGCATAACAGGATCAAGGTGTCTGGATGTGGTTTGCAGAGGAAAGCTTTCCAGGTAACCTTAAAGTAGTTGTCTGGGTTCCTTACATGGGCCTTTGAGGAACCGTTTTCAACCTAATATCCAGGTCCAAATCCAGGACTTATGCTCTCAAGAAGACAGCCTTACCATTACCTCAAAAGAGAACTTGAATGATTAGAGATTAAGTAGATTGTTATGTTTTTGGTGGTGAAAATTAGATGAGATGAATTACTGCCTGTAACTGCTGTGAAGAATTCCTCCTAAGAGTGCATCAAACTTCATGGCTTCCTAATCTGCTAGATAAGTATTTTTTATATGTTCCTCACTGTATCCATCAGGTCTACAGCCACGTTTTTAGGAGGTATCATTTTTCTCTAGCTTTCAAAGAGAGGGTAAGCCAGTGACCCGAGCTGGGTACACCCTCACTGTTAGAATTCAGAGCAGAGGGATGCTCCATGCAAGCCAATCTACAGACCACAAGACTTAGAGGGATTTCTCCTTGAATTTTAGACTGCTTGTTTGACATCTTAAGCGTATTGCACTCTTATTGGCACCATTTCTGTAACAAGCCTACAAAGTTCTCTTACTGAAATTTTTGTTGTCAATGCATTCATTGATCTATATACTCAGTACCAGTTGAGGGCATCTAAAAGGTGTTAACCCTCATGAAGCTGTTGTGAAATCAGTGAGGGGGAAGGATTCTAGTCTAGCTAGATCACTGAGCTCGCTCTTGGTAGCATTTTTACCTATAGCTGGCATGCATCAGCATAATAGCTAAGGAAGCACAGCAATGTTAAACATCATGCCTAAAGATCTGTGTGTGTTTCGTAGATGACTGAGACACTGGGGATATTTATAAACTTACCTGGAAAGTAAACGGTGTTTAAAAAATCAAGAACAACAACAACTACTCTTGTAGATTAGAGAGAATATAATTAAGGAGTCTCAGGGGTCCAACAAGTTTCTCGCTGAGAAAAAAGAACACAATGTCTCACAAGACCCTTTTGCTTAGAGTAGCTTGACACATCGTGCTATTTTCCTGTGAATTATATGCTGGCATTTAAACATAAGAGCATAAACCTACTGACTTACTACAAAGCTTTTAAAATTTTAATGTGTATGAAAAACTTTGCTCTTGCTTCATAAATGGTCCCAAATTAATGTAAAACAAATGTTGGTGCTTGCACCATGAACAGAAAAAAAAAAAAAGGTAGAAAGACAAAAAAAAAAAAAAAGAAAGCACAGCTGTATTTTCCCTGGAGCTCCTGGAGTCCTCTATGCTTTTAGCTCATACCAAATAGAATATGACAAGATAATTCTCCAAGAAAACCCAATCAAAAAATGTTTAATACGAAATTTAAAATTTTACTAGAAGCTATGTTTGATAATAAATCAATGAATGTTGGCATTTTCATCATAGTTTGCACATTGACTGTAAAAAATAAGGACTAAGTTACATCTGAATTAAATTAAGTAGAGATTTGCACAAGCGATACAGCAATAACCTGAAATATGAATAATTAGATTAAATTAATGAAATATACATACAAGTGATCTCCTCATGCCTTACATTCTACAAAACCTTAAAAAAATGCATTCATTTATTATATTTAATGATATATAATCATTCCACTGAGCAAACATTCTTATAAGTATAGAAATATTTAACTTTAATTCTGTTCCCCAGTGTTATACTTTAAACATTCAGTATCATGGTAATATAAAATTAATACTTCACAACCACATTATAAAACCAACTACATTATCAGAAGTATAAAATACTTATTGTAGTGAGAAAAGAAAAAAAATTATAAGAAGAATATTTCGACACCTGTTGGTTCTTTTTCAGATACTTTGAGAAATGATATATGGAGCTGTTCAAAATGTTTTGTTTTCACTGAACAGGTTCATCACAGCTTTTCAAGTCAGTTAAATCACCTCAAAGTATTTCAGCTAAATGTTTATAATGAGCTTTATTATTTGCACAGAAAAAAAACAAAAACGCAGTACTGCTTAAAGCTTTCAGATGAACAACATTTCAAAAATGGCAATGTTTAGATTATTTATTCATTATTTGGGGTTTGTTAAATCATTCTGGAAAAAAATAATCTTATCTTTTTATACATTCTTGAACCAAATGTAATTTCAGCATATTCTGAAATACGTATTTTTTTTGACAAATAAGCCTTCTGCATAGACAGACAAAGACAAAGCAGAATCACATCAGTACAATAAGTCATAAGGACAAGTCCTCTGCAGTCTGCTATGCAGTTGAGCAGTTAAGTACACACAAAAAGTGCTTACAGAGTCAATCCTTAATCGTATGCTGAAGCAAAACAATATTTCTCTGTTTTCTGAAACCTGAGACAAGCAACTAGCTATTTAAAATTGCCATGACTGAGAGATCATGGAATGTAGAAGTGTTGTAAATGGTCCTGAATAAGCAATGAATTTAAGATTTCTGGGATTAGCAAAGTAAGTTTAGCAATGTAGATTGGCGGAAAGAAACACAATTTAGAGAGAGAGTACAGAGTAGAGTCCTCAAAGGTGATATTTAGAAAACTGCAGGAGAAGAATATAATCACTCAGTCTTTTCACAGTTCATTTCAGATACATTTACGTGCATTAGTATCAAAATATTGTAAGAAAATGATGCGTCTATTCTCTTCAAAAGGCATAATTAATCATGCCTGAAAACTACCTTTTTCATTTCTTTTCTTCAGGGAGCTTAAGCCAAAAGAATTAACAAATAGTATCTTGTTATAAACACCTTAACTTTATTTTATTTTATAGCTTTAACCAAGATTGGACTCTTAAAATAACTGTTTCATAATGAATTTATTTATATTTTCATCCTCATTAGAAACCTAATATTTACTTTCCTTTTCTCAATATAATGGCATCGTCCAGTAGTAAAACCAGTGCTATTTGCCTGAGAACTGTATTGTGCAGCATCATCTTCAGCAGGTTTGGGGTGTACTAATTTTCCTTAAGTTTTCTGGGAGGTTACAATTCTTTCTGTTTCTCAATCTTTGCTTACACGATACGTGTACAGTTTAATAAATATGCATATATAATGTGTTCATAGAAACAGTTTTCTGAGAGAATATGTACCCAACAAACTTTCCTTTTTACTCGTATGTCTTGATGAACTAAAGCGGTGTTTCTCCTGATATCTGATGGTACTGGATATCTGATGGTACTGGAGATAAAACCAGAATTTACTCCCTTTTTCACTCCCACACAGACTGCTTATCCACTAACTGAATGACTAACTACCATTTCACACTACTCTTAGCCATTTGTGGCTGTGGGCGTTCTTCATAGCAGTGAGAACAATTAATTTTATTTCTTTTCTGTTTTCAACATTCTCATTCCCTTTCTAGCTCTTGTAAAGAAAACAAAATAAAAAATTATGAAGAATTAAAAAAAAAAGGAAAAAAACCAGAAACAAAACCAAAGCTCTCCCAGGGTTAAATGGTTCTCATGGGGTTAAACAACAACTCTTAGGTTTTTATTTAACTGACTTACATAAGTCAAGCAAAGGCATGGCGTTATCCACTTCCTCATGGTGCTCAGGAAGAGCTGCAGCAACAGCCTTGTAGTTCCTGTCTGTGCAATATTTGAGACCTGTTGGGGAAACCAAGAAAGAGGCTTATTGAATTTTAATGTTGAACTAATGTTACATTTGTAGCTGGCTGCATTAGATGGGTGACTGCAAGTTGAGAGGAGAAAGTAAAAAATGGCTTCCCCCTTTTACCAATGAGTTCAAATGTTCATCCTGTCCTTTCTGTGAACCCACTATTTATGGCAAACTCTTTGAACCTATATATAATTCATGAAGAAATCCGTACAGAATAACATTACAGATAGATGATTGTGTGACAGATTTTTAGACTCAAGAAAGCTTCAGGTTTCCTGTGTTCATGTTACTGGATGTAGAAATCCCATGTTACAGTCAATCCAAAGAAATCCTCACAATATCTCAAAGAAGTCAAGTATAAGTAAATCACAGCATATGTGAATTGCCAAATTATTTTGCATTAAGTAGCCTGCAATTTCTATGTAAAAACACAAAACCCTCACTCAATCTTTGCAGATTCTTGATCTTTTTATAGTATAGCTGGTGTTTACTGTGGTTATTCTTGGGTACGCTGTGATTGCCTTCACTGAACAACCTGATACTAAAGCTGTTCAAAAACTGACAGCAAAAATTAGTAAATTATATTCTTCAGTTACATTTCAGTATTTTAATCATCTTCTTCTTTCAATAAATATGAAAGAGATTAAAGATATTTTTCACATTAATTAAATATCGGGCTTTACAGAATGCGGCAACCAAATTCACCTACATTTTCAGTGTTCTATTTATGTCCACTTTACACTAGCCAACACCTTACTTAATAACGTATGAATAATAATGCACATTTTATACCATATCTAATGTGAAATACAGTTGAATTGATCCCAGATGTAGCCCCCAGTACTGTTTCATTACCACATCCCTCATCTATTTTTCAGCCCTTATGATAGTGTTCATCCCCATACAAAATTGAATTAACTGTCTTAATAAAGGCAAAGCAAAGAAGAATTACTATTACTAATAGTGCAGCTAGTCATCTGAGGAGGAGGTATTCTCAGTGTAAATAAATTAAAATTTAAAAAATAATGAGTTCTGCTAATGGATTTTATCCCTGTCAATTAATAGTATTCTAGAAAAATCTGTAACAAAGAAAAAAAATAATCTTTACCTATATGCTATATAAATATGCCTATGTATTGTATATATTAAATACTTATATATAGTTATATATACGTGTGTGTGTGTGTATATTATAGATATATATAACACCCCAGGGAAACAAGTTCTGAAACCAAATACAAAATGTTGTTGATAATCAAGGAAAGCTTACCATTTTATTTATCCATTGCAGGACTTTTAAACCACAACTGTCTCCATGAGAAACTGAAGTGGTGACCATTCACCTTGTCAGCAGGTTGTAATTACCTTGTATGACACAGGTTTTATCCACATTTCTGGAAACTCCTACCCAAAGGCATAATTTTATTACTTTGATATTTTTAGTAACTTTAAAATCATGTGCATATTGTTTTTCTCTCTATCAATTTCTCTCTCTAAATCTTATTGACTATCAAATAATAAACATTACACCATATATTTCCTGATGTCTACAGTTATAATCTTTTCAATAAAAATATATGTAATTGATTCATTTTACACTTGCCATTTTTTGGACAGTAATTCCATGCACAAATTAAGTAGACAAAGTTCATAAAGAGAAGTAATGTTCCTTGTTTCCCTGTTAGAAGATGTGTTTTAGCATTTTGTTTGTAATATCAGCTGCAAAGCTCATAATGGCAAAAAAATTAATAGTTTCTTGTCCGTTTTATATGCTGTTATTTAATTAGAGAGTGTATAGCTTCAAGTGCACATAATATTTTCTACATGTGTTATTCATACTAATGAATACCACTTGATAGGCATCCAGAGGAGTCATTTTACAAGCATTATCAGTTAAATAAATAAAGACCCAGCTTTGCAGCCCACACGGAATGTACATTAGTGTGGATAGTGCAGTAGGTTCATGAATGGAAATATGTGAATAGTAATCACCAAGGCTGGAACCATCCATGGAAGTTTCTCCAGTAAACCAGCTTCCAAAAGGCTAAAAAAGGAAGTTTTGAGTATAATGGAAAGAAAAGAGTTGTCAGAGCAAGGCCAAAAATTGTTTGTGTGCATCATGTGCTCAACCAAGCTCGGAGTGATTGCATTTTTGAGAACACAGTAAAGATTATGAAGACGATGAAATATGGGCAACAGAAAGAAATGCCTTTACTTGTAACCCATATTATTTAACACAAACGAAAAAGCCATTAAACTCTTCCTTTGAGTTAACCTTCATGAGGGAGTCTTAACACACCCATCACTTTTAACTAGGTCTGCCATTGCTGATAGATCAGGAACATACTTGATGTTGGATATTACACCTTCCCATATAATTTCATCAGTTTCTTCCCCTCGAGTAATTCTCTGAGGCATGCATAAAGCTACTTTATTAATACTTATATATCTGCCAGTGATGTTCAATGGAAGGACACACACACATTTTAGAGAAAACAAACCTATGCATTTTTCACTAGTCAGAAGGCATGAAATAAATGAAGATTTGTATATTTTAGTCCTAAAACCAAATGTGATAGTCATCTGTTCTTACTTCTTGTATGATCTATGGCACTGAATTTCCCATAATAATTGCTGTGTTGTGTCGATGAGCTAAATACAATTTAGTTTAATCTGCTAGAGAATGAATACAGTAATAGCTGTGTACACTAGGAATAGAAAGAGACTTCATAAGCATTACCATAATGGACCTACTAAATACTGTATTTAATATTTGGATGATGGTGAAAAAAGGAATTGATAGGCTCTTTAGAACAAATTTTGTGACCTTGATTATGGTGTCTTAAGAAAGAACAGAGTCTCACTAGTTAGGTTTTTAAATGCATATGAGTAACTAGATCATAAATACACCAAATTCTGTTGTTATGTGAAAAGCTCCAGATTTTGGTTTGGGTTTTTTCCTGTGTAGAAATAATAAGCAGTATAGGAATGTGGGTTTTGGAGAGAACTAATTGAAAAGTTGATTTTAATTCGTTGTTTAACCAGCTGAGGTATAAGCTGTTTTCTTTTGTTAAAAATGTTCTGTCAAAAAAAACCTGACAAAAATTAACAAAACACAGATGAAGGTCATTTTTGTCTTTTTTTTTCAAGAAAAGTTTTAACTAGAATGAAAATCTTGCACAAGAAACATTTGCCAAAAATTAATTCCTTTCAAAAATAAATTTATCTTCCTTTTTAAAGGATATAAACTGTATTTAAAATCAAGCTGTAAAGAAACATTAAGCACACTGAAAACAGGTTACTTGAATAATATATTGCTCTTTATGTTGCATTATCTGAAGCTGTTTTAAAAAGGATTAGCAACTCCTCACATCTTACAGCCTGCAGAATCAATTGAGTCACTTAGGAAGAAGAGGTATTTCCATATCCCAGCTTTAAACTAGTGTTCAGATTCTGCTTTCCCAAGTACATTAAAAATGTACAGACAGATAGCTAAGCAGATAACAGCAGGTGAACTTCTGGCCCCATTACAGTCAATGGGAGGTCTGTCATAATATCAAAGGTGCCAGGATTTCACCCTCTAACTCTTCTTTCTCATCCATCAGAAAAGTACTTTCACCCACCAAACTTAATGACAAAGCATCTAAAAGTTTTGAACAATTTTGAAGTCCACACTGCAAACTTAAATTTCACATTTGTTTGAGAGGCATTGGCAGCTTTCAAAGTGTGGATTATCAGTCAGCCTCCCGCAGTTGACAAAGCAAATCAGAGCAAGTATATGTGAATGTGTGAATAAAATACATGTTAAAAAAATGTAGTAACAACTAGTAAGATGCCAAGAAAATTTCTGTATTTAAATTAGACATCTGTGCCCTATTTTTAAATATTCATCATTGTAAGTGATTCAGCATGTTCCCCACTCCTGTCAGAGTACACATATTTTAAAAACCTTTTAGCTTTAACACCTTCATTACCATATGAATCCATTACTAGAAAATGTTCTACCCTTAAACGTATTCACATCTACAGATTTCATCATGAGTTTGACAGAGTCACAATGTTTCAAGAGGCTGGTAATGTTGGTCACTATTTTACAATGAAAACAAAAACTGCAAAGAAAGCTTGTTTTTCAGAGCTTGTGTAAGAAAATAAACACTGCTATTAAAATGAAATATAAGAAATTACACTGTTCAAACACATGATCAAGTAGGGGTTACAGATTCCCTGTTTTTATCCCTAATATCTTTGATTCATAGCAGCTGCCTAAGAGAGGAACACAATTACCCTGGATTGGACAAAAGTAGAAAATCATTCCTGAATAGGGCATAAAACCCCAAAAGCTTGCAGAGTATCCTGAAAACACAGAGAAGAGAGGAGAAATGTGACCTGTTTGTTTCAGAGACACTTGGATAGAGGCATACTTAGAATCAACATATAGGTGGATAAAACTCTGGATGGCATTCATCATCCCATTTTATGTGAGAGGTTACATGAGGTGATCATAATGGTTCTTTCTGGCCTTGCAAGACATTAATTTATATGTTATCTGAAATGAAAGGGGGAAAATGAGTGTATTACAATAAGTTTGATGAATATCCCAACCCTAAAGCTAACCCAAAGTTGACACATTACATTTTATAACAAAACACAAGATCCAAATGCCTGTGGGTTAATTAAACTGGCTGTCAAAGAATGATGAAATGATTTGGGATAGGGGAGAAATTGAATCCAGTACATCCAAAGTTCATGAAAAGCCAATAAAGCAGGGAACTAAACTTGATTTTAAAAGCCTTCTGGTTAGACTTGGTGCATAGCAAAGAACACAATCCCAAGTTATAGTTCTGCCGGAAAATGAAGTACTGAATTAGTGAATTATCAAGAACTCCACTTGCTTTCATGAAGCTACAATAGCAGAAAATATCTGTTGTCAACAAGCTGGCTGTAAGATTGTAAACAAGGGAACATATTGGGGAAATATGGGAGGATACACCTGCCAAAGAAAGATCAGCAGACACAGATACTTTAGGAATGTGTCGCAAGTCTCACAGAGAATCTACACCTTCTTTTGATAATACACTTCATATATATCATGTACTAATAGGTCTCAAACCTATTAGTTTGGTAAATTAGCAAGTTATCATGATACTTGTCACCATCTAGGACTGACAAAATTCTGCATTGAATCTCAAGGAGCGGAAGACAATGACACCAGGAAGCATCTATCCATTGAGTTAGCTTAATTTTTATACTGAAAGATTTGGAGAAAGAGAAATGGAAGGATTAAGACAAGACACAGCCATACTTTGATAGACAGGTTTCACTACAAAACTCTCATTAAACACTAAAACCAGTGAATATATGGATTTGCTTTTTGTTGACTTGAAGAAGGTGATCAGTGTTTACATTGTCTGCATTTTGGGAAAAATACCCATTGAATGTTTGTCTTCAGCCTCTCCTTCTCAGATTCACTTAGCTGCTCCAGAAATAGCAATGTTTATCTCCCTGTAGATTACTAGAGTTTGCTTAAATCACCGAGGAAGGGCAATTAAAGAGGCTAATTGTACTGCTGAAAACAATAATTAGGCTTTTTCTTCTTTCTTTGCTTTCTGCTTCTGGTTTCGGTCCTTTTATTGTTGAACCAGAGGTGAAAGCCAGAACAACCATCCTGTGAATCTCAGGAAATTGTTTCAATGTCTACCTAATAAGGTGCTTTTTTTTTTTTTATCAGCTTCATGATTTGAATAGAAGCCATATGATTTCCACATCTCATCATTAAAGTCTCATAATTTATATAGGAAAAAAAAAAATTATACCCTGGCAAGGTTCTCGATAATTTGACAATGAACATGATTAACTTTGGCCAGTGTGTGAAATACTTAAAATGGTGCCAACAGCAGGGCAGGGAAAGATAAAGTGCTCCATGAGTTATAGATTTGGTACTTAACATATGTATATCATGAGACCAGAGATGTTAAGTAAAAACATTTTTGACACCAGCTAATAGGGACTATTTCCCTACAAATGAGCCTGCCCTGAAATAATACTCCCTGTGTGTAAATATATTTTTTTTTAAACTATACGTTTCTTCATGCAGTATGGTTCATATTCAACCTTAAAACAGAATGTATTTCTCTTTGGAGCATTATCCTCCAGGATAGACCTAAAGTTTAGAAAGAAATAGATGGAAATTACACCAGGTTATACCCATTAATTTCAATCTATTGATGTTAACAGAAGCTTAAACATGCCTACATGCGAGCATCTAAATTTAAGCGTCTAATCTGAAGCATAAACCCACCAGGGATATATCTAGGGGGTGAAAATTTAGGAAACCAGAATATGTTTCTGGAGAACTAGAAATGCTGCATAATGTTGGTTCATATGGTATTATAATCTGGTTTTGTTTCTTTTGTACCCAAAGGCCTCCCCATCAGAACTAGAACTGTTGGTCTAGTGTATAAAACTATACTTTAAAATAAAGACATGATAAATAGTGTATGGCCTCAAAAGAGCCCATGAGTAACAGCAATGAAGAGTGTATGTCCTTAGTTTCATCTCTTATTTTCTTGTAGTCTATGTTTTATTTATTTATTGATCTTAAAGACTGCTAGTTCGGTATTTCTTTTCCATTTATATCTATACAGCCATTAGAAGACTCAAATAACCAGTTAGTTAACAATCAAACTCAATATGAACTGAGTGTGTTTACCAACGAAATGTAATTTTTAACCAGTCTTAGAATTAATTTGGGCCAATGATGAAAATGGATTGAAACAAGAATATGATTTCACTGCACCTCACAGTGAGAAAACAATTTTGTCTGCTAGTTCAAAAAGTTTCTGATGGAACATCTTGTGAAAGACAGAGTAAAAGTCTGAGATAATTCTCCTCCCACAGCAAATCTCCAATGTACTGTTTCTAGGTTGACTCCGTTGTATGTTGGTTTGTTTATCTGATATTCTTCCCATTTAGCAACTCTATATAAATCTTAGGATGGTCTTTCCAATAAAGTAAAAAGGCTGTAATTTGTATTTGTTAAAGGAGAAAATTTTAGCTGGACTGATTAAGATGCATGTAGTTGAGAAAAAATAATTTTCAAACACTCATTACTTAAAAAACACTAATTGTTTCAATATTCATAAAGAACAGATATGTTTTGTAGTGAAGTAGACCTTCAAAGACATTGTGAGAATAGGGAAAATTGTATCTTTTGCAAAGCTGATGTCATCTCTCTTCCTCAGAATTATCACAGAATCAAAGAATTGTGGGGTTGGAAGACCCTACTATCTGTGGAGATCATCTAGTCCAATCCCCCTGCCAAGGGAGGGTCACCTAAAGCATGCTGGACAGGTGCAAATCTAGGTGGGTTTTGAATATCTCCAGAGAAGGAGACTCCACAGCCTCTCTGGGCAGCCTGTTACAGTGCTCTGTCACCCTCAAAATAAAGAAGCTTTACCCTCATGTTGAGACAGAATGTCCTGTGTTCCAGTTTGTGCCCGTTGCCCCTTGTTCTGTCATTGAAAAGAGTCTGGTCCCATCCTCTGGACACCTGCCTTTCAGAAATTTATAAGCATTGATGAAGTCCCCTCTCAGCCTTCTCTTCTCCAAGCTGAGAGACCCAGGTCTCTCAGCCCTTCCTCCTAAGAGAGGTGCTCCATTCCCTTGATTATCTTTGTAGCCCTCTGCTGGACTGTCTCCAGTAGTTCCCGGTCCTTCTTGAACTGGGGAGCCCAGCACTGGACACAGTACTCCAGATGCAGCCTCACCAGGTTGGAGCAGAGGATATATAATATACATTATAGAAATGTATACATTTAAACTTGTCCTCGAAATGTTAACTAGGAGTAGTTTCCACCTCTGAATGTTCCTTCTATTCTTACTTTGCAAAACCTTAGCATTTTTATCCCAAACACTCCAGCTTTTAATTATGTGACTAATGCTCATCTAAAGCACAGGCACATTCTCAATGTCCATTGGACAGGCTGGATGGACACTACTGGAATGTCAAAAGAGGATGGGCTCAAGCATGACAGCCAGCCCTCATTAGTAAGTCTTGAACCCCCAGTTTCCTTCTTGCTCATAATGCTTCCCCAATCTCAGGATGCATTTATATGTGTTTATCGGACAGACCATGAGGCAGAAGAAGTTTCGTGGATCTCCAAAGTGCAGTGTAAAGCTTTTTAGCAAGACACATTTTGAAAATTATTTACAAATAAGTGCAAGTCATGTGACCACATAATTAAAGTCACTCTTTGAGAATGAAGTTTAAAGAAATGAATTTTTTCCTGAGCTGGGAAAGGATCTGTCGTTCATAGTCACACTTCCATCATTGAAACAGTGAGATTATAAACCTCACTGTGAAAGTCTCTGATTCTCTTTGCTCCCAGTAAAAACACTGATCAAATACATAAAGCTTTGTTTTAGACAAGGCTTCAAAAATTTAGAAAACATGCAATGGACAACATAAGAAGGGACTATTACAGCAGCTTTCCTCAGCTCACCCATGGAGAACTTGTAACCAAGTCTTCCCTTTTCTTATTCTTAATGCCAAAATATTGGTTACACTCATAGCATTCACACAGCTTGAGACATTTTGACACAATAAGGTATTCTGGGATTTTTTTCCATTACAGATTATATTATCTTCACAACAAAACAGTGTAAACTTGTAGCATCAATTTTATACATGCTCAGCTTTGTCATACTTGTATTAAATTAGAAGGTGGAAACTCATCTAACAAGCAGAGAAGATTGGGGAATACCTATGGGTACTGTGTTTAGACTTACTCTTGCCCATGATGTTTAATACCATTTCAAGACCCTTTCCCTTTCTTTCTCCACTCTTTTCCTGAGATGACAAGGGAAAGTCAGGTGAACATATACTAATGCACTACACTCCATCTGTTTTCTTTTAATTAAATCAGGAGTTGTGGAGCAGGGGTAGAACAGCATGCTCCATCCTGCAGCCTGAGAAACAAAAGTAACTTGTACAGTATGGAGGGAGACTAATGGGCAAAAGCATTCCTGCATGTAGCAATCTGTGCTCCCTACAATGTTACTCATCATTCTGTCTAACTTCAATAATATTCTTAGCATGAAATGTCTAAGATTAATGAGGCATTTATCCTCCGATAAGAGCTATCACAAGGAATACATTTTCCAGCAACATTTTTGCAGTTAAATTAATACTACTAACTTTTTTTTTGCAAATATGGGATTCAACAGCGGCTTATAGCAGATGATGTGAAGCTAGCACATCTAGCAGGTTTACATCTTGGGGTGGATCAGCATTTATTTTTCTGTTTATGAGCAGACTATGCGGCTGGTCAGCACACCCTCGGGTCTCAGATTGCTCTCACAGGCATCTATTGCTTGAAACTGTTAGAGATGAGATACAGGGCTAGGCAGATCTATGGCCTGACCCAGTATAGTTGGGGTGTTCTTTAAAATTAAATGGGTAAAGGACCTCTAACATTTGTCATCTTTCTCTTGCTGTGTAATTGGTCTTTAACAGAACTCCCTGAGCCCGCTTCCTCTGTCTTTCTGTCTTGGAGCTAGCAAAAAATACTCAAAGGTAGTCCTCTACAGTTCAAGCTCAAGCACTGATAGGGCCACTATTGGCCTAGAACTTTCCTTTATAAGTTGTAAAGTACCATGATCAGAGCTACATGTTTAAAATAAAGGTATGTGACTGTATCTTCCAAGGTAAATCACCCACTCTTGGCTACAGTTTTTGCAGACTCACTTTTTCACAGGCTTTTTCAGAAGCAGTACGTAGCTAAGACTTGCATTGGTCAGAACATTACAACAGAATATATCCTTCTCAGCTGACCGTTAAAAGGATCAAACATGAAGGAGTCAGTCTCTGAATCAGTTTTGCCATCTTTCACAAAAATCACCGACTTCTGATTTGGTCATGTTGGTGACTGTGTGGTACAAAATCCCCAAGTCTCCTTGCTGTGTACAACAGATGTCCTGTGGAAATCTCTGAAATTTTATTGACTTGATTGATTCTGCCCCATTGAGCCTAATCAAGAAGTAATACAGTAGTAACTACAAAAGAAAGTTGCTCTATGAACATGGAACTAACTATGTGTCATGAGTCATCTACACCCACCGGCACAGCGCTAGTAGCTTCTGACCGCTTCAGCTACTGCAGTGCTACTCAAAACCTTTTGATCTGCCCCACATTATCTGCTTCTCAAAGGGCAAATGGGACTTATTTCTAAGACACCCATTTATCTTTTAGAAGCTTGTAACTGCCTTTTCTCTCAAATTGTCTGATTGCTTTATAGAATTAAGCTAAACAAGGAACGATTGGTTTTACCTCGAGGTTTGCTCGAAGTTGCTGTTTCTTTCTTAGTCTTGTAAAAATGCCTTCATATTGGAAAGCTTCTCCACTTTTTACTTTGTCAGATGGTTCAATAAAATATATTGCCCCTGTGCCCCCCATCAAATGTATTTCTATTTAAAGGACTGGCTGATTTTAAGTACAAATGTTGGTTTTTTTTTTCTTTTGGATATCCTTGATACTACATTTTCTTCATTTTACTCTAGTACGTAGAAAAGATATGCCCATAAAAAATGAAAGCTTGCAAGGAATAGCAGTAGGAAAAAGTAGTAAGGGCCAGACAGACAAATCACTCTTTTTTTCTTGACTGAAACAGACAAGTGCTTCCAAGAGACAGCAGAGAAATATCTGTGGCAGAGCAGTGTAAAGTACATCTTCAGTCGTGTATTTATTCTGGATTATCTGAAGACACTGAATATATCATTCGCCTATAACATTTGTAGTCATGTTAGTTTTGTACCATGATATATAATAAACCGCCTTCCATAGGAATTCTATTTTGAATGATTTTAGGGTCAGCAACTTATCTCTTATTCATAGTCTGATAGGTTAAGTTGTATCAAACATTCTCACTTTCAGGAACATATCGATAGCGAAAAGTGTAACATCATTCTTCTCTAGCACAAACTAGCAATGTCATAGAAAGGCAATGAACTTCTAAATCTAGGTTTAAAGTATTAAGTTTTACTTAACCTAAGGCAAAGTTCATTATAACAATTCATTATGTTAATTCTCAACATGAAAAATATCCCTTGGGCCAACAAATTTATAGTTGTTTGCCAGTGTATTTCAATACCTTTTCTTAAAATGTCAATTCTAGCTAATCACAGCTTTAAGAAATTCTAAACTTTCTTCTACAGTGCATCAAGCTCTCTTTTGTACTTTTCCTTCAGTGTCCCCTACATAAACCTAATTAAAAATACATTTGGAATAATTTTCTTGTCAGATTAAAATAGTTAATAAATCAAAAAAAAGTTCCTTTATGAGCTATATTGACAAAGCTAAGCTTCAAATAAAGAGAAATTAAGTATAGTCTCAGAAAAAGAAAAAAAAAGGAAAACACACAAAACTACCATGCTACTGCATAACAAGTACCGTATTTTTATGTCTGTCTCATTTGTCATGTCAGATGGGCATTAGAATACTTAAATATTTAGCCATTTTCTCTAAATTGTATTCTCTGACAGTTTTAGGTGCTACCAGAATCCAAAAATTGTTTCTTTTCAGCTTACGTTTGGAAGCTGATGATTTTATTAATCAAGATTATTCCTATTTCTGAGTGAAGATCTAGTTAACATAAATTGTGCATCTTTCTGTTAATGTAAATGTATACAGATGGATGGGGGATTGAAGCAGAGACATACTTGACTAGGATCACACAAGTGATCTGTGAAAGAGACAAAACCTGGTTTTATGTACCTTCATTGTCAGGACACAACCACAGGACTAGCACTCCATCTTTAGCTGATGTTTGATACAATTCCTTTGATTGTTCAATTCAGATCCTAATCCATCTCCTTATATAGGAGGAAATTAACTAATTTTAGAAAAAGACTGAAACTTTTTTTTTTCCTTAATATTTTACATTACCATCAACAGTTCTGACAGAATCAATAATGTGTATTTCCAATTTATGGTGTAGATGCACCAGTGATTACTATTGGCATATCCCTCAGGAAAACTGTCTTTACAAAAAATGCAAGAACAAAGACACTTGCAAAGCTTGAATATCTAAAGCACATTTAAAGGAAGAAATGAGCTATAAGCAATGTCTTTGCTTTCCCTGTGGAATTTTCAAGTACTTGCATTTGATGGGGCGAAATCAAGTGAGACTGTTTCAGCTATAAAAACAAACATTTACAGATTGACATTTACACAGTCACCAATTTATAAAAATCTACTCTCATTGTGATTTGTCATGTCTCACTCATCCCACTCATCCCTGTAAAACAGAGAACTGTGCTGAAGGGGATCAAAGGTTCACTTCAAGGTGAAAGTGCCTTTTGCAGAGATAGTAAAAGTAAACTATTCAGAAAGGTGAACTATTATATTTACAAAAACATTTAAATTATGATATTTTTTTTCCTAGAAGGCTGAAAAGGGCTGTAAGGAACAAACCAAAAATCCATTTTGAAGGCAGATCTTTAATAGATTAATAATCTTTCAAATAAAACAATGCTTTACCTTGGTCGCTCAGTCGCTTCTCTATTTGTTATACTAGTTTCATGTGGACAAACAATTCAGAGCTAAAAGGGCACCTTATGTCTTTTCCCACATCCAGACATATAGAAGCAGAACAGTGGATGTGGCAGTAATCATGGGAAATGACTGGTCAGCAGAAAAATCACACAAGAGTGTTTAGTAACATTATAAGACAGCTCATTAGCAGAGGACAAAGCAGGACTGATGTTGTTGCAGATACATGAATACAAGGTCGCCTTTTGCGTGTAACCAAGAGCACAGCTACAGATACTGTACCTGCTGTCTTTTGGAGAAAGGTAAAATGCACAGTCTTGAGTTTCCATTCAGGGGCAGTGATCTGGAGTCTAGAATAATTGTTTGAACATATTGATTGGCAGTTAATAAATTTTTAAAAAGATGCCATTTTTTTCCTGTTTTATAGGCTTTTAATCCTTCTGTTCTGGTTATAGTAAAGATAGATGGCACAGAACGCTTTATAAAATTTCTTGCAAATACAGGAATAAGTTCCATACAAAGTCCAAATACTTCTACTTATAATAAAAAGATAAAGTTTATTCTGCAGTTTGATTAAATGACATATAACGAACCTGGATATCAGAAGACCAATTGCACACAATTCTAATGGTTGAATTTACTGGCAATTTGTCACTCAGTTTCATATAAGGCACAATATTCTAAGTGAGAAGAAATTTAAATTCTAGTGTAGCAGAATATGGATATTTGTATACATATTTTTACTGAATGAGTTCCAGCCTATGCCTTCCTCTGCCAATACAGCTAAATCTAAGAAACCTGGTTGACAGACTTTTCAAGGCCTGACCTTGTGAATGAGGCATGGCAGAGTGGGATCAAGCCAAGGAAAAAGTGGATTGAAATTCTAGAAGCCACAATTTGCAAAACCATTACTGATTTCAGATAATGCAAAATAGCTTAAAAGACTAAATGAGAATGAAAACTTCAGTAGTGAAAAGCATAATTCAGATTTAAATGTTGTTTTACCTTTCATTCTATATTTATTTTTAGTATAAAATCAGTTTTGATGCCATTGTTGCAAACGTTCCTTATCCCTTCAGCCCTCACCACTAGGCACTTTTCCAGCTAATTAGGGGAAATTTTCATGACAAAGCTGGAGAAAAAGTTCAGATTCAGTTGGACTACTCAGGACACAGTCTGAGCAAGCAAACACACCAAACAAGTGGCAGTGCAAATCATATGAAGGGAACTATGTCAGTACTAGTTGGTCACAGCTTTTACCAACCAGAGTTCATATGAGCAGTTCTGAAATCAAAGGGATTAACAAGCATTTACATGATACCTGAAGCTCTTTAATACATTAATTATATATTTTCTTTTTCTTCTTTTTGTAGAGTTCATTGATTTTTCCTATTCGACTTTCTTCTCCCTGCCAGATGCTGCAAATAATGATATTAAAATTGATCCAGTATGTTCAAGGCAGACATTAGCCATGAAATCCAGTTTTTAATGGAAGGTATATACAATACTAACCACATGGATCTTAGTCCATGTCAGTCTCACATTTTGAATGAGATTTGAGAGAGATGATGAAGCACAGAGCTAGGTACAGGAGAGTGCAGTGCTGGCTTTTATGTTAATGGACTCAAAGACTCTGAGTCATAAAAGAATCAATAAGAATAAGGTACCTTAAAAATATATATTCAAAGCTGTGCTTGAGCCAAAAAGTTTTCTGATTAATAAGAGAGGGGCAGCCAAGTATACAAAAAGGAAAAGACTTTCCTTGCCCTCTATCACCTTAAAAATGAACAACATATATTCCCATAAAATACAGTAATTGGTGCCTTTCCGGATCTTGGGTTTCTCAATTCACATAGTAGCAGAGAGAGAGAGAGTGTCTGTCTCACAGATATCTTAGAAAGCCAGGCAAGCTTATGGGGCAAAGTAGAAAAGGAGTTTTGCTCCAGTGATCTCTACTGTGTCCTTCCATTCAATACTAAATAAGTGTCAGGCAATTAGAAATGGAACAGCGGATGCGTAAATGATACTGCCTTCCCAATAAATTGCTAATACCTGGATAGTGCTGCATGACTGGAAACATACTGTTACAATAACTGTAGTACCAATTTTTATTTCTGAATAATAGAGAAGATGAAGAAGATCAATGTAGCATTGGAGCCATGAAACAAACAATCTACCACATGATTCTTTTCCTCTCTGGTTTCTTATTTTCTTCCTTCCACAACTGAGACATACTGCATTTAAGCTTTACAAGAGTAATACCCATTTTCTTTCTCATTCTTGGCAGAAGTGTGCTGTGGTGCACATGGTGGTCTCTGGACAATACTTAATGACTGTCAAACTGTGATATAAAGTTCATGTTTGTCCTTGTAGGGTAAAAATCAACCTCATTTGTAGTGAACACCTGAAGTTCATTATTTGGGAATAGCCAGAAATACATAAATTAATTAAATGGGGATTTTTTTAATGTACTGACATATACAACTTTTATTATAACAATTTGGTCAGAGAAAAGGGACATCCATAAGGTCCATATCCCCACTTTATTTATTTCATTTGGTTCATTTTTTTTTTACCATCTGTCACATGGAAGATAACTTTCAAAGAAATTCTGGAATACTAATGGAATTCCCCCAGCATCACCATTCAGCACAGGTGGCATTTTTAGCTCTAAAACTAATTAAAATGCATGTTTTAAAGAAGCTCAGTGTTTAATTCAAGCGGATAGGATACACAAGACATCTCTTCATCATTTCAGAGGTCACAGCATGAGACTGATTTGGCAAACTTCATCTAAAATAACCCAGTACTTAAGGGAGTTTTAAGAAGAAATGCATAATGTGTTGATTTCATACTTAGTAGCAAATTTTAAATCAGCTGTAACTATACAGTGGATTCAGCTGCATTTTGTAAAATGGTAAATGAAGGTAAAGAACAAACATCTTCACTTTGTCCTACCTACTAATACTGCTACAATGACAATGCAAAAGGAATAATTGGTGTCTAACCACAAATTAGTAACAGGAGTCATATTTTGCATTTATCTGCACTGGTTTGCAGTTCAGCACCGTCTTCTGCAATTAATGGCTATATTTTGCTAAAATAAGTAGAAGAAGGAGAAGGAAGTAAAGACTTAAATACAAATAAACAAATCAGTTGTGCAGGACACCTCTCATATCTTTCTCCCATAAAATATATTGTGGGCTGCTGCAATCTTGCCCTCCAGGAAGAGAAAGTGGAGCCCTGACAGATTCTGAGCCCCTCCAGAGTGGTCAGAAACAAGAGGTTGAGCATCCTCAGTTTTGAAATGCAGCTGCAGTCATGGCTCTTCTTCCCTGTTCAAACAGCAAGAAATTCAGAACAGGAGAACAAATCTTACATCTGCAGCACATCACGGAGTTCTTCAATCTACTATTATAGTGAAAGGATCCTTTCTAGTGGGTGTAAATTGGGATTTATAGGTAAAATATGTTGCTTTTAACTAAATGAGAGACATCTGCACAGTAATTCCCATCCTGTGTGCACTGTTTAAAATACCTTTAAATAAAGATGCTTGAAAGATTTACTTTTATGTTGTTTTTCCCTGAGCTAGCGTCATTGTTAGAATATTTTGTATGATTTTAAGGACAAACAAAGTGATTAAAAAGCTCTTTCAATTTTTCTTTTTATTGGTGGTTTTTTAAATGATTCTTTGAAGAGGTGTGAAACTGGGCCCAGTAGGTGTTGGGAAGGTTTATTATAACCTGACAGAAATCTATCTAATCCTGGGGCTTTACTAGCTCTAAGGGAATTGTCTTACTTGTTTCCATTAAGTCATTAACTGATTGTAACATAACTTCTGAGCATACCACAGCCTTGGAAATAATAATAATAATAATAAAAAAAAACCCATGGAAGTTAAGGTCTAACAGCTTTTGTCTTATATTGGATCTATGGATATCTTCAAAGAGTACCCTGGAGTGCTCTATGGCACCCTTTACAATCAATGACAGGAATGTTATTGTTATCCTGTTGAGCAGATACAGGCAAAGAGATTCTAGTCAGTATTTATTCCATTGCATTAATCTGAAAGCTTCTGTACAGTTTTCAGATAATCAGGACTGATTGTTATGCAGAAATTAAACCATAATCTATTTAATTAGGTGATAGAGGCTGAAATCCAATGATTCAATTCCTATCTCCTTCACAGGAATTCTGCCTAAATGAAAGTCGCTACACCTGACCTATTTGTCTAGACTTTTTTTTTACGATCAGTAGGGTTCTACCCAATAGTGTCAATGAAGCCTTGGGAGTGATTCATCTCATGCTGGAACAGACATTTATTTACACCTGCTCGGATGAATTCCATTCTGTATTCCATTAATCTTATTGACTATATCTCCTCTGCTTATAACGAAAATGTAGAAAATTAACCCTAATTAGACACCCACCTGTAAATAAGGTAAATCTCACCTTAAACAAATAATTCATGTCCCATTTCAGTCAAGTATCAAGGTGTACTGCACTTTTAGGGAGTTTTACTGATTCCATTTTGCTCCAGAAAGAAAGAGAAACTCATGCTTAGGCTGGACTATAAAAGCTTAATATTCACTGTAGTCTACCTCTGAGGTGAAATCTTCCTGTACTAGAGACTGCAACAACATTTAGCACGAAGGAGGCTGATGTTATTTTGCCAGTCTGAATGTCACTGCAATACAAATTATTTGTCTTGATTATACTGGAAAAGAAAACAGGCCTATGTTAAACAGTGAGGAATGGAGGACAAGATGTGACTTGAAAACATCAAACAATGGCCAGAAAAAAATGAGGAAAATATTTACTATTGATGTATTTTACAGTCTGTGCTGGAGAGGGGGAGTGACATTTTACAGGAACTCTGTGCTGATGAATGAAGCTCAGTCTGTGTAGCTAAGTTTCCTTGCAGCAAGAGAAACATGTTATGTATTATTATATTACACTGCAATAAAAGGGTGTGGTAATATAACTATATTACAGATATAAATATAAATATAGCAGAAAAAGTGTAAAAAGGCTAAGCAAAAACACTAGAAGAAATATGTGATGGAACAAAGGAGTATGAAACCAGACACAAATATAGAGAAATTCATCACACTATAAAAAGAACCATAAGGCATTTAAACAAGGCAGGAAAAAGCATCAATTGTGTAAGTAACGAAGGGTGAAAGAATACACTACAAGGCGAACAATATCCTTGGAAAGAGGACAGAAAATCTGTAAGAAGTTTAGAATGATCCTCATAAATCTGGAAATCTAATATCAGATGAGAAGGACAAGGTACAGAATTGAGTGTGGGAGCTGGACAGAATATTAGCAGGAGAAAAACAAGGAAGAGTATCTGGAAAGAATGATATTAGGCTGGAAAAGCTGTCGTCTTTTAATCAAAATGCCAAAATGTATCTACATAAACTCTCTAAGCAGATATAAGCAAAAAGAGATGATTCAGAGTTTTCAGGAAGTCTGTATTCATTTCTGTCCTAAAACCCAGCAGTCCAGCCAGCAATGCCGAAGATTATGAAAAATGTTAAACTCTCTGCATAGTGAATAAAGTGTGTAAACTATTATTGAATATGCATCATGGAGAAGCGAGAAGTCAGTTCATCTCTCGTTAAGAGACATGAATGAAATAATCCTCAGATATAGAGGTACAGTAAATAAGAGTAAATAAGAAGCTAGAGCTTGAGATAAAGCACAAAGAACCAGAGAACACAGCAAGGTCTCAAGCAATCCATAAGGATCAGAATCCCTATCTTCTATCTGGAATGATAGAAGATCTGCAGATTCAGATCCTTCAGATTCAGATCTTTTTGGGGTCCAATTGTGGATAATACCTGTAAAATTAAAAACCTCATTTCGGTTAGCAGAAAAAAAAAAGAAAAAAAGAAAAAAAGAGAGAGACAAGTTTAAAAAAAAGGCCTTTTAACCTCTTAAAACTATTTTAAACACAGAAGGTTTTTTTAGGAATTGAAATGTGTTTGTTCATCTATCACTGTTTGCAGCAAGTAAACACGATGTCAATTAGCCTTGCTAATGTGAAATCATTACGAGTTCCTGGGTGGGAGAAAGAGTTCATCAGCTCAAACGTACATTGTGTGTGTTGCAATATATCCTACTGTTGGGTAAGAACAATCTTGGATGTTTAACAAATTAGTACTTGTTGGTAATTTTCCACACCTAGGGTTTGAAACATCTAGTAGTAATTTGCTAGCGGGGCACCAACCAGCCCCATAGATGAGTTAAGAGACAGTTGTACTAGAACCCAAACAAATGTAGAATAAAAAAGCCTTTGCACAAAAAACATTTAAAATTGAATGCTATTAAACCTACCATTTTCCAATGAACCTCAGCATAACTGTTAGGGGAAAAAAAATAAATCAGTTTTTGAATATCAGAAAATCCAATCTACCTGTAATGAAACACTAGAGTAGTCTTTGATTGCTGCTGTCTGAAGCTAATCCATGGACCAAAAGGGAGATTGAGGCACATAATGAAAAAATTTCCAGTTTCTGATACATATGCAGTAAATGCAGAGTCAAAGGCCATGGAAAAACATAGATGGGTTTCAAACTATCCCTTTGATGTCTTACAACAACAATAAACAAGAAAACCTTATTCTAACTAATATAAGCCTGCCATTTCAGAAACTGTGTGTTAAAATTAGTAACTGGTTATAAAATGCCAGAGGCCCATTTCCGCTGATGTCATTATGTTCATTGGAAAGGACTGTGAGAGTGGACTACAAAATCATGTGTGTGTTGGTCTGAGTGAAGGTGTTGATTTTCATTGTCTCGTGAGGTGCCGTCACCTGAGACCAGGGTGAGTCAGATTTCGAACAAACAGGAGTAGTTGGTTCTTCACGCAGATAAGGAACTTGTGGAATTCCTCATCATAGGATGCTCTGCATATAAAAAATTCCTAGGGATTCCAGGGAAGGAGAAATAAATACTCAGAAAAAAACGTCATCTACTATGGTTACCAAATATATAAACTACAGTGGTCTCAGGTCACCCACTAAGCAGAAAACAATCAGAGGCTGAGTGAGCGCTCAGAAGTCTTACTTTTCCCTAGACATTTATTATAGCTGCTGTTGAAGTCAAGTGACTGGGTTGGACATACCTGATGAAGCATCAACTCTGTTCTTTCATCCTTACTGTATTCCCTTTTCTGCAGCCCATTGTAACTGGATCTATAATTTCAGAACATTCAGAGAACTTTACTGTGAGGTCAGACCTGGGGCTGTTGCACTTAAAACCTTGAGTGAAGTCCTACCAACTGTTCTGTTTTGTTTCATCTACCCAACCCACCTACAAAATGTTACCATCCCTAGAGCAGTCATAGCAAAACTGATAATTGATTGAAATAATTCCTTAGCTCTAGATAGACAAGTCACTACTATCTCTTTTAAATGTTGTGGACACAACTGCCATTCTGCCAATCACTCAAACTTCTAACATGTTTTTTCACTTTTGATATCTTAAATCCAAACTATTCCTAATTTTCTTACATTTGTTCTGCATTCAATATTAATCTTTCCCTGCCCATCCACACAGCCAAAGCTCTGGTCCTACTTGCTGGGTATCCTGCTTACTGAGTACACAACAGAAGCAGCCTTCCTTGGCTATGAAATGCTGCTGCGCACAGCATTTCCCTACCCTTTGAACATGCACTGCTCTGTTTAGTTTGCTTGTGACTCCTCTTCAATACCAAATTTATGTTATTTGTTTTGTGTTCATAACCTAATCCCACTTTATCTCTCCTTCAGAAACAAGAGATTGTCTCCTGCTTCTAATCAGCTACTGATAATACCCTCCATCACCCACTTGATTCATTTTCAAGCAGTTACTTTCATGTTGTTCACGCCTAGAAGAAACACTCCAAAGTAACATCATTGCTTTCCTTCAAGTCCCTTCTCCAAATCTGTCTTTTGACACTATGCTTATAAGAATACTTTGTGTAAATAAGCTGTAATAATACTAAGATTGTTGCCTATCGATATTGGGTTTTTTCCTTTTCTTCCTATACTGTTGTTTATCTTCTTGCTGTTTCTTGTCTCCTGCATATGGTACATGAATTTTTATGCAGCATACTTTTGCTAGTATTTGTAGACCACTTCATCAATTGAGGTCAGTCTTCTAGTCTCTGGATCCTACTGAAATATGAACATAATTGCAGTAATAATAACAGTTTAAGGTTCTTCACAATTTTTATAATTTTGCTTCTTAATACATGCACAGATCTGTACTAACTAATCTATTTTCATAGCAGTTGAGTGACCAGAATGTAGTATATGCTTTTCCTCACAAAACTTGTTATCATGGCTAATATACGGTATACTGAAGCATAAAGAGATGAAGCATAACGTTCAGAGCATCTGTTTTCCAACCTAGGACATACTTAGGTGGTACATAAGCTTTAAGGCTTAAGGAGAGCAATTTCATCTATTAACATTGCAAGACACAAAGTTCTGTCGGCATCTTTGTTTTGGACAACAAAAATCTATAGATACCCACACTCTCACATCCTAGGCTGAAGAACTAGATGCTAAGCACCACCACGACCCAGAATTCACTGAGACAGCCTTTAAGTACCTCAAGAACATTAAGTGTACTTCCGTGCCTGGAGTTGCCCAGTCTGTCTGCTGTACTTGTACTTTCATTAATGCAAATGAATAATGCTTTGAAAAGCATTATTCCACACCACAACGCTGGCCAAGGAAGAGCTGTTGCGGTGGGCAAGACCTGTAGCACTGAATAATAATCCAGGAGCTATCATCTCATCATAAAGATGCACAAACCTAAATATTCTACTTCCCAGAAGTACACTCCTGAGCCACTGAGGTAGTTCAGGGAAACAAAAGGTGAAGAGAGATTTGGAGGTTGGCAGCCCTACATCTGGGAGCACAAAATCCTGAGGATAGGAAAATAACTCTATCTCCAAATAGAGAAAGCACCATTCTTCTTGAATGGGAAGAAAGAACCCTTAAAATGCAATCATCACACTGTGACCTCTATTTGAATGAACTCAGGAAAAAATGTAATATGTAATCACAATTTTGAAGGTTTATTAACTTCCAAGAATCTTTGTCTCGTTTTATGTTTCTTTTCCCCTCAAGTTTCACTGTGATGCCTCTGCAGTGAAAAGCTGTATTTCTGTAAACAATATTGGGGTTGTGGCTGTTATCATTTCACACAAGACCCCTCTTGCAGAAAGAGCTTTGGAGAATATTGAACTATTTTTTTAAGCACCTTTGACAGTCTGCTGTGCTGAGTTGAAAGATTTCAAGGTACATTAACTTTAACAAAAGAATGTCCGTGCCATAAGCCCCCATTTCGTTTCAAAATAACGATAGCTGTTTTAAAAACATATATATAACTTAACCCAACTTCTTTATTTATTATTATTATTTATTTAGAAGGTCCCTCAAGCAAATCCAGATAGAGGCTGATAGGATGGGATTTTCAGGAACAGGGAGAGTTTCAATTTTGCTTTGAATTCAACATAATTGAGACTGTGGCATTTGAAAATGTGCAGTCTGCAGATTAGATCATGTAGTTTCCCACCCATTACTGACTCTCTTCCTCACGGTACATGATGTGCTCTGCCTCATACACACATTCTATTTCATTCTGCAGATAATCAAGGGCAAACTTTAGAACCTCAGGAAAAGGGTTTTTCACAGCACATGAATTGCATCTTTAGTCTTTACATGCCAGAGGATTCTTCAATTTGTTCCATGAAGATCTGTTTTATATGTAATTTTGGCATTCTTCTAGGTATGTTTTCTCCTTGGGAAGAAGGAATTTCTATTACTGTGCTCTGAATCCATTACTCTGTTAACTCTTCAAAATAGTTAATCTGGGTATGCTTAAAAACAGAAGAAAAAAAATAATATTTTGTGATTTTTCACTAAAGTGATGTGGTTTTATTTATTAGAATGAATACCTTCTTACCTCTTTCAATTTTACTGAAAGACAAGTTTTGTTCCCCCTTGCTCTGAATTTCATAAAAATTTATGACTTTGTGTACTGTTATTGACTTCCCAGGGCTTCACATATGTGCAACAGTGAAGCTTCAGTAGTTTGCTGTAGTGTCACAACAGTTTTCAGCTATTTAAATTGAACAAGTGTACTTGAGTCTATGTCCAGAATGTTCCAAGAAGAAGGACTTGAAAATTATGATATTTTAGAAGAGTGAAAAAAAATCTCAAATGAAGTCTTTTCTCTAGCATTTTTCTATCCTCTGTCTCTGTTCGCTCCATATCATTACATCATAAGACATCATTCCCATTTTCCTGGAAATTGAGCAGACACTTACAGCAGTGCAAAGTGAGTGTAAAATGCGTCCAAATCAAAATAGCGGTTTTATACTCATTTTGCCTGGTTGAGCAAATACAATCACAGTTGTCTGATAGCCTACACTACCACCTAGCCTTCCTGTTCACATCAGCAATACTCCCTGTCTTATGATGAGCATGGAGTTTAAGTAGCTTGTGGCTATATCTATATCATAAACAAAACATGTAAGTGCTTATTTTCTGGTCCTGAACTTTCTAAACCAAAGTGGACCTATCCAATCTATTTACTGAGAATTATCCTTTGGCTCTGCTAACTCCCAAAACATGTGTGGAAATTATGGAGATGGTGTTACTTGGCCAGACATCGTACTAAAAATTTAACACTAGAGAGAACCGGGTCTAAAGCTCTGGTATGTTTTCTGGTATTGTTAACTAATAAACTGAGTTTTGGTACTGCTAACTCTGTTAATAAGATCATCTTTTTTTCATCAAAAAAGGACCTGTACTGAGCCTCAGCTACTTCTCAGTCTTTGGTTTCTTACCTTACCTTTCACTATTTTGTTCTTCTTTATGGCTGCTGTTGTCTATTGGTGTCTTGTTTGTGTCTTTTGCCTTAGTTTCCTGACTTAATTTCTGCTGTGGCCTAACTGATCAGAACAGCCGAGTGTTACATACACCATGTGATTAGCTAATGGATTACCTCCGTATATTCCTCTCAGACTTTAAAAATACTTTGCTTAACCCGTTCAACAAGCAAAAATGTTTCCTTCCATGCTTTACTTTATTTGTGCAGTTTGGTCCACTCCCTAAAAATTGACCCATGAACTGTCTTCTGTCCATTTAAGGTTTTCTGTGTACGTTTCTCTAGTAAAAAATGAATAGAAACAGAAATAACCAACTAATGTCTCCTAAATTGCAAATTCCAAATTTACTTCACCCTGTCGGAAATGAATCACAAAAGAGCTAAATAGCAAAATAAGGTGAAATCTTTGCTGACTGTGCTGGGATTATTTGTAACCTAAATTGATTCTCCACCAGCTGTCTCTCGCCAGAAATACACCCACCAATATTCACAGAAAAGAGTTCTTCTGCAGAGGTGGTACTTTGCAATACCAGTCTTATAAATAGGGATGAAAACCTAACATTTATATACTTTATTTTTTTCCCGTGTCCCTCTTAAGTCACAAACTCTAATACAAACTATATTCTTAGTTCATATTACAGCTCATATCTTCATAAACAAAAGCTCAGAAACTCACATGCTCTCGTAGCTTATATTTACTTCAAGGTTTATTTAAACTGCCTAATTCAAAAGAATGCACATAACCATGCTCAAAGCAGGTTAGCAAAGTTAGCTTTTGGTGTATGACTACACACAGGTGTATGACTTACTCTTCTTGAGACACAGCTCTAAAAC
Source organism: Tringa tobata (assembly GCA_033628505.1). Lineage (NCBI taxonomy): Eukaryota > Metazoa > Chordata > Aves > Charadriiformes > Scolopacidae > Tringa > Tringa tobata. The sequence continues at coordinate 4,956,840 of JAHREE010000422.1, read as the reverse complement.
CAAGATGTGGAATTTAATTTCATTAGGTCATATAAGGGGTGGGACTAAAATGGAAAGATATCCTCCATCTACATTCAAATTTGCTGACGCGGCGACAGCAAAGGTCCTACATTTGTAATAGAAACTTACTTATGTGCTCTTGACAATAGCAATGGATGACATTTCTATCATAAGTACCGCAGAAAGTAAACATATCATATGAATCATATGTGCTATTATTGCTGTAAACAGAAGTTAAAATCCCAAACTAATACCAGTGAGTCAGAACTGGGCAATGAATGATTGCTCAGAATGATGAAACTGATTTTTTTTTGAGATCTTTTTTCTAAATAACAACTTGATGTACAAAGTGCTGATTTTGGGGGTGTTCAAAGAACAGATCCATATCTAAAGGCTTGTGGTTCAGACTTGTCTCTAATTAAGAAGTGTCCTGAAGCGAACAAAGGGCCACACAGTAGGAAATATATGCTTGCAGACACCAATTCACACCTGTTAATGATTAGTTTGCAGACACTACCAGATGTGCTATTTATCTGATGATCAGAGTAATTGAAATGAATTGCTCTGAATCAGCCATGTGAAATTGTCCCAGTTAAGTAGATGTGTGTTTCTCTGTTTTCTTATGGAAAAGATGGAGCTGATCATTTCTTTAACACTGTCCTTTACTCATTACATAGTGCTCCCACAAAGAGTCTGAACTGCATTCCATACCCCACTCCAAATAAAGACAGTCAGTATAGCTGTACAGAAAGTTTTCTTAAGTCTGATGATGGATAAGACCTCACAAAGGCATTGGTTAGTGGTAAAAACAGGTCACAATTTTTATCAAGTATCTAAAAATCTGCAGTTCAGTGCTTAAAAGGTCAAAAAGTGAAACCCTGCACATAGAGGGTTGCAAACTTTCAGAACTCACTGCGAAAGGAATATAGGCGTGGCAGACAGTATCAGCATACCCCCAAAACATGGAAAGTGAAAAAAAAAACCTTCATGGGAGTACAAAGGGGAAGTACAAAGGGAATGGATGCAGAGAGCAGCCATGCACTTTCCCTCCTTTTGACACTGTTGGAGACACGGATAAAGCATTGATCTGACCCAAAGGGCTTCTCTGTTTCCATGCTGTTTTCTTGGCATGGCAGCTTATCTAGCTTACTTCCTTTCCAAGAGACCGAAAACCAGCTATAGTATCAAAACCTATATGACTACTGACACATGGTCTGTGAAGGGACAAATAAGCAAATAGGAGGAAGTCCATTTTGACTGTTCTGCTGTCTACACCTACAAGACAGACCAATCACATCAGCCCTGAGGAGAAGGACTTGGGGGTGTTGGTGGATGAGAAGCTCAACATGAGCCAGCAATGTGCACTGGCAGCCCAGAAAGCCAACTACATCATGGGCTGCATCAAGAGAAGCATGGCCAGCAGGTCAGGGGAGGTGATTCTACCCCTCTACTCTGTGCTTGTGAGACCCCACCTGGAGTACTGTGTCCAGGTTTGGAGTCCTCAACACAGGAAGGACATGGACCTGTTGCAACAGGTCCAGTGGAGGGCCACAAAGGTGATCAGAGGGATGGAGCACCTCCCCTATGAGGACAGGCTGAGAGAGTTGGGGTTGTTCAGCCTAGAGAAGAGAAGGCTCCGGGGAGACCTCATAGCAGCCTACCAATATCTGAAGGGAGCCTACAGGAGAGCTGGAGAGGGACTCCTTGTCAGGAAGTATAGTGACAGGACGGTTTTAAGTTGGAAGAGGGGACATTTAGACTAGCTACTAGAAAGAAATTCTTTCCTGTGAGGGTGGTGAGGCACTGGAACAGGTTGCCCAGGGAAGTTGTGGATGCCCCATCCCTGGGGCCAGGTTCAAGGCCAGGCTGGATGGGGCTTTGAGCAACCTGGTCTGGTGGAGGTTTCCCTGCCCGTGGCAGGGAGGTTGGAACTTGATGATCTCAAAGGTTCCTTCCAACTCTAACCATTCCATGATTTTATGATTCTTTGATCACAAACTCAGTATGTGTTTCATGCTCTAAAGTCCATAAGTAGAAAGAAGGATCAGATAGGCTAAAGCCTATGTGTTATCTAGGCAAACATAAAAAGGATGTCATTAAACAGAGTATATACACGGTGATATGGGTTTAAATTCTTTGCTGTAATGTAAGTTTTATTTTTATACATCGCTCCAGGTCTGATGATGCTTTTGCTTTAGACTGTGGTGGTTTTTTCAGCTTTTTGTAATGGTATTTTTCCTACTATCCAGATAATCTTTCAGAGTTTGTCTGTGGCAAGTTTAAATTTCTTCGTATCTCCAGCACAGCCTAAAGAGTACTGGTCCTGGTTTGCCAAGTGAAAAGGAAAAAAGCCCCATGGCAAATTTAATCTGAGAGATCAGAGAACTGACACTAAGAATGGACCAGAAACAGAGGCATTAAAAGGCTTTCAAACTACAGTTTCCTGTAGATTTTCTCAGGGACTCTGTGCACATTGAAAGTTCTAGCTACAGTCTTGATGGTAATAACTTCTAGTTCAGTTTCCTGCAACCTCTTGCCAGAAATACTTGTCTGGTTCTATTTCTAGACTTATAACCCCATGTCTGTGATTGAATTTCCCTCAGGCTCATGACCCCATGTCTTACATGAGGTCACAACACTTCATTTGGGAGGGTCACTCTTCCTATCTGAACTAGAACAAAGAAAGTTTGCTCTCAATTTTGGTGTATTTTATCCCAGAATACTGCACTACCAGTACTATTTATATGTTACTTAATGATCTCCATTGTACTACTGGGAAGCTGAAGCTCATGTGACCTGTTTAAGCTGTTATGCAGCAAGAGTGTAAGAGTTGGAAGAAGAACAGAAATCTCCTAGCTCCCTGTGCAGTGTTCTGTCCACTGGACCATGAGCAGTAGTTGGCAGATATAACTAACAGCGCTCAGCATTCTGTTGGTGAAGGCTTATTAAAAATTCTAATGATTTGTGGTTTTGTCCCAGGTTATTTATCTTATTTTCTCTCTCTCTCTGAATGCTGGAAGGAGGTAGTCAGCATCATTACACCCCAGACAATTGAGTTGATTGCTTTTTTCATAATAGTATTTGAGAACAGAGTTCTGCAATTTTCAGTAGGCGACAGAATAGACAGAAGAAGAAGTGAGTGCTTTAAATAGAATTACTACAATGCTCCTTGCAAAATGTTCTTCATTAACCCTTAATAAACAGCACATGCCCAGCTAGTGGCATACATTTATTCATTTAAGTTAACAGTTTTCTTTCCCTAGACTTTGCTACATGAATATTCCTGTCCTCCCTCATTCTGTGTTTTCCTTTCTTAAGAAGACTATGGTGAGTAGTTCCTTAAGTTATGCCTGTTTCTTATTTCTCACTGACACCTTTCTTTTTTCCTTCACTCAAAACTTCTTTCAGTTTCTATATATTTACTTCTCCCTTTTCTTCTCCCATTTTTCATTCTGTAGTATATGCCATCTATCTATTCATAGGAGTATTAAAACTAGCGGTAAGCCTTAAAAGGATATGCCTTTAAAACAGTCCACTGTCTTTTGCTGAGGTAGGTCAGATGCTCCAGTATTGCTCACAAACTTGCTTCCTAAATCCGCCAGTTATACAGCTTCCACAACTGTCTTAGTCAGTTCACCCACAGCCTAATTAGTGTTGCCTTCAAAGAAATTTTCTTAATATCAGATTTAAGTCTCCCTTGTTGCTACTGAAATCCATCACTTCCTAATATCTCAGTGGGCAATAGAAACTATGTAAATATATTTGCAAACAAAACAAGCTAGGAACTTCTCTCTGTCCTTAAGGTCAAGGGGTGCTGCATGGATTATACACACATGGCCAGAAATCTCTTACTTCCCAAAATTATATTCTTCAAACAGGCCACTGGAAATGGTCTATGGCTCATACACACAGCCAGTGTCCACAGACACACAGGGACTTGAGGTGGGCTGGAGCCAAAACTGTGCCATGCATCAGGCTAAAAATTGAACACTGCAGACAGCCAAGTGCCAGTGCTCTGCCTGTGCCCTGGTCCTGTTTACTTTACTCATATAGATGTGCCAGGAAAGAGCATGTTCTTGGGGAGCAGCAAGAGCAGATCTGCTCCAAGAAGGAGGCAGAGCTGGGGGCTGAGGACCACCACACCAGAGTCAGCACCATCACTGACCGGGAAGAGTCTTGCAGCATCTGAGCAGAACTGGGTTGGTGATGGCAATCGGATCCAGGATCCAGAGCCAGGGCTCATCCAGGGAGTGGGAGCAGTAGCAACAAGAGGCCTGGAAACATGGGTAGGTCTGAATTAAAATTATCCTAGCATTCAGGTAAGTGGGCTGCAGGGAATTCACACCTTTTACCTCTTGCCCCAGATATGGGAAGTGGCAGGAGCAAGAAGACCCCAGACTGGTAGATGTTTCTGCACTGTTTGTTGTGCACGTATTTATTTGCTGTTTTGGCCCCCTACATCCTGACAAGATCGATTTGATGTGTTTTAAGTTACCTGTTATCCTCACCAGAACACAGATCCTCTATTGACATTGCTGCTTCTTAGCTGAAAGTGGGAGTCAACTGACTCCTTTAGGGGAGTCACTATTCACTTTCCCAGTGAAAAAATACATCTCCCATTGCTGTTCTAGGGCATTTAACCAATCTGTGGTATGTGACAATGAAACTTTCCCTGTCTTTACCCACAATTTTTTCCAGATTTTGAAATCACTGCCATTATTTCAAGAAGCATATAAACACAAGTAATAATAAATCCTGAAGATAATTTCCTGCTTGAGTTTCATCCGCCTTCTTGGTCTGGAAGCAAACCTTCTATGCATTTCTTCTTGCTTTGAAAGTCTGTTCATATTTATTTTCCACTCCTACACAACACTTGTTGTATGTCTATGTGAAGTTTCCCTAGTTTATAACCCATCCCCTTTTCAAATCTTTAATATCTTTCTTCTGTGACTGGTAATTTTCCATTCTCCAAATACTGATCTTCTACTAAAAGTTTAGAAAGAACTGATTATCTTTTTCTTCAAAATATTAGTAGTATAATTATTGTTCAATAAATGTAACTTAACTTGTCACTAAGCTCAATCTTTTGCCATTGTATCAAGTTCAAGAGAAAAAGATAAGATGCTGTAAGCAGACTGTGCGCTCAGTCTGGAAGAAGCTTCAAAAATGACACAATTTTATTAGGTCATAGCGTGACTAGAATTTGTAATTTGTCAGAAAATTTCTTAAATATTCACTAGACGAGTGACTTGGCACTATTTTGGTAATTCGTTAGTGTTATGGGTCTGCATTGCAGTTCATCCTAGAATCACTCAAATCAGCTCAGTACTGAAGCTGGCTCCAAGGCTCGCACATCCTGACCTTGTCTTCCTCTATTAGAAGGGCAGAGAACAGGCCCTGTGTCCCACAGTATTCTCTCAGGACTTCTCTTTACTTTCTGTTATATTCATTACTGTCATTACTGGCTATTTTCCCACTCTCTAGCTACTTAAAATTATCTCTAAATAAATATGCCATATCCAAGTGCATAAAAATGGGATGTTTAGGGAAGGAACCAAAGACAGTACAAGGAACGGGTTCATGTGATTTTAGGAGGAAAGAAAGTGGGAAAATAGAGGCATAAGGGGATGAAAATTGTTGGGCACCTGTAAATAGTTTGCTGGTCAGTACACATGCCTGACTATGCCCTGCCTCTGACAAGAGCAGTGACAAGAACACAGTCCTGTGTTCTCATTATATTCCCTTCGAACTCTTTCCTGAGTGAGGACTCCATGTTGCGTGTACGCATGTATATTGGGGTCTTATTACAGCAACCAGAGTCAGACCACAAGCTGGACTACAATCCTGTGTGTCCATGGTGCCAGCGAGTGGAAGAAGCACAAGTGTGCAAGCACTAGTGATTATCAAGCTTGACTAGTGATTAGGTGAAGTGGCCTGGGAGCCCCTAGGAGTGAGAGCACAGGGGACAAAAACTATGGAACCTGGGAAGTCCTAGGTAGGTTTTTGTGTGTGATGCTTTATCAGTAACTGGACAGGGGCTATGGGTTTTCTATGTCCAGGTGCCAGCAACTGAGGAGACTGGGATCCAGGACCCAGCTACTGGACAGACTGAGTGTCTCAGTCCAGTTGCTGGAGGGATCCTGCATACATATTGTACATATGTATACGTAAATATTTTCATTAGTGGACTTCCATCCTGCCCAGCCAGAGAGCGGAGCAGGATGAGGCTATTGGTGTTATCTCTGTTGGTATGGGTGCTCTGTGATCTGTGTGGCCAACCATGGATATATATGTGTGTATATATATGTGCATGTATACATTTTTTCATATATATATGTATATGTCTAGTGTATATGCATGCTTTGTGAGTGTGTGTCTGCTGCGAATACATCTTCAGTCTCATTACTGGTTGTACCCGGAAACACAGAGCAGCAGCAGCCTAACATATCTCTGGCAGTTGGAACTGGCATGATACATTTTCCTTTAACACACACAGTTATGCAGATATATATGTATCACGTATACACTGACACTTTTTCTCTATGCAGGAGTGTGAGTTTTGGAGATGCAAATGGCTCATACAGAAAAAACTGTCCCTGGAATGAACTGGTAATGGTTGATAAGCAATGTCTGCATGCCAGGTGAGGTTGAGGGGCTGAAGTTTAGGATCACGGTTATATCCCAACCTTGTTTGTACCATTATGTCAGTCTCTTAGCATAGTAACAGAATGAGTTGAGCAAGGAAGCAATCTTCATTTCATTCTTGTTTTTTCATAACATTTCAGGGTCTGCTTTTTTCCTTTTACTAGACAGAATATGCTTTTTCCCATCTTTCAGCAACCACAAGAGCTGGGATATATGCATATTTTAATGTTGACTGAGCTTCTCCCATAATCTCATAACTCCAGGAGGATTTAACATAATTCTCAGTGATTATTTCCAGTGCCTGTCTTTGCAGGTGGTCATTGATTTCCTGAGCTTCAGCAGAGTGAAATTGATGTCTAGCCTACACTAGTAAAAGGTTTACTGGAATAGATATATCTCTCAGTACAGCTAATACCGGCAAGCACTCTATTATGGATGCAGTTCTATTGTGGAGGAGAAAAGTAAAAGGGTTTCATCCAGTTTTTTTCCTGGGAACTGCAACACTGCTAGGCTTTTTGCTAGCATTGAGATATTATTCAAAATTTCACCCCTAAATGATATCGGTAAGTTTTAGTCATAAATCTGGCTTGATTTTTCTCAGTCTCTCCAGTCCCCATATGGAGCTGGAAAACAGCAATGAGAGCTGACAAGTCGGCTTTAAATCTGCAGAAAGCAAGCAGCAATGTTCTTTGCTTCCAGTCAGAGAAGACAAGCAGAACAGCAATTTACCCTTGGCCTGAGCGTGGAAAGCTTTCTCCAAAGCATGCCACCAGGTTCCTGGATTTTAAACAGAAATTTATGGCTTATGTACCTTGGGAAGTTGGGCAGACCTCTCAAGTGTCTTCTTTTTCTTGGTGAGACAGCACTGTGACAGGTAACACGACAAGGGCACAGTGGGTGATGTGAGACAGGAGGAACTACCACTCAGGACTGCATCTGAGGAGCTGAGCCCCTTGGAGGAGGGGATCCTGTCAGCTGGCAGAAGGGCCAGCAGCAGCACAGCACTGTGACCTCTCCAGCTCCATGTTTCTACACAGAAAGCATCAAGAAGGAGAGAACTGCACAACCTCAGGAACCTCGACATGTTTTATTAGTGTACAGCATGCTAAAGTGTAAATTTAAAGTGCAGTAACTATTTCTGCCACACTCCCTGTGTGGACATCAGTAGAAAGAGGTGTCGTCATGATGAAGACAGGAGGTCTAGCTAAGCAGAGTAGTTCATATGTGGTTGATTATTGATCCTGACCCTTAGCCTGCATTTGCCTGTGGTAGCTTCTGACTTGTTCTGTACACAAATGACCGGTATAGGTAAGCCTGGTGAAAATGTTATATGTAATATATTCTACTATGGTTTAAATTAAGAATTGTTGTCGGTATTAGGAAATGTGAAAAAGGCGAACACGTAAGGCTTATCCATCCTTTCGTAAGCATTCAGGGTGAAACTGATCCCAGAAATAATTAAGAATGCCATGCAGAAACCACATTGGGAGAGTTATTAAGGGTATTGTGTGGATTAAATGCCTCTTCTTTGTCTGAGCCATTCGATCTTTCTGTAGTGCAAAACAGCTACACAACAGGATAGTTAATGATTTGGGTCTACATAAAATCTCAGGCTTATAGCTCATTGAGTCTGTGGGGAAAAAAAGCTGGGGAAAGCAGACTAGAGGGGCTGGCATTGCTCCTGGATGCAGAATGTACCTGGGCTAGCTTTTAATCCTCTTGCTTGAGAGTTGCTGGCAGGACATCAGTGACCACAGAGCACACAGAATGGGTTCACTGCACTTATAATGATTTTTTGTGTCAAGCCGGACGTCCACGTTACAGATGTTATGCTCACAATTGCAAACTAGTTCTAATGTATCCGCACGAGCTGAGCCATACCTCAGCTGCAGTCCTGTAGAGTTTGCAAGATGCTATCTTTTAGCTTAGAGCCATGAGCACTGCTAGAGGTTTTTGCTTTATTTTGAGTGTTCTTTTGTTTTTCTGAGCAGATATATATGCACATATAGTGTTTAAAGCATCAGAATCCTTGCAAAACTTTTAAGTTGAAAAGTGGCACTAAGAACAGACCTAACTCTGTGACAGTACTTTTTTTTAAAATAAAAAATCAGCCTGGAAATTGTAAAATCTGCATGCACTTGTCACCATGCCAATGATTCCCAAATTTAATTATTTTTTGACCAATGAAGAACACAGTGTACACATAAAGCATTAACTAAAACCACTATGTGACAGGTAAACTTGCAAATGCTATGCCTTTTTTGATAGACCATTTGCTGTCACTTTTGCAATTCACAGCATTGTACCGTATTCAGGTTTATTTTTTGATAAAAGATAGAAACAAGGTTCTATAGCACTACATCTGTTAAGTGTCTAATGAAAAATCAATAGCAACTGGGTACCTTATTCCAAGAATTGCTTTTAGAAATTCTACCCAAGGGATATTTGTGAGAGGTAGGCTTAGTATCTTAATTCCCACAAAGTCTGTAATTGTAGCCTGTCTCTTCTTGTTTGGCATTCATTGCAATACCTATAAAAAACTTAGTAAAATGTGGTCATAAAAATTTAGTAAAGTTTTATAAACATTGTAGTAAATACAGACCAAGAAGAATCTATGGACAATCTCTCATATGTACAGCAAAGAGAAACCAAGGAAAAACACCAATAGCAGGTTGTAAATAATTGGCATTCTTCAGGACATAGAGTAAGCAGCATTATGTTTGTTAGAGTACTGTAATTGACTGGATATATGCAGTTGATTCTCTTCTTGTTTGCACTACAGTAAATCAAGAGTTTGCTTAACTAAATTTGGGTTGGGGGATTTACATCCTTTTGGACTACTCTACTGTGTGTGAAAAGAAGAATCCATTCCTCAATGTATACATTTATTTTCTGAAATTAAATAGAGTTTTACAAGAATAAAAGGAATAAAACTTTCTATCCATAGAATCAATATCTCTACAGTTAAAGTCATATAGCTATTAAACTAAACAAATGAAGTTTTAGGGCAGATCTGATAACCAAAAAACCCACATGGTGGCAAATTGGCCTTTGTTCTTTTCAACAAAGAAATATAACCTGAGATTTTTTGCCTTGCCTTATTAAAATTTCTTTACACAGATTGTTAGCAGTAGAATAATTTTTAGATACTTCTGAGCCGTCAGTGATTAAAAGCAAGGTACCTGTATTTCTTTTCCTGTTAATTTTAGGCCCTGTCCAGAGTTTCCTACTTTATATAAAGTAGCATTCTGCTGCTCTTGTACTTTTTCAGAACACTGTTATTTGAATCTTCAAACTCGATTTTGACTGTGTGCTCAAGAAAACAAAACAGTTGCTCAGAGGAATGTATACATAATTTTCAGTTCATTTTGTCAATCAGTTTATTATATGTCAGATTTTTCTCTGGGCTGCACAGATAAAATGAACACTTAAAGAACAAATACAAATGCAGGGAGCTAGAAGTCCATGCAAAAATGCATAACGGACATTAAATTTGGATGCCAAAAAGCAGCATTATGCAAAGAGAACATTTATAAGCTGTTGAGAACCATTTTGCAACCTACTTGAAAATTGAAAGTTTCCTTTTCTGCTAAACTTACCAAACCTGTAAAACTTGTCCAGCACCTCCCTGGGGTCAGGGGTTGTTGTATACCTCCTGTGAAGTATCCCACCATCAACTTATAATCACTGGGGAAGTGCTGCTGCCATTGCAAATACCTTAGAAGGAGGTCCTGTGAAACAGCTTTATAATCTAAAACATATCTAAGGGTAGATATTCAATGAACTACCTACAAAACCTACTAAAATAGCATGTATACACCATATGCTGTGGTCTGCTGAAAAGATACCTGAGCCAGCCATACATGTGCTGGCTTTAAATAACAAAAGTAATTTAGCCTAAGGAGTGCTGAGTTTAGCCAGGTTAAGAATTCATACAAATTAGCTCATAGCAAGCCAATTCCTGTACCTTGGATACTTTACACAGCTCTAGCTCAGACATCTCAGCAGTCCACTGCAGTACAATGTATCATTTGTTTGTTTAGCTTCATGTATGTAGGAGGGTGGTTTTATACACTTAAATTTCAGAAGGTTTGCAGAGCATGGACTGTCACTGGGCAGTTCTGTTCCTTCCAACACTCAGGACACCAAAAGGGTAATTTTATGACTTCGCATGAATCAAGGCTTCAGCACCATTCTCTTTTCCAAAAGCAAAAAAAAAAAGGTATTCTCTGGTATTCTCTGTGGGGTTCATTTGAGTTTCATGATAAATTACTGGTAATAAACTCAGAGCTGCTCAAGCTTTCTCCTGATTTTATTTTTGCTAAGAACTCTAAAGGAATTTTGCTGTACCAAGTTATTCAAATTTAGAACATAATGGAAGCATAAGCTCTTATCCAGCAGCAGCCGTATCTGCCTGCATTAAAATATCTAACGCTATTTGCTCGATCTCCAATTTACATTTATCTATTCAAACACAAGAAAGGTCTGCAGGCTAAAAAAGAGAAAAGCATTCCACGGCTCCGACATGCAGAGCACACAGACAGAATGGAGTCCTTTTCCTGTAATGCTCTGCATTTGTCTACTAATGATTCTGACAAAACCAAATATAACCCAGCCCAGGACCTTAAAAGCTGATTTGAATAAATTTAAAGCAGCCATGGGATGGATGCTTATTATTATTCATAGTTCCATTAGACATTGCTTTGCCTCTCTATGTTCCATATTTAGAAGAACTAAGATTCAAACTATATATTTTTGCCATTAGCTTTTTTCATTTGAGCAGTTTATTTATGCTATCCAGAGTTACTGTCTCAAGAGTGCTGCTATGATAGTGACATTTGCCCCAAGCCTCACACCACACAGTCCTAGATATGCCCTTGCAGCAAAAGGGGCTAATGGCATCCTGCTCTGCATTAGGAGGACTATTGCCAGCAGGTTGAGGGAGCTGATCCTTCCACTCTACTCAGAACTGGTGAGGCCACACCTGGAGTGCTGTGTGCAGTTCTGGGCTCCTCAGTACAAGAGACACAGGGAGACACTGGAGAGAGTCCAACGAAGGACCACTGAGACAATTAAGGGACTGAAACATCTCATACATGAGGAAAGGCTGAGAGACCTTGGACTGTTCAGCCTGGATAAGAGAAGGGTAAGGATGATTTCATTGATACAAATAACTGACAGGAGGGGAAGCAAAGAAGATGTAGCAAGGCTCTTTTCAGCAACGCTCAGTGACTAGATCAGAGGCACGAATGGGCACAAACTGAAATGTAGGTTCAGGTCTCTCTGAACATCAGGAGAAGTTGGTCCTCACAGAGACGTTGAAGTCAACTTTTCACATAAAAATGTTACAAAGCTCAGTACAACGTAACACATGTATAAGCTTAACACTGTAAAGGAATAACACTTATGTGCAGGTGATTCAGATTTAGCTCAGATGTATTCCATAACTGATAAAACAGGTATACAGTATGTTTTGCGCTTTTACCAGGTCCACAAAAAAACCCCAGGAATTAAACTCAAACTCCAGGATACCCGTTCAGTGCCACAGCTGCAAGAATACTCTTCATGCAATTTATCTACCAAAAATCTCTAGAAGCAGTTACACTGTGATTTTGGGCTTGTCTTAATCTTCATTACATGCTTCTTCTGCCCTGCTGACACACTATGGAAAGATCCTCTTATTTTCTTTCTATGAAAGGTCATTGGAAAGATGTTGCTCTATTGTTCATTATGATTAATTGGGTTAATTAGCATCAGATCAAATTGGTTCCTGATGTCAGCATGATATCATTTTATTAAGGGATTTTTGAAACACTGCAATTGGCAAGTCCATGTTTGCAATGTAAGGGTTAAAGGCTTATATTTCCTCTGAGATATTCAGAATATCTCATTGCAATTCAGTAGGAGGATGACCTCTGGTTTAAGGCTAAAAATCTGGTTTACTGTCTGATTGGGTTTTATATAAAGTTCCACATAATTCTAGTTAAACCACGATTTGTAATGCTATGGCAAATTATCATTCAATTAGACTTAACTCACACTGAAATACCCATATATAGGAAATATTGGAGATTCATGAAGGAGACTGCACAGGGTATGGACCATGTTCTCTTTGTAAACACAGATGGACATTTCATTACGAATCAATAGGATATAAGTGATGCCTGTAACAATTATTTTAAGATAGTTAATTCCCAAAAGCCCTAGCTAGAAGTAAATGCTTGTCACTGAGACAGGTTGTGTCACCTTTATGAACACTGAGCACTGCCTTGACTCCTGAATTAGGAAAGAATAAGTTTTTGCATAGTTACACAAGTAAGCCTAGTTAATGAAAGAAAAGTACTCTTAGGCTAAATCTTAAGTATTCTATAGAGGCCCTGGGTCATGATCCCTCAGGATTGTCACGGAACTCAGATCTTTACTTCATAGACATCACCTTTGACTTCAGTGTTTATATAGTTAATGCTAAAAACATGGCAACGGTTTGTTCTTTTCTTAGAAAATTCATGAGTAAAATATAAATATAAGTTGACATCAACAACTCTCTTAATGTCATGGCAATTAACCTCAATCATTTCTAATTCAGTTCAGTCATTTTGGGGGGATATTAAGTCTACTCCTCCATGGAAGTTACCAGTTCTGGTTTATTTTCTGATTTATTCTGTTCTGATGCGTGTGTGCACAGTCCTTAGAGACATTTTTAGCTTTATCGTTTGAGAAGTAAGTATGTGTTTATTAATATTAAATTTCTTGAAATGGCTTGTCAGCTTTAGCTGAACTAGATGCATTACAGGATACAATAAAATGTCTTTACTTGTGTTAAATTCCAGCTTTTAGGCCCATCATTAGAAGATGTTATCTGCTTAAAACTGGTTTCCTCTATCAATGAAAGGTTAATAATGTGAGTTGGCTTAGAATTGTATGAAAAGCAGCAAAGAGGGTTTAGTTAGGCCATCTTATCTGTCTGATGTGTTATTGACTTCAGCTGATATTCTCTGTGGGATACACGCAACAGGCTTTTGTATGTTGAAAATTAGGTCACGTTCTAGATTTTGCCTTGTCTTTCTTGAAGACATGGCATTCCTATCTTCTAGCTGCAGCTATTGTTTTCTAACAAAAGTAAATACTATTTTACAGTTGCAAAGGACTTTATTTTAAAAATAATTCCTGAAATGTCCAACACGGAGGGTTTTAGCTATAACATAATTGAAGTTATGATATGAAGTTAATAAGAAGGATAAAGATGGAGTTCTACTTACCAAGTCTGGAAAATATGTCACTAGAAACCTTGAGAAAAAACGCACAAAGTTGTTTTATATATGAAGGACATTAGTACTAGTTGCTTATCTCTGTCTTACAATGTTGTATATTTATTAAATTACTTTAGAGATTTGGATGGAAGAAATTTCAAATATGAATATTGCAACAGTCAGCAAAGCAGGAGAACCATGTTTGGTGTCTGTGGAAGTTTTCTACTACTTATGAGGAGCCCAGATCTATTTGCGAAAGTTTAGTACATTTTCAGTCTCACTATTAGTCCATAGAATTTTCAGTAGGAAGGTATTTTTTAGGTGAGTTTGTCTGACATCCTGCACATGGCAGGCTAAAGACCTTCACCTATACATTTTAACTACTGTTTAAGAAACACCACAGCTAAGAAAGCCTTTGAACTTTGTTCCAGGTATATAGGCATCAATAAGATGAAATTCTACCAGCTAACTCAAAAAGCTGTTTATTACAGTTGAACTGAAGAAGCCAACCACCTCCACATCTGAGAGTTTTAATAGATCTGTGTTTATTTTTTATGATCAAAATGACAAAAAAAACCCAAACATTTAGACAGTTAGCTCTTGACAACTAGTGATAACTATGTGAGCCTACAAATGTCCAGACCTAAGTAGTTCCTGCTGATACCCAAAGTGGCTTTACACTAACTCCAGTAGAGTTTGTTCAGGTCTGTCAGGACCATATGCATACCAGGTATAATTTAGATTAACACTAATTCAATAGTTTCAGGGAGAATACCTAATTAATAAGAAATAGTCAGCACTCTTGTCGTACTTAAGATATAAATCATCTAGATTTAGAGGTATTCTAAATAAAAAAAAAAACAACCAATGTTTCTTTTACACTTACATACTTTTGCAAGTTATCTAGTAAAACACCCACACGGAGATCTTTTTCTAACTGTAAGAAATTATTGTCCTTTTATTATAATGCATAAAATAACATTTTAAAGGTTTGCTATACAGCATAGCTTCATTTTAGACTGTGTTCATTTTTGCAAATTGCCTGAGACAATCTCTTTATTCAACTCACTTACCAACAAATGTTTCAGTTCTCCACCACCCTAGCTGGAATTTGTTCCAATCAACACCCAGTCACCTTTTCTCCTTACTTATCTTCCTATAGCTTTCAGTCCCTATACATACAGACAATATTTGAATTCCTTTCCTAATGCAATCATATTTTTATCATGGACAGATCAAAGTGTATTAATATGTTTCCATAATTTAGACTGCAGACTTTTTAGTGAAAAAACCCAGACTGCTGTTAGCATAAATGTAAGGTGAAAAATTGATGAGCGTGGCAAGGAACTCAAGGAAATCTAATTTTTCATTAACATACGTAATGCAGCGTCACTACCAATATACCCCAGTCTAAAGGACTAAAACTGAATTTTTTGTTAGCACTGCTTATGTCCTGTTATGGAGGCTCAGAATATGATCAGATTCCCTTTACACCAATGCTTATATCTATGCAGGGGCTGGGGGGAAATGCCCCTGTGTTAATGAACTCTTATTTTACCAATTATATCTGAAGTTTATTACAGTCAACCTAAAAGTCTTGTTGAGGTGTTTTACTAGCCAAAAATGAGAAAATGGTTTGGATTTATTTGCTGTTGTAGTCATGTTTCAACAGTTAACATTAAAGTGAAAAATCTCTTTATGAGATGGAGAAATACATACCAGATAGACTGGATGAGAACGAGGATTCATTGATGCATCTAACGGAAAGAATCAGTTGTTAAAAAAACCTTTGTGATTTATTAAATGTTAAAGAACTGTGTTCAAAAAACAATAAAAATTCCTAGTGAAAAATGCCCTGTGAGATTCAGACTGTGTAACAGTTCTCTTACTCTTCTAAATGTGTAGTTTGATGACAGGGGACTTGAAAGTATGGGTGCAGGATGACACTAATAATCAAGTAGCGGTCATTCAAATGATAAGATATGACTTCAAGAGTTGTGTAAAACTGGATTAAGCAAAACAAAATAAACACATGAGAAGGAAACACAAGTTTGTTCAACACCCAATCCACATTGAGATTGTTGGATGTCTACGGCTGAGGACTTGTCTAGAGACTCAAACATGAGATAAAAGGTACTGTATGGCTGCCTTTGCCCTGAATCATCAAGGAGCTTTTTCTTGGCCAGCCAAGTTATTCAGGGCTGTTGAACACCATGACTGCATGCATGTCTGCATGTGTACCTGCAAGCACACTTGTCTTGGGCATCCTGCACCATTCACATCCTCTTGATAAAACTAATTTAATGTGAGGTGCCTTTGACCAGTTAAAAACAACCATGCCTGTTAATCTCATTAAACTTCAGTTTTCCAGACTTATTCTCAAAATACCTCTCACTCAGTCCAGTGGCAAAATATAAGCGATGGCACAAATTCTGTAAGTACAACTCAGCCTCTACATTAAGAATAAAAAACTCAGAATCTTAAAATAGCAAAGTAGTAGTAAAAATAGTATATAAAAATGGTGATGGAATAACATGTTTACATGCATCAGCCTAAAATGTTGGGGCGCCCTGTATGTTAGTACTTTTTGCTACTGTAGTTACAGTGGAAATAAAACTGTACTGGCTCAAAATTTGTACACCACACTGTTTTATTATATACAGAAAAGCTGTTTTGCAGAGTTGGCTTTTCCTGGTAAATTTTCTAAACTACTTTTTCTCCTTGGAATTATTATTATTAGAGTTTTTTGCTCCTGACAACTATATTTCTTTAATCATAGTTTTCAGAACATCAACTTTAAAAAAAAAAAAAAAATTTCAGTATATTTGAAATGTTCACATCTGGATGCACACATCAGTATGCTGTTCTGAAGTGTATGACAGTGTCAGCACAAATATATATATTGTGTTTGTCTTAAAGCTACCCAAATTAGCAGTCACCCATCCATCCTTATACTCTACATTTATATAGGGCAGGGACTCTCTTACCCTTAATTATCCACATGCTAGTGTGGGCAAATTTGGCTGCTGCAGATTGGTAGTGTTTGGTATGGCACCTGAAAATGATGGTTTGGTTCTGTGAGAAGGTAGATGGAAAAAGTGAATCTGTTGTTGTGATAATGAATTGCATTAACTTACTTTGCACTCAGAGGAACACCCACATTTTTGGGAATAATCTTTTCTGCCAAAAATCTTTTATTTGCATCCCTCAGGAGACATTGTAAAACATTGTTCCTTGTCAGATTTGAAGAGCAGTGATTGACTGTGATATTTGTATGGTTCATCTGCTCTAGATACCTCTCCAGGGAGGAATCCTATCTTCCTTTCCCCTAGACAGATTGTTATAAGTTAGAGCTCCTGGGGATTTCTTTGATTTATGTGGAAGGAAGTTTCGGTACCAGCAGTCTAGAATTAGGAGGACGCAGTGTGAAAAATCACATCTTGTTGGTACTTCCTCTTTGAAGTGATAAATATACTTGGATCTTAAAACAAGACATGGTACTGTCCTTTCCAGGTATTGCAATATAGTGAAGTTTAGGATAAATCGCTACAATTTTAGCAAACACTACATGAATTTTTGTTTGCAAAGTCATGCCTCGTAAACTTTGTAGTTGTAAACCTCCTACTGGAATTTATATGCATTTGATTTAAGACTTCTAAAACATGGCAGTGAATACATAGGTAGCACAAATACTTTCAAAGTGAACATTGTGAGGTCATCTGTTTTGAGATCAGTACCAAATGCTTCAGGAAGAAGATATAAAGTATGCATTCAGTGGAATAATCACAGCTTCGGGGTTATACCCCACTAATTATTAGTTAGTGTATTCATATTCAAAACATCAGACCTCACATCAACCGAATTCCTTTAGCTTTTGCTGTACAACAAGAATCTTCATGAACTTTTCAGAAACATCTTTCAAAATTGTTGCCTTCCCTTTTGTAATATTAAAGGTATATAAGAACATCTGGCTTACTCATATTCTTTTCCCTGCCACTGACTCATGCTGGTTTTTGATGTGTCCAAAATAAAATTCTTAAACATCCAATGCTAATAAAATTTATAACCTTCACATTGCCTTTATGTATGAAGGTCATTCCCAAACTCCACCGACTTTTGTTGTACCTTTTTCAACTAATTTTCAAATTTTAATTAACTGGTAGAAAAGGAGAGGTAAATATTGAACTATATGGAAAGACATAGGAGTCTTCGCTCTGTGTTGATTTTGTATATTTCAAAGAGAACAGCATGTGCTGTACTGCATAAGGGACCTAAGCACGTGATGATCTTGAAATTAATTTCATATATGAAGGAAACTTTTATGTTTTTAGGTCAAAGCTTGCAATATTATCTGACTCTGAATATTGTAAGCTAAAACCAAAGGAATGTCTGTTACTTTATAAAGATTTGCCCTTTGAGGTTTTAAAATACTTTGAACCTGCGGGTAGATGTTGAAGGCACCCTCTGAAATTTATAATGACAAAGACTGGTACAACTGTACTTCTCTGTAACTTTTTGATATATTGTAAGCTTCATGCAACTTCGTGGAGTTACACATGATTAATTTCATGTGGCGTAGTATTCTATGAAAAATCAACATATGCGTAACCTCAGCTCACCATCACAAATTAATACATTAAGAATGATTAAAAAAAGAAGTGTGACATGTGACAACATGAAATACTCTGATATATCATGAGCTGTTTTAAAGAACAAACCTCAGCAATTAAAACTTCACTGGTTCAAGGCTATGCCTTATTGCCTTTCTTGTAAAATGAATGGTTTCAGAGGAGATTATTCTCATTCTTACCTTGACAGTCACTATTTCAGTGCTAAAAATCCACAACAATGATAGACGATTTCTAAGAAGTATTACAGAGATAATGTTTCCTCCCACGGTGAGACATCATCATGTTAAACTCTTTAGGGCTACTGTGATTAATTGAACATAATATCCTGCATAGTCCATGACCTTATCTCTCTTCAGTTTTCTAGTGGCAGAGGAAAGATGTATTTTTAATCATGTGTTTTAAATCTGATTTCTAAACATTTGTGTTCTCCATTTCACAGTGTCAAGGAGCTAGCTCCCACTTCAGTATGTCACAGCATATCCCTTTAAAGTAGATAAAAGACTTCATCTGCAAAATTCAGACCAAGACTCAGCCTTTAAAACACCTCAGATTTCGTTCACTGTTGGAAAAGATCACTAAATGTCTGACGAAACAGAATACACATCCGGATTCAGGTTCTGATCCAGACAATTGCTTTCTCTTTCCCCATTCACCCAACATCAATGCACATTCCTGTGCAAATATTTCTCTCCATTACCTTCTCTGTAACAGCATCTTGGGCTGAAGGTCCTTCCGCATTCCAATACGTCTATTCTATTTAAGTTTACTGTGTCTACAAATGTAATCACTGTCATTTTTATTCTGTCATCTAGGTCATTAACGAAAATGTTAAATAACACCACTGGGTCTATGACAGATTCTCAGTAACATTATTCTATTTACCAGACCAGTTTAACAAATGGAAGATCACAAACAATTGTGTAAATACATTTTTTCTACCAGTTTTCTACCAGTTAAAGATATTTTTTCTATCCTTATGGTATTTATACCTTGGTATTGTGTAAACCTTGTTTCTCTGGCCTGTTTATAGGAATGTCATGGCATACAATACCAAAAGTCTCTCTGAAGTTAAAGCACTCACAGTCTACTGTTTGATAACCCATTAGGCTAATTGTCATGTTGCAAGAGGAAATTAAGTTAATTTTTTTTAAAATCCATGCTGCCTGTTACTTAGCATCCCATTATTATTTAGGTGCTCACAGTTTGCCTATTTATTCAATTTGTTTTATCCTAGTCCTAACTGGACTGGTCCCTAACTCTCTGACTCTTACTTTTGTCTGCTTTTGAAGAAAGAATTATTAGCACATTCTGCAAAATTCATGTTATCTTTCAACTATTATTGAATAGAGTAAATTTTCTCAGTAAATATGCAAGGAAAGGTCAGCCAAAATATGTACAATTAGTAGCAGCAGCAGCAGTAGTAGTATTGAGCGTAGACCAAATAAGAAATGTGAGTGAAGGTACCTTCCCCATCCTCTGCCAAATATGCTGAGATCTGTGTTAAATTACCTTGAAAATTGTTTTGAATGAAAGCAGGAAAAAGTATTCTGCAAATAACAAAATTTTATTTGCTAATTTGCTGTTCTGAAGTGGTCATGCTTTGATTTTATTTTTTTTAATAGATGTTCTTTTCCATCATTACTTTAAAGGAGTTAAATATTAAAATTTAGTGTTTTGACAGACACTGCTTTCCTGAGTATTTTGTAAAATATTTAACTTTATTTCTAAGTTGCCAAGAAATAAATTAAACTAAATTTTGACATCACCAAATCCCATTAAAAAGTTTCTTCTTTTATTCAGCTCTACTTTCTTCTTAGCAAATGCAGTTTCAGCTACTCTTTCAGCTTCACTGTTATTACCATCAAGCTAAAAGAAAGTAAAGTTTTCAAAAGTTGCCATCAGATCTAGAGGATAGACACAAGTTAAGAAAAACAGCTAGTACACCTGAGGTATTGCAATTTGTTTGATCTGTCAAAGACTGCACAAAGTAGACTAAAAGCAAGCCAGAGTCGATACAGGAGCTCAAGACCTCTCTTGGAATTTTACCTGTCTTGTCCTGAACTTGCAATCAATCAGAAACTACTTTTTTAACTGCAGGAAGCCAAAACTTAATGTTTTTGTTTTTTCATGGCTATAGGGACAGTTGATTACAGGAATGTTTGGCAGGTGGCCAAGAGAAACTGAAGATGTAATAGGAAAAGTGAGTGACAAATTATTGAAGTGTTGAGGTGGGGTATGAAAAAAAAAATAATACTTTTAGCATGCAAAAAACAACTTAATTTTTACATAAAGAGATGAGAAAGATTCCTCCTGAAATGTAATTGCCTGTATCTAAGTAAATGAAAGGGCTCATGATAGCTAATAGCTGATGACACGACTTTAAATAAAAGAAGCCAGCCAGGCTTTCAAAGAGAAAAACAGCACCACTAGGCCTGAAGAACTGCTTTCATTAGCAATAAGAGGACATTGAGGTACAGAAGAAAACAGAAAGGCCCCAAAAAGCAGAAAATAAGATTGTTCTTCATTATGATTCATTACTTGCTTTGGGTTTCCTTTAAGCCTTCCTCAGGTCTTGTCTCCCCCATCTTCTCCCTACTTCAGTCGTTCCTGTCTAGAAATGCCCTCTGTATCTGAATAGCAAAAGAAAGGATATAATCCAGATGAAATTTTTATAGGAAACACTCTGATATGATTGGGATAAAGTAATAATATATCAGTTGCTGAGTGTTTGAGCTCTGTTTGCAATTAAAAGCTTCGTTGTGACAGCTGAGAGTTAGATACGCTAAGGTCCAGATTACCTCGCTCTGCTATATGTACTCTGTTGTGAAGATAACTGGTAGCTAAGGAAGGACCTCTGCCTCACACTTCCCACATGGTTAACAGAAAAAAAAGCAGAAGTCCAGAGTCATTCAGCCCACTGAAATTTTGAATTTCACTGTGTCCTCCTCCTTCCACGTTTTTTCACTGATTGTGGGGATCTTGGCTAGACAGTCATCCTGAAGAGCAGGATCTTCATGAAATACAATGAGGGGCTTAAAGATGTGTCCTGAGGAAGAACATTTTCTGAGTGTAACACAGCAGGTTCTGAAGGAATGACAGGGCTCTACCTATCTGAATTGACCGCTGCCCTCAGTGACAAGTGGGAATGGGATAAATCCAAGCCCAACATTAAAAGAAAGAGTAGAACAGTTTTTATTTTAATCAAAAGCCTAAGGGCCAAATCAAATCAATAAATAATTAGAAAGATTAATTTAAGGGTTTACTCTTAATTCCAGTAATAAATATAAAGCCAAAATATTAAGAGTTGCTTATGCTTCCTTAAAATATTTTTCCTTAGGCCTTTTGTATGGCAGGACTTTAACTTCATAAGATGCTTAGATGCCAAACTTCCTGAGTTCTGAAGGAATAATTACACGATTATCATAAATTTTTTGTAGTCTTTGGGGAAAAAGGTATTTAGCAGCTACTTTATAAGCATTGCTTGCTCCCTTCTGATAAATATGACACTTGGATAGAAACAGAAGAGACAAAATTGACTGGAAATACAATGTGATACAATGGATAGGTCTTTGGTCTTACAGTCCCAGTTCTGAGTAATTTCTTGTTTTGCCACTAATCTGCTCCTGAAAGTCATTTTACTTCTCCTGTCTGATCAGATTATCCATCTTTCTAGACAGGGACTGACTTTCACCATGCATTTGTGCAGTGTCAAGCACAATAGGTGTCCAGGTGCTATTGTAATCCAAACAAGGAATTATTAACTTGTTCCACTATTATTATGCATTCAGCCAAGTTTTTCTACATTCTCAACCAAAGCTACGGATGAAATGGGTGTGGCTGTTAGTTACTTTCCTCTAAAATGTCCTATGACTGAATCTCATGCATTTTAAAAGAGCCAATTTGGATATGTGTTTCTTTCCATCCTCAGTTTCAGGTTTTCTTGTCTTCTATCTCCATATGAATGTCATTAACACAGAGATGCAGAAGAGAGTTAACAGTGGGGGGGATAGTGTTTTTTCTGTTCTTATGCATGACTTCCATTAGCAGTAATAGGTGTTATGTGTGTGAATTGAGAGAGCAGACATAACTTTATTTGAAGGAAATGACATGTAAAGTTACTTATGGTATGAAAGCAAAGAGCTAGAGTATGTTTTATTACGGATTATATCTCTGATTGATGTCACACTATATAACTAGATATTTAAAGAAAATTTCATTTTGTACTAACCCAGATGACTTATTATACAGCCTGTAAGACTGCAGAGCTAAAATATTGATTGCGAAAATTTGAACTTGAATATTTTCTCCCACTGTGGGAGATTTTCAAATGCTTTACTTTAGTTCTACTAATAAAGAGAAGCTTTGAAACTCTGTTTTTAATATTATTCTCTCAACAAATGCAGAAATCAATGAAAGAAAGGTGAAAGATCTATCTTTAACTGTCACCATCAAGAATACTGTCGTGTTTTTAAGGAATGCAAGGCTTTTTCCCTGGCCAGTGAGCAAAATTATAAGTCAACTTTCTTCCAACTTACATCTTATGCGACAATTGCTTAAACCAAATGAGAAACTCTTTTTTAGCTCAGGACACTGAGCTCGAGTGGAAGTTGTCAGATTTAATAAAGCAGAATGGTTCTAGGGAAGAAATTTTCTGTTTCCAGTGGTGCATCTGTTTGGAGCACATACTTTCTCCAGCAAATGCCAGTTTGCCTACAACACTTGCAATGAACTTTAATTGTGTGCTTTAGTAGAAAGTCTTAATTTTGATCTGACTCCCTTCAGGTAACAATGACTCAACTCACATAATCACACCTCCCTGTAGCAAATAAAAATAACCACCTTGATTTTCCCACCTTCTTTACTTTTTAGAAAATCGTTGTATTTTTATGAGTTCACTCTCACAGTTAGCAGGGATCTATAAGCTTTGGAACCTAAGATGGTCCTGCAATAACAGCTATTTCTAAACCATTACAGTAATTAATCACAGAAGGAGCTACTGGGAAAAAATCCTATAATTTTGAACATATAATTGAATTTTTATTGCTTTTAAACTGAAGTGTTTAGACCTTGAGAAAATCAGCTCAGCAGGAAAAAAAAGCCTTCCTCTTTGCCTCTCCTTCCTTCTGTGCTTTATACAAAGCTTGGCAGAGCTCACAAGCTAAGTGGGAGCTGATTTAATAGCTCTTTATTTCAGTCTCCCTCCTAAAGTAGAAGAAAAGGTCAGTTAAAAATTACTCTCTTAACAAAATGTACTGATGCACTGGAGGTGAGATGGGATACAAAGTGAAGACTCACATCCAGAGCTCACACTGGCACCTTGCAGAGGAAGAAATCCATGCACTCAGAGGAGGCAAGTATTCTTGGGTTGCCAGTTATACTCATTGATATTAACAGAGGACAGGATGAAGCTGGGAAAGGTGCAGAGAAATGTCAGCAGGCAAATTTTACCCAACTAAAAAAATGAGATAAGAAAAGCACTTCAGGTTTATTGAAACATTATATTGATGAATAAGATTAATAAGAACTCAGTGTGTTTTTAAAACTCATAATAAAAAAATATATTTTTTTATGCCAAAAATACCTCAAATCCCAGCTTTTGAGACTCTATGAGAAGAAAGTCTTCAGTCTCTTTTTTTTTTGTTGTTGTTGTTTTCTCTTAAGCCTTTTCCAAATTCAGCTAAAATGTGAAAACTTTTCCAAAATTGCACTTTCTTCAATAAACTGAAATATGGTTAAAAAATTGTCTTCTTTCCACCTGGAGGTTCAACTGTTGGACACAAGGAAGAGAGATAATAGGTGTGATTAAGGTAATGCAAGATTTATGAACCTTCTTTTACTTCCTTCCCCCCACCACACGTTCCGCTGACTGTCAATCTTTAATTCTTATACTAATCAATAATAACGAGTAACCTTACTAACCATTATAAGTTTCAGGCAAGAGCTAAGAGGTGACAAGGAGGTGAAAAAAACATAGACAGAAATATTGGTATATGCATTGATAACATATTAGTATAACTAATTACACATCTTTTAATGATTTAACATCTTACTTTTTCCTGTGTTGCAAAATCCTGTGGTCTGTAGTAGAGAAGAGTCCTGTATTCTCAAAATTTGCATATTCCTGCCTTGTATGATATGCATAAGCCACCTTTAAGATTATTAGACAGTAATCAAGCTAATATTAATAATTATATATAATTAACAAGTTTTAATGAACTATCAACTATTAATATATTTAAATTCCTTAATAAAGCAATTGTAACTTCAGACATAGCTCCACCAATGCCTGTATTTCTTCTACAACCAATTTTCATTAAAACATCCTATGAACTCCGATGACTTACATGTATAGAGAGACCAAAGACTGCATAACTCAACAAATATGACTTTAAAATTATAATGTTACTCGTAAAAGGTGACAGGCTTTGTACTGACCTGAGAGTACAGAGGCTTAGGACTTGTCTGGACTTGTACTGGCCTGAGGTGAATTTAAGTTCTTTTAGCTGTGGTAGCACTTCTCTAGTGGTCAGGTGACTATTGCTCAAATTTGTTTTAGCTTTAATTTAGCTCTGTGCCCCTATGGCATAACACCTACTGCTAATTACTAGAGGATAAAAACAAGCAGCTAATATGCATTGAGTGAACTGTCTATGACTCTAGTATTAAAATATACTATAGATAAGTAGACGTATCAGGTGGCATCAGAAATCCCAGAGCATGATCATAGACCACAGTGGTCAATCATTTTTCACAAAGGAAAAAACTCATCTTTTGAGCCAGGCAAACCTAGCTTTAAGGGCACGAAAGAGGACACATGGGACTGGGAAACAGTGGGGAAAAAGCAACTTCTGGAAAATTTCTAAAAGTAATGCCAGGTGCGCCCAAGGTTGAGGAGGAAGAAACCACCACAACACACTGTGACCCCCTTTTTATTCCTGGGGATCACTCAAACTGTGGCTCTGTTATCTATGGGGAGCAGGGAGAGTGTAACACCAGGTTTTACACTAGGAAGTTCACATATATATATATTAAAAAATATATGTATCATATGTGTATGAATTAATAGTCAGGCTTTTCTGTAATAATTTGAATTTGACTACAGGTGTTCATATCTTTTCAGCCAGACTAATAAAAACTATTTATGTGGTTTGAGCAGATTGTTAATCTACAGTAAATTCTTGGCCTTGTGTAAGAGTGTTCTCTTTTGCCCATAGCAAGTTTTAGACTGCAACAATTGCAAAAGTAAAAAGGAAAATCTTAACTTGTCGCTAGTTCAACTTGTAGTAGAATTTAAAAGACTATTTTCCTCAAAGTTATATAGTTACAACACTGTATTTTAAAGAGCAGGGTCAAGACAGTGTCTAACTGTCCGCTAACACATGGTTGGAGGTCTTCTTGGTAAAACGTCATATCTGATTTCCTTATTTGGATATGTCTGGAGTGAAGAAAATTGCTTCTTTTTTATTTTAGCTTTTTTTAAAAGTAATTAATCTGTGATGATTCTTCTAGCTATAATTATACCTGAGGGATGAAATTCTTCCATAAGCAGCTGTGAAATTTCAGATTTTTACAAGAGTTCACATCTTTTTTGTCAAAGAGAAAATGATATTATTTGGTATGGGTTAATGGGAGACCCAAGCCTGTACTCACATATTTGTCCGTATCTCAATCAAATAGAAGTATTTGTATTTCTATTTCCATTACATATATATTTACAGTGTAAAATGTTTATTTTGAAAGAAAATATGTCTTCTGCAAGAGAAGTGGTATAGTACAATAATAGGTAAAATCCAAAGAATCTTCAAGAATATAAGAAGACAGGTACATGTTAGGGACTGTAGGGCAGGAGAGCCAAATGTAGCGCATCTGCAAGCTTTTTTTCTTGGCTTCTTTTCTTGATTATTGACATCCACCTGATTACTAAAATTCCATCTGCTTTAGACTCCTTTGACTTTTTACCATATATGAAAGATCTTAAGCCATATGTGAAAAAAAAAAGTTAGGAATTTGAAAAAAGTTCACGAGTACATGACTTTTTCAGATATTTTTGGTAGAAGGTAAATAGCAGCAAGTCTTAACCTATGCCAGAACACCGCAGAAGTTTTTTTATGAGGTTACAGTATATAGGAAAGCAAAAACATAAATCTGAAAGAGACTCCCTGAGTAATCAAATCAGTCTCTTGCAATTGCCAGCATTGGGTTTTATAATTCTGTTCATGAATTTACCCATTATTTTAACTTCACATTGGTGGGCAGACGCTGCCAAAAGACAGCAAATGGCCATTTGCCCAGGAATCTAAGGTTATTCTCACAGACCCCTCGAGTACCAGAAAGAATCTCTTCCTTACATCATGCAGCACTGGGGGCCTGTATTTAATCCATCTCCAATGGATCATATGTCTAACTCCGGAGCATAATGCAATTGTGGGTTTGGCAGTGATTTCAGAGTTCCGTGCAAGTGAGAGAAAAGTGAAAAGAAGCTGAAGAGTCCTTTTCTCAAACATCCTCCTTTTTGTGCAGGACAAATTCTGTTACATCTGCTTTTTACCTGTTTCACACAAATGAAATGCAGAGTTTTGTTGGAAGAAACATTGGATAATTCACAGAGAATTAACTTGGGATATATATAGAAAAAAACAAATAAAAAGGAACTGTAAGCCTTTGACTTTGGCTGTGTTATCAACAGTACAGCTCAATGTTCATGCAGTTTCACCCTCTGAATGCAGATGTGGCATACAAAGCAATTAAGAGAAAAACTTTTTTGTTTCCTTCAGCATAGATCAAATAACATTCCAATTCAAAAACTGTCATGAATACTAACAGCTGATAATAATAATTAAAAGGCCTTTATAATTCAAAGACTGTTTTGTTTTGCTTTTTATTTAATAAAAAGTTACTTAAAATACCCAAATTTACTGTAATTCTCAGAGTTAAATTATGCCTGCTGCATATGCACTTAAAGGCTCATATGGTATCAAGTCTACATTCCGCCGTTCAAAAATTGTCTGGAAGAGTTCTGAAGAAAATAACTGTATTTGAGTTAAAGGTTATAACACTGATTGCTTTTACTTATAATAGCATATTTTTTCAGGCTGTTTAGCTGTACGTCTTACAGATATAAGCATTCACCATATGAAACTTCAATTAGCAATGATTTCCAAGATATAAAAAGGTGCCTATTATAATGGCATAGTGAGAATGTGTGGTATACATTCATTTAAAGTGCTGTTAATTCAATTGCTTTATCTGATCCAAAGTCACTTAGATTATATTAAATTAGCCATCTGCTTGGCTTTCACCTTGGAATGTCTGCCAGATGCTGAGTTTGTTTATAGACAATTCATTTGCAGACACAGCCTTAACAACAGCCTTGCTTGTTGGGGACTATCCCTGATGGAAGAGTTTACCTGGAAAGACAGAATCGTGCACTCCAAGAAACAACTGCTCGTTCAAAAGGGGAAAAATGTATTGAGTACTTTGTGTCCAGTACACTATTACACAAATTATGTCCTCTTATTAATTTCTGTAATCTCTGTGACAAAGAGGCTAAATGATTCCACAAAGCTGCATCATTCTATATAGTGCCCATTTATACATTTTATGGTTTTCTTTTTAATTAAGGTCTGGCACTAAAATTAATATAGCATTTTGTTATCTACTGGGCATGGAAGCTTTTTACTAAGTCTCCAGATAGCTTTTAAAAGTCTATTAAAAAACTGTATGTCATTCCACAGTTGTTACACACAGGAAATTTTTTTCTTTAAGGGGATGGTCAGCTCGCTTTCTCTCTGCCCTCCAAAAAACACTTATTCTTCAACACAAAAATGATACAAAGCTGCTCAGGAAGATTCCAGAATTAGATGGAATTTAATCAAAGTACTTTGATTGGGTTTTTTCATCAGCTATTCAAGGGCAATCCCCCATAGAAAAGCAAATTTAGTCACTGGTCCAAATAAACAACGTAGTATGCAATCACTGAGAAAAATTCAGAAGTGGCTTATGCTCACCCGGAGAGATGTTTGATTAAATAACAGTCTTAATCCAGCCTTTAGTTGTCAAAGATACCAAACAGATATTGACATTGCTACTACTAGACATAGTGCTAGGCACTAATGACTCCTGTCAGTAGCAAAAATAAGAAATCGCCTTTCTTCAAGTAACAAAAAAAAAAAGTTTATCTAATTTTTGTTTTATAGAAGAATTAAGCATGTTCACATATGCTAAATGAAACTTTTGGAAGAAATATAAGCATTCTTACTTAGTGATTAACCCAATTTCTAAATGACAGAGTTTAGAATATTTCCTTTCCTTAGAGGAACATTATACCACCTTTGTTTATTGCAGCTTTTTAAGCAAAGGCTTTTTTATCCTCCTTTAAAACATCCTGACCAATGTTAAAAACAAGATAATAAACTGGATGGAAATTCCTATGATCTGACTGAATAAGTACAGAACTTTGATATTTGATCACTGAGCCCTGACACTTATCCATTCCAAAAAGGTTTGATTCATACTGAAATTTTGCAGACTATGGCTTCCAAAGCTTTTGATTCAACATTCTTTATGTAAGCTAAATCAATGCAAAATGTATGGTATATGTGTAATTGAATCAGCCAGCCACTCAGGTCACTTAGATTGATTAAAGAAAAAGTACCTTATTAGATATTAAATGGCTGATTGCCAAGAACAACATAGTTGACAACTGAAAAATTCTACCTGTGCAGGAGACAGCTCATCTGAGTTTGCACTGCCATGACAGAATTTTTTTTAAGCTGAATAAGAATCTTGTTTTGTGCACAGGTTAATCTTGAATCTCACAGTACTTTCTCAAAAGAACAGTCCAAATACTCAATTTATACACATTTCTTGGTGAGTTCACCATCTAAACAGCATTTTGTAATTTCTCTGGTAAAGGGTAATTCACAACACATATTTCCATTAACCTCCTATACTCTTTATGAGGCAGGAAAAGGAGTGTCAGTTTCTACGTTGATACAAATTTGTGTCCTTTGGGTCTTCATCCATTGAGTGCCAACTTCAACAGCAGAGCAAACCAGCCCCCTGCTGGACTCTCTCCAGTAGTTCCCTGTCCTTCTTGAACTGGGGGGACCGGAAGCAGACACAGAGCTTCAGATGTGGCCTCATCAGGGCAGAGTAGGGGGGAAGGATGACCTCCCTCAATCTGCTGGCCATGCTCTTTTCCATGCACCCCAGGAGACCATTGACTTTCTTGGCCACAAGGTCCCATTGCTGGCTCTTGGTCAACTTGTAGTCCACGAGAACTCCCAGGTCCTTCTCCACAGAGCTGCTTGCCAGCAGGTCAGCCCCTTACCCGTACTGGTGCATGGGATTATTCCTCCTTAGGTGTAGGACTCTACACTTGCCCTTGTTGAACTTCACTAGGTTCCTCTCCACCCAACACTCAACCTGTCCAGGTCTCACTGAATGGTGAAATGGATTACAGTTACACCTAAATGAATTACAGTTTTAGTTGCCAAAATAGCAATAATCTATAGAAACAGTAGGTATTTTCATTTTATTGCAAATTTTTATTTGGAACTCATTTTATTTTCAGAAAATGTAAATTTCTGTTCATTTTAAAAATAGAGAATTTATATGTTGTCGAGACAACTAACCAGTGATTTGGAAGACACAAGTTTATGTGAGACAAATCAGGGACTAGTGTACCTCTATTTTCCATTTTAGAAGATTTTTCCACTGCTCAGGCTATTAACTATTATAAATAGCTTGTTTTCAGACCTGGATTCACAGTAAAACTCAACAAGTCTCTTTTTAGTACCAAGCCACAATAAAATACATAAATAAATGCCAGAAACAGTTTTTGAAAGAGAGTCCTTGCTTTAAATCTCAGAGGTCCCTTCCAACCATGGAGATTCTGTGATTAAAAGCAAATCACAGAATCATCATGGTTGGAAGGGACTTCTGAGATCATCGAGTCCAAGCACAAAAAAAACAAAAAACCAAACAAAAAAACCCCCAATAAACAAACCACCACCAAACCAACAACACACAGAACACCCCACCACATCACACCCACCCACAAACCAATAATCTTGGGCACTAGAGCATGCCCTGAAGAGCTATATCTACACGTTTCTTAAATACCTCCAGGCATGGTGACTCCACCACCTCCCCGGGCAGGCTGTTCCAGTGCCTGACCACTCTCTCAGTAAAGTAATTCTTCCTAATATCTAATCTAAACCTCCCCTGCTGCAACTTTAGAGCATTTCCTCTGGTCCTGTCATTATTCCCTTGGGAGAAGAGGCCAACACCCACCTGCCTACAACTACCTTTCAGGTAGTTGTAGAGGGCAATGAGGTCCCCCCTCAGCCTCCTCTTCTCCAAACTAAATGCCAAAGCTAGGCATCATGATATTTCATGGTGTTCTGTGAGTATATGAGAATTAAAATAAGTTCAACAAGTCATAAGGATGAGATGTGAATCACCAGTAAAGGGGATCCAAGCCAGTAACTGCAAATCTGATAAGAAGATCATCAAAGTCTGTGGACCGTTCTTTGGACAAAAGTTTAAGAAAAAAACCCACCAGTATTTATAGTGAAGTACAGGTAAATTAGTTAACAACCAGAAGTAATTCACCAACACTCATATGTATATATATGTAACATATATAAAATGAATATTATATATGTATGTACATTTAATATGTGCATTATATATAACACAAGCATTGGATCACAAAAGAGTGGGATCCAGGCTGGTTTTGGACTATATAAATATGCCAGTGCTATGACATGGAGTTTATCCTTCAAAATCCTGACCTAGATAAACCAATCTTTTTTCCTCTTCAAGACCTTGGTTAAAACTCCCTTCTTTATGAGCATCCCCACCCTGGTCTGCTCACTGACTTTATCTATACTCCTTGAAATGTGTTATCTAGCATAAAACTAAGTAGATTCTATGAAATTGACAATGCTCAGTTGTAATATTTTCAGTGCGTGTACTCTGTCTTTCATGTTTGTAATGTATCTGGCACACATATGGCATGCTATAAATGCATTAATTTAGTTTGAATTAAATTAAATTCATCCACAATTTGATATTGCAGGTCGATGTGTTGGCTTCTGTTACTGTAAATGTAGTTCTATTTTCAGAGAAATATCATGCATGTAACTTCTTTCCATAATATATTTCTTCATAAGGCAACTGGCAGGAAAAAAGTGAATAGAAGGGAAATACAAAGAAAAAGCAAGCAGCCAAAAGGAGTAGAATGCAAGCAAAGATAAGAGTGCATAAAGTACTGTCAGGAAAAAGGATGGGTTATGAGGGAACCAGCCAGAGAAAAAAGTGAGATGGTAAAGAGAGAGTCAAAGAGATGAAATATGGATATAAAACAAGAGATACATACATTGAAAACAGATAAATTGTCAGCTAAATCAACACAGGAACCAGAGAAACAAAGTAGAAAACAATGTGTGAAAAACTAAAATATGGTGAGGCAGGACAGTTAAATCTTGTTTGAGGGTGGAACACTATTCCAGTATTGTTTTTCTTGCTAGGACTGCCCTCAGGCTAAAAAATACACCTTTCCCTCCCTGCCACAGTCATGTGGCCAAAGTCCTTAATGCAAACCCCAAGTGACAGAAGAGCTCTGTTTTCTTCTGATGCTGCTGATATGCTATCGGTATAAGTCATGCCTACACTACATGCCTAAATCTTGACTTCTCTTTCTCCCTTTCAGGAACTAATAATACTATAGACTTCTGTTTATTTCTGCAAGAGATAAAGAGTCTGGCTAAAGCATACTAAGGATGCCAATAAAAATATAATGTCTGTAAAGGTCACCATACATAGATGAACTGAAAAAATTTGACACAGAATAACTCTCCCTTAGCTCTCACCTCACTTTGAAGATGGTTTAAATTGTTGAGCATCTGCTGATTAAATTATATGATTTGTTTTATACACATGGATTTTGCTTCTCAGCTGGTCCAAGCCCAGGCATCAGCTACTCAAGACTTTACAACAGACAGCATCCAGAAACTGAACTTTAGTATCTCAGCTGATGGGTCCTGCTGGCTAGCTATTTTGAAATCCCACTCAGCATACAGGGAAATTTATCTCAAAAAATACAGTTACAATAATTTCCTCCAACATACATTAGAAACAGCCCAGTTGGGTATTTTTGTTTGTTTTTATAATTAGTCTTACAACCTGGAAGCCTGGATTTAATTTATTTCCCATTGTGAACACACTTTAAAACATCTCCCAGCAGCTCAAAGGCTGCCCTGACTTCAAGGCTACAGACCAGCTGTGACACAGGTCACAGCCCAATTCTCCTGACATTACTGCTGCAGTGTTGGACCAAGCAATCAAGATAACAAGAGCTGGATCATCAGTGGGACCCTTGACTTATAGTTCCAGCATGTGGGTAAGAATGGGAAATAACAGGTTTCAGCCCTTCTTCTGACCAATTTATGTGTGTTTTAATGACTGTGTTATCAAATATAATACATATAAATAATATTACAAACAAGCTCAGAACTCAAATTTCAAATGCCACCTTTCCAAATGCCTTGGCCACCAGACCAGGAATAAAGAGTGAGCCCCACTTGCTGCCCTCAGGAGCGTGTGGATTGAGAGATCTACCTTTATTATTTCTGGGTGAGGATGAAGGCACTGCAATTTAGAATGCCAAATCCTCAGCTTTGAAGAAGTATAGAAAAAGTAATACCAAATCTATCCTTAGTGATCAGAATTTGTTAGTTCATGCAGCAGAGGTTGCTGCATTTAACTAAATATTAGTGCAGTTTGCTGCATATGACATGGCCTTTGTTACAAGGTGGTCGTGTCTTGCACTGCAGACACTTGCTGCTTCCATGGAAGCCAATGGGATTGCCAGGCTACGTATCAAGTAGAACTGAGCCTGAGGGAACTGTTTTATTTGAGAAAACTGTAATCATTAGTGACAAAATGGAATATGAATCTTACTGCTGTCTATTTAAAGCCTTAGATTAAAAGCAAGGCAATTTCTCAATGCCTTAGGACTAATGCCTAGGAATAGTGTATTTAGAAATGTATACAGAATAAAAAGTTGGCCTTGACTAAAATACATTGCCATCTGCTTCTTTGTTTCATTCCACTAGAGATTAATTGAGTTGATCTGAGTTAGCAGATACTCTCAATGAAATTACATAGTATGTTGATGAGTATTTCAATTCAGCTACTGATTAACTTGTTAGAATACTCAGGTGAGGTGATAATTGTTCCAGAAATCTGAATACGAAGTTTTTAAAACCAAGTTACTGCTTGTTGTTGAAGGTTGTGCTGACTTAAGGATTTTTTCTCATTTGTGTCATTATCAGCCACACTTTAAAGAATTAAGGAACTAAGCCCTATGTATGTATGCATCATATGAGTTTATGTTATAATATAAGTTTCTATCTCTATGTGTGTTTCGGTTTATGCAGATAGATATGCATATTTATTCATTCAGACATTTGTGAAAATCCTAACAATTGCTATGGCAGGATTTTCACATGTGTCTGAACTGTAGATTTTTCAAATTATGATGGCAAGTGATGTCCTTATTGATTAAAAAATGTCTAATTCCCTAAATCTGCTTCTGGAATCCCACTTATGTATATTTTGGCAACTTCAGTATTATTAAAAATCTTGCCTTGAGTGTCTTTTTAAATTGGGGGTTAGCTCCCAAGTAATTAACCTGAAAAGCACATATTTGAATGAGCATATGTTATGAAATGATTGAAATCGCTGAATTAAATGCATGACAGACAAGAGAAATCAAGGAAATTATTGTACAGCCAGTGTACAGCCACAGGCTCTGTGTCATCAGTCAAAGTGATGCAATTTTGTCCCTTGCATACCATCATCAATGTCAATGTAAATATTTCTAAATGAGTAGCAAGTATACCAGCTCCATTGACTTCAGCAGGGCTCCACTTAGATGGAAGGCTACACCCACATCCAATTGCAAGTTTGAAGTGAATATTTGGAATAGATTAGCTCTCCTTTTGAAATTAGTCTTTCTTTCTAAAACAATATTAAAATTCTCATCCAAAAATATAGATAATTACAACTGGAAACATAGGGTCACATAAACACCAAGCTGGCATGAATCATTCCAAACCCACATTTGAATGAAATGAAACCATGACAGTAATAGGGATTTCAGGAATGAAAGCAAATTCCAGTTCTAAAGCATGATCAAGAAAAAGGTATCCAATGTTTTGTTCATTATTTTGTTGAATTCACGGTAATTCTGTTTCACAAATTTACGTTCCACATAATACAATTATACACACCTGAGCCTTGACATCTGAGTTCCGTAAGTATTTCACATCTCCAGAGGAAAGCTTTTTGTGAATTTACAAGCAATTCCTGCAGCAGTGGTCCTGATGAAGTGCACCTAATCATACAGTAGGCAAAAAAATTGTTTTCCTTAATAACAATGCTTCATTATTCTATTTAAACACATCAGCACTTATGATAAAACATTAAATATGAAATGTACTCTGCTATTTAAGAGTGAGGTTTTTTCTGGGTTTTTTTCTCTTTTTTTTTTTTTCTCAGTACTTCAAATCAAGCTGTGAGGAAAATCTCTTATGCCTGCTATGCAATTCTATCTTAATCCAGGGAAGTGGGAATCTAGCAAATGGAAAATAATCCAAAAGTTAATGCGGAACAAAATATGTAGGCAAAATTTTGACAGTGCAAAATTCTTACTGCACAGAAAGCCTGAAGGAGTATTCTGTCCCTCTTAGTTGAAGAGTGATTGTGAAGATGATCAACTAAATCTTGTAGTTCTATATTATTGATATTAGTATTGCTTTTTAATTTGACTGTGAAGCAATTTCTATACATTTATGAAGCAAATGTTATGGACTGGATTTTTCATGTATGCTCTATATTTTCTTCACTGAAAGTGTTGTCAAGCTTTGGAACAGGCTACCCAGGGAAGTGGCTGTGTCATCACCCCTGGAGGTATTTAAGAGATGTGTAGACGTGGTCCTTAGGGGTATGGTTTAGTGGTGGACTTGACAGTGCTAGACTAGCGGTTGGACTTGATGATCTTAAAGGTCTTTGAGAACCTAAATGATACTGTGATTCTATAGAAAGCAAGTCTTTGAGAAAGATTTATTCATACTTTTTTGTTTTTTACAGAAAAAAAAGGTGGCAGTTACGGAGGCTAATTGTATTTAACATATAAAACATGTTACCTAACATAAAGCTTGTTAAAAAAAATGGGAAAAGTGAATGAAAACTGATGTTTTCTTTCTTGGTTTGATGCAGGGAAATAAATGGATTCAGTTTTCAGCAAACATGGCATATTGTCATCAATTTCTGTGAACTATGGAGTATCCCAAAGCAGGGATACTGCAAAATATCTGGTGTTTTAATGCTTCATAATTCATTGGTATGAATTACTCCTCATTCTCCATTCTGTTTTAAAATTTATAAGTCTAAATCAAAACCCCAAACCAAGTTTTTTCTTTCTTTTTTGTAAGCACTAATAAGTGGTTTAAGGCAGCCTCAGAAGTGTTTTGTTCCAAAGTAAACGGTAGCAATGCCAATAAGTAAAGTTTTCACTTTTGACATCATCCTGCAAAAGAAAGAGGGTCAGATTATTACTGTAGGTCTGGATGATCTACATCCAAGGGGATTTACAGAATTAGTAATTTGGAAGTCACCGGCTCTGTAGTCTGAGGACCTAGTCTCTAGTCCAAGCTCTGCCTCAAAGCAGGGTCAACACTGAATTAAGCCACTACTTAAGGCTTTGTCCAGTCGGGTCTTGCAAATCTCCAAGAGAATTTACAGCTCCTCTATGCAACTTTCCAATACTAAATTATCTGCAGAGTGGAAATGTGAAAAACTGAATTCAAGAACCTCCGGTTGGACTGAAAGCTTCAAGGTGGCTTGGTGTGAAACTGGATGTGAGAATAAGTGAAGTGGTATCAACTCATAGTCAAGACTCTGGGTTGGAATTGTGGAACTGAGATAACTTGACCTGGGTAGGATGGGTAGTTTTGATAAAATCTGTGTGGTCTTCTACAGTAGCTCAGATTCTGTTACTGACCTTCACTTTTGAAAACTGTTAACATTCCATGTCTCATTGGTAATCTGACACTTGCAAGCTTCCCTGAAAGCAAAAGTCATAAAAGGTCATTTAAAAATAAATAAATCATGTCAAAGGGGAACAGTTTCAGGTGGTGAATGAGCTATTCCTATTAAAAATGAGCAAAATGTGCAATCATGCCTAGCTTATTTTTGAGAGGCTTGTGCCTGCCTCTCTTGATGGCTGTAGGGCACAATGGTAAAACATTGACTCTTACAAACCAATTCCTGTGTTTCGATTTCATTGCTAAAGAGTCAATTTTGCTCAGGGCACGTTGAGATAAGAAGTAATGAAAGTAGTAGTAATTTAGTACATATTTCAATAAACTCTTCCCTCACACTCATCCAGACCTTGCTGCTAAGATACAACATTAGAAAACTATAGTTATTGAGGACAATTATGCAGACTGTCAGATGATAGAAAGGCTCAGCTTTGGCAAAGAACAGATTGCACGTCCAACTGTATAAGCATTCCATCCATTAAAGAAAGATATAAAACTTCCTTTTCAGTGCACAGAAATGGATGACAACATCCTTCTTGATAATATCTCTAAAGGTGGGGACTAAGACTATAACTAGCAACAAAACCCTGTAAACCCTGTGCTTCTAGAACTGCAATTTTTTCTGGAAATCAATCATTTTTCTCCTGAAATCCCTCTGCCTTGCAGCTAACATCATACGGTTGCCTTGCTCTTCTGCAATAGCAGGCGGAAAGAACAGAGCTTGTTACAAATCTTAGGGAAGCGAAGGAAACCAGATGTGCAAGAAAAACTTTGTCACAGAGGTGTTCAACAAGGAATGACTTATCTATGAAGAACTTCTTCATGAAGGTCAAACTGATTCCAGAGTGCTTTTCCATGGAGATTCATCCGAGTTTGGTATGCAGCAGAAGTTGATGATGATTAGTTTCATTCTTCACGTAGAATGGCTAAACATCAGAATTTAACATATGCACATTGATTAAGTTCATTTTCATTCACTGAGTGGGTATTTTTTGTAGCAGTGCTGGCAGTTATTTTGTTATCAATGCTTCTGAATGATCAATGATCTCAAAAAGTATTACATCGGATTACACTTTCTTGTTTCCTACCATCTCTGACAAGACTGGCAGTCTTTTTAAACATGGCAGTAGCTGTGTCTGTACGCTCTTATGCACTTAAAGTAATACTGTATTTCACTACTCAAACTCCTTAAAAAATATATGGATTTCTTCACTAGTCTTTCATTTGACTACTTCCCTTAAAAATGGCATGTTATTTATTCCTTTACTTTCTACTATAAATCTCACTTGGTAGGTAACTTAAACCATGTTTGAAATTCTTACTGATTCATTCATTCATGGACAGTATAGACCATAATTTTCTTTTTTGTATACAGTCTACTGTCTTGTCTTCTCTAAGTTCCCTCTTCTATTGGAGAAGGTTTTATGCTTCATCTGCTTTGCTACACTTCTTCCTGAAAAGGTTTCAAAAATGTGTGTTACCACCTTGTGGTGGGTTGACCCTCACTGGACACTAGGTGCCCACCAAAGTCACTCTATCACTCCTCCTCCTCAACTGGATGGGGGGAGAAAGTATAATGAAAGGCTCATGGGTCAAGATAAGGACAGAAAGAGATCACTTGGGAATTAGTCATGGAAAAAACAGACTTGACTTGGGAAAATTAGTTTAATTTATTACCAATCAAATCAAAGTAGAATAATGAGAAACTAAACCAAATATTAGAAACACCTCCCCCCTCACCCCTCCCTTCTTCCTGGCGCCAACTTCACTCCTGAATTCTCTATCTCCTCCCTGCTAGTGGTGCAGGGGTATGTGGAAGGGGGGTTGTGTTCAGTTCATCACACATTATCTCTCACAGGAACAACTCCTCACACTCTTCCTGTGCACCAGCGTGGGAACCCTCCCACACAAGACAGTCCTCCATGAACTTCTCCAACATGAGTCCTTCTCACAGGCTGCAGCACTTCACAAATTGTTCCAGCATGGGTCCCTTTCATAAGTCACAAGTCTTGCCAGCAAACCTGCTCCAGCGTCAGCTCCTCTATCCATGGGGCCATACAAGTCCTGCCAGGAGCCTGCTCTGGCGTTGGCTTCCCACAGGGTCACAGCCTCCTTTGGGCATCCACATGCTCCAGCATGGGGTCTTCCGTGCGATGCAGGTAGATATCTGCTCTACTGTTAAACTCCATAGGCTGCAGGTGGACAGCCTCCCTCACCATAGTCTTCACCATGGGCTGCAGGGGAATCTCTGCTCCAGTGCCTGGAGCACTTCCTCCCCCTCCTTCTTCACTGACCTTGGTGTCTGCAGAGTTCTTTCACATATTGTCACTCCTCTTTCTGGTTGCAATTGTTGGATTTGTGCAGGTTTTTTCCCCTTTCTTAAATAAGTCATCCCAGAGGTGCTACCACCATCATTGATGGGCTCAGCCTTGGCCCATGTCCGATCTGTCTTGAACCTGGCTGGCATTGGCTCTATTTGGCATAGGGGAAGCTTCTAGAAGCTTCTTACAGAAGCCACCCCTGTAGACTCTCCACTACCAAAACCTTGCCGCGCAAACCGAATACACACCTTCATGATATGTATTTCTCCAAGTGTAGGGCTCTCCTAACTATAACTGTACAGATCTAAGAGACTCAAAGAATAATTTAAATTGAAAGGACCCTTTTTAGGTCATATACTCTATTTCCCAGTTGAAAGTAGGACCAATTGTGTTATTACATCAGGTGGCTTACAGCCCTGTACAAGTAAATGATTAATATCTCCAAGGACTGAGATGCCTCTCTGGGCAAACTGTGCATGTTTGACCAACTTCATGGTGAAAAAATGTCCCCTTATATACCACTGGAGTTTTCTAATTCACAATTTGTGATCATTTTCTCTTGTCCTTCTGATGTGCGTCTTTGAGAAGAATCTGACTCCACCTTCTCTATATCCACTTGCTACATAGTGGAGACAGAAAACAGGTCTCCCCTGAGCCTTCACTCAAGGTGGATAAACCAGCCTCCCCTAACTTTTCCTTATTCATACATGCTGTGCTCCAGCCCTCTTATCTACTTGGTGGCCCTTCTGGACTCACTCCAAAATGCAAGCCTTTCTTGTTCTGGGGAGACCAAAACTGAGCACAATACTCCAGATACTTGACAGGTACCAAAGAGAGGAGAAAAAACACTTCACTCAAGCTGCTGGCTACACCCTTGCATCAAAACTTGATTTTGATGAACAACAGCCTGTTGTTCATCAAAACCTTTACTTTTATTGAAAATCCCTGTGCTACTGTGTGTATGTAATGGCATCAAAGATGTCTTCCAGAAGATTTTTTTAGCTTAGTAGACTTCTGTCAATACAGATTTTCAAGGCTTCATGGAAACATTGCCTTGGTCTGACTGAGCAGTCAGCTGCTTCACTTCCTAGTGCTTTAACAGTTCGTAGAGTATCACAGTATCATTAGTAAAAAAATGAAAACATAACACACTGAATCTGAGATTTGTCAGAAATTTTGACAAGGCTCATAAATCCAGCCTTGATGCACCTTTAACTTTACTGTCTGTTTAGCAATTGGATTTTGTGCTGTGAAACTGTTTTTTAAATGTGAAGTTACTGTTCTATCACTTCTTTCAATTACAAAATAAAATCCACTAGTTTCACGTCAATAGCATGATATTTAAATACAAAACAAAAGAATCATGTTAAAGAATACCAATGAACAGCAGTGTTCATCACAAAATTCACAGATGTTAATTTACACACAGTTAACAAAGCAGAATCATTCTTAACCAGTCTGTCATTGCTCTAATCTCTTAGTGAAAACTGACCTCTACTTTCCATATTGCATTCTGCCTCACTTAACACCTTCTCTCACCTGAGGAAGTTACTTCTCTGTCAAGAAAGTACAAGTTATTCTGATGGAATATAAACCTATGTGGTGGAGGAGAATAGGAATTGTCCACCACTTTCCTCTGTGACTAGGGGGCACTGTACCTTCTTATTACTAAAAGGGTGAAGAGGCCTGTGCATGCACACAATTATATTAAGTGTCTCAGTCAAATCATCACCAGTCAAATACTTCTTCAGAAGAAAAGAGATTATTGATGGCACTCCCTTCTCAGATGCCACTTCTTCAAAACAACAACCCGTCTGTTAGTCCTCTGTCCACAGGATGACTGCGTTAGGGAAAAGTGTGTCCT
Source organism: Tringa tobata (assembly GCA_033628505.1). NCBI lineage: Eukaryota > Metazoa > Chordata > Aves > Charadriiformes > Scolopacidae > Tringa > Tringa tobata. Next base: position 4,916,013 of record JAHREE010000422.1, on the reverse strand, counting down.
GACATGGGGTGAGGTAGGAAACACCTTCTCATTCTCTCCATCCTTAATACCATGCTTTTGTTGTGAAATGAGGATGGGGTAACTGGGAAGAGGGCAACAAATCATATCTAATCTGGCACAACACATCACCTCTTTCCTGAGAAGTGAGCTACACTTCACCAGCTGAAGGTGTCAAGTTCAGTAGATAGGATTCTCAATTTACAGGCAGAACAGCTTGATTTAAGTCTGTTGGCTCATGGCTTCAAAACGCAAATGAGTTACTGCAAAGTAACATGCTACTGCATATCAGCAGCTTCACAGTAGCTGCCTGAATATGTAGAGTATGCCAGAGTGTGTATATAGCTCACAGCAAATGTGAGATCATTTAAGATATCTCAGATCTCCTTCACAGTTGAGAAGGATACAGGGAGATGCTGTTTCTGACTCTGTGGTTAGTTAGTACATTCACTTGGAAAGCACAAATGTAGTTGCTAATTCTTCCTCCTACCTACTTTTGAGCAGGTCCAGGTATATTCCTGGATGTGAGAAATCAACTCATCTCCAAAAATAAAATTCTCCTAATCTTGGAAGAAGACTATATTCATAGGATATATCAATCAAGGACTCTCTGAGAAACGCATATATGTGCATTTACCCCAGATTTTAGAGTTCTCATATCTCTGGTAGACAAACAGAAAGTCAGAAGAACTGAAAGAGGATTTCATCATCATTTTCTTTTATCAGCAGAGTACTCGATTTTATATCAATGCTGTGATAATAATTCACTTGGCTCAAGCTTTGAGTTGGCTACATTTGCTTTTCTTTTCTTTCTCTTTTGTTAATTGTTCAGGAGCATTAACATCAGGAGAAATATAGCACTCAGGTCTATAAACAGAAGTAAGAAAAAAGCTCAAGGAGTTAGCATGGGCTTGTTGAGTATTCTTAAAGGATTAGTATTGTACGAACAATTAATGGGTTCACAACAGAACAGAACTGATCAAGGTTACATTCTGACACCATTGTTATTGGTTCTAGCAAATTATTGGATACTGAGGAAAGAATAGTAATTTGCAACAATTTACTTCTTATTGATGTTTTAAATTGTGTGTATCTCCTGCATAGAGAGAGCAATACACAAGGCAAGGAGGCACTAATTATTCCATTGCAGTCTCTTTAACAAAAATACCTTTTCTCATTGTAGAAGAAAGGACAAAAAAAATTAAAAGTGGTTTTCTTTTGACAGAAACTTTATAGCATTAATATAACTATGTGAATGGAAAAATTAAAAGGATCGGATAAAGATGTTGATTCTTGCTTAACTGAGTATACGTACAGACTGAAACCAATCTGTATTGGCTTTATGTGCTTTATTTTTGATGTATACTAGCTAATGAGTAGGCAGAAGGGTTACACTTTTCAGTTTCAGATCACTTTTCAGATTAGGGCTGAGATAAAGGTTTATGTGTTAGAAAGGGCAGGCCAACACAAGCTGTCATGATAAGTATCTGCTACCGATGGACAAAGGTGTGTACAAAGCTTTCTTTAGGCAACTGAAAGTAGCTTCATGGTTGCAGGCGCTAGTATTCATGGAGAACCTTAAACACTCCATTGTCTTCTGGAAGAGCAACATAGCCGGCTAGAAGCAGTCCAGGAGATCCCTGGAGTGTGTTGAAGATTGTTTCTTGCTGTAGGTGATAGATGTGCTAATGCTCATCAGATAATCTGCTGGATCTGTTACTCACAAACAAGGAAGATGTGAAGACTGAAGATAACTTTGGCAGCAGTGAAAGTGAGATTGTAGATTTTAACATCCTGAGAGACACTGCAAGCCAAATAATTGAAATATATGGACTCCAGGATCCAGTATCTGTTTGTTGAGGGATCTGCTTTGCTGAATTCCATGAAAAACTGCTCTGGAGGGAAACGGGGTCAGGGCATCCAGTTTATCTTCAAGGACAGTCTCCTTTGAGCACAAAAGTCATCCATCCTGATGTGCAGGAAGTTACACAAGTGCAGTAGAAGGGTGTCTAGATGAACAGGGAACTCTGAACTGTTCCCAAATGAAAAAAAAAAAAGGGATGGAGCGGGGAATGGGAGAAGGGGGATGCACAGAAGGTGAAAGCAGAGAAAGGCTGCCCAGAAGTAGTTCAGAGGCATTGCTCAAGCATGCAGGGATGGAGTCAGAAAAGCTAAAGATCAGCTGGAAATGAATCTAGAGAGGGATCTCAAGATCACGAAAAAGAGCTTCTATAATTATATCACCAGCAAAATAAAACTAAGGCGAGTGTGAGCACAGTGGTCCTCACTGCTCAGTGGAGCACAGGACCTAAAGAGTCAAAAAGCCAGGGGTAAAGTCAGAAATACTGAACATCTTTCTTGCTTCAGTTATTACTGGTAAAATCTACATTTCTGGTCTCCCAGGTCCAAAATCTCCAGATCTCTCCAAAATACAAGAATATGCAGTATATGACTTTTGTATAGTGAGGCATATCCCTTCAAGAAATGCAAAACCAACTGGGCATGAACACACCAGTTGGAGAGTTTACACACAATGATCCACCAGTTTTACAGCATGGTTGCAAAGGAATTGCATCACCACAGGCCTGATGAGCTCAGTGCTTCAGAAAAAAACATTTGTTGCATATGGTTATGCAAAATTAATTTATTCAGCCTACCAGAAATCTTAAATAAACTTTGGCAAACTTACCTCACTGTCTTTCAGTAGAGGGATGAGATTAATTTGCCCATACACAGACAATACCATTTGAGATACCTTAAGTTGTCCAAAATATCAACACTGGCTTGGCAGATATGACACACCACTTTAGATAAACCTGTGTCCTCCTGAAGGTCAAACTGAGTACTTGAGGGACTCTAAAATTACACTAGATATCATTTAAGCAGTTTAGGTAAATGAATCCAGCCCTTTTGTACTTAGCTTTCAAGCCAAAAGACACAGGCTCAGCTCTACCAGCTTCACATTACTGCAGCAAGAATATTACAATACTGTCTTTCAGGCTTCCTTAAACTGTAATTGAAGACACACACTAGGAACATTACTGTCAATAAGTACTACTAATATAAAAATAAAAAAGGCTTAGGAAAAAACTTTAGCCCCAAGGGTTTTTTTCAACAAGTCAACCAGCTGCCAATTCTGAAAGATTTCTTCAATATGCATTTTTGCTATCTATCCCTTCAAGCACAGGTATTTTCTTTAGGAATACTTGCCACCTTATCTACCTTCCAAGTCCAAAAGTAATCCACTTGAAAATGCGGATGTTATACCTTTGAGGTCTTATGTGACTAGTTCCAAGTTGTAACTTGCTTACATTGTGCCTTTGCAAGCACTCTGAGCTACACATGAAAAACTAGGCTCCACATTAGACGAATGCTTCTGCGCTATATTTGAGAATAAGACATCTGTGGAAGAATTACAGGCTTTTTTTTTGATGCTGAATTTTTAAGCTCTTGTTTCCAGGGCTTTAAAAAATGTGTTTCAGCACCTGGATGTGAGATACCTTTTGAATCCAAGAAGGATCTTGTTACCTGCTAGGCTTAATTTAAGAATCTGGGGACATCATTAGGGGAAAATCTGTTTACTTGTTCATCTGTGCGCCAACTTTCAGTAATTTCGTCAAAAGAAGCCGCCACTTTATATGACTGCTTATTTCCCAAGCCTGTAAACATTTCTGATCCTTGGGCCCTGCTTTAAGAGGACTCTGTATGTACCAATCTATATCATTCCACTCCTTTCTGAAGGCTTACTTGTTTTCTGGTATCAAAGATTTGGTGATAAGGAAACTCAGAAAAAGTCAGATCATGCCAGTTCAGAAAGTCTTGTGTTTTATGCAAGTAACTAGTGAAAGAACACTTCTGCCTCCAGCTGCATTGGAAATAAACCCAGCCAAGTTCATTTGGAAAGAACTGTTAAAATCTCTCTTACTCTTCAGTCTTTCCAAGCTCAAAGGGTTAGTGGCACCAAAAGCTGTAGGTAAGTGTTGGAGATCTTGCTTTCAACAGGGAAATAGCAAACAAAAGGCTACTCTGTTCTTCACATCCTACCCCCACAGAGTTTGACTGTCACCCAGGTTCAAAATTAGAGTTCTTCCTTTACATGCAGTATCTTTACCTTTCTTACCCAGCCTAATGTTTTCCAAATGAGACTTGCCTTATCCTACACCCCTGGGGTGGCTACTCACACTGTTGTCAGAATATTGTTACTTTTTCGGATACAGTTTATCTGGGTAATGTACACAAGATGACATAAAAAAAAATTTGCAAACTAATAAGAATGCTAAAGAAAATAAAACAGAAACTACAATGGAGATAGTTCCCCTATGAAACATGTTTTAAAGGAGATTCTTTTTTTTTTTTTACCTGGCTCAGAGAAACCTACTGTGAAGTGCATTAGTGAAAATACAGCAGCAGCCATGTAAGCTTGTTTTGACTTGCAATACATGGAGAACATATATTGTTACGATTGTTTAGTAAAGTCATAACTATTTGCTTAAGTCAGAGGAGGAAGCATTTTTAATGTCTAAGAGAACCATGAACTGATTGTCTGATGGTAGGAAATGAACACTTGTCTTTTACTCTTCCCTGTTCCTCTATGTCTAGAAAGAAACCCATGAGTTACGAGATTCACAGCAGTATTTGATATGCAAAATTCTTCTTAGGCTTGATTTACAAAGGTCTATGATTTTACTTTCAAAAGTATTTTTCAAATATGAACATCTAACTCACCTTATGATTAATACTTTTAAAAAAAAAATTAAGATTGTTGTATTAGCAAAGTTTAGGCTGCAGAGTTCCTTCTCAGATGGACTGCAGGAGTTAGACATGTGATTCACATTTGAAGATCAGCAACAAGGTCTCCTGAGAAAATGCCACTGTTAGAGCCAAATAATGAAAAATGTGTCAACACAGACCCATATAAGGGTACAGCCAAGGGAACCTAAGCATGTTCATAATACTGAGCACATATTTAAGCACTTTTCTGAAACACAAGAAAATTTTTGCATGTTTTGCTCACTGCTGGGATTATAAATTTCAGATTTTTTTTTTAATATCTGAGGCATTCCCACAAAAAGTGGAACTCAAAGAAGTACTATCTAAGTCAGGATGATTCACTGGTGAGTAATGAATTACACAGGAGCTGTAAGCAATGCAAAATAACTCCAAAATATTGATACTGCTTTTAAACACTGTAGTGAAAGCTGAAAAAAAACCCAAGCCCACAAAACAGTTATACCACTAGAACATAAGGTTAATGAAATCTCCTGTCTCAGACAACAGCATCATGAATTTAGTCACTAAGAAAATATAAGACATGATACACAAAAAGCACAGGGTAACTGCTGAAGGAGATGGTAGAATTATGTTTAAAAAAAGGAAAAGGAAAAGGAAAAGGAAAAGGAAAAAGAAAAGAAAAAGAAAAAGAAAAAGAAAAAGAAAAAGAAAAAGAAAAAGAAAAA
>JAHREE010000422.1:4814416-4905652 GCA_033628505.1 Tringa tobata | reverse complement strand
TCAAGTCTTCTTTCCCAAGCTTTATATTGCTGAGCATGATGTCACATGGTATGGAATATCCATTTTGTCAGTCGGAGGCAGTTGTCCCAGCTGTGTCCCCTCCCAACTTCTTGTGCACTCCCAGCCTGCTTGCTGGTGGGGTGGTGTAAGAAGCAGAAAAGGCCTTGACTCTGTGTAAGCACTGCTCAGCAATAACTCAGACATCCTTGTGTTATCAAAACCTTTTTCAGCACAAATCCAAAACATAGCCCCATACCAGCTACTATGAAGAAAATCAACTCTTTCCCAGCCAAAACCAGCACAAAGGTGCTGGTTTGTCATTTAACTTTATCAAGCTTCAAGAAATTCCTGGCAACATTAAGAGATAGTATCATACTAATGATGAACAGGAACTCAACCAGTGTCTATCAGCAATAGTTACATTCATAATCTATCTTCTCTGACTTGGATGGGTTGACACTTGACTGGATGTTTGATCGTTCACATCGTGTGGGTGGTATCAACAGATTTGTATAGTCTGGTTGTGCTGGGAAGGCTCTTAAGCAGTCTGGATGTTGGGTCCTTATGGGGTCCAGTCCATTAATTTTAAAGAAATGAATCTAGTCCTGTTGCCTTGATCTCTATGACTATTTTCTGTAAAGCTTGTTTTAGGACTAAAGTATAGCAACACAGTTTAGCAATAGGTTTTGTCAGTGTTGATAGTTGAACTCAATAATCTGAAAGGCCCCTTCCAACCTATACAATTCTATGATTCTATAGCTAAATCCTAATTCTGGCAGATTAAATCAGCTGATTTAAAGAGAAAATGTGAAAATGAATGAGCCTTTTGAAAAAACAACTTTTTTTCCATTTTGTTCTGAAGTTACATAACAGCTATTCTATTTTTTAAAAAGTGCACTAGATTAGCCCCTAATGAATTAAAATGAAAATAATTTTTATTTTTCTCCAAGATCTCCTCCAAACTACTTGAGAAGTGTTTAATAAAATTCTAAAAGTTTTTGTAATGCCTATGAATAATATCTAAATAATACCCATGTCACCAGGTATGAAGAAGGATGAATAAGAGAATTAAAAAAAAAGACCTTAGGTGTATGCATTAAAATTTGTCCTTCAGAGATTTTCAAGAGCAGATCTACTACTAAGTAAGCTCTGTAATAGCCAACAAGTGTTTCAGAATGAACTATCTTGCATTTCTATGTCCACGAAGGGGAGTGATTACAACAGGCACAAAAAGTAGTTTTAATCAGAAGTCTATATCACAGAAATTTTAGCTATCTTTCCCTCTCCCCATGCATCTTGAATAAACCTGTTATTGCAGCTTGAAATGTCAAGTGACAGCTAATTTAAATGTAGCTTCACCTTATGGTTTCCAAGAATTACAAACTACTGTTTAGATTTATTTCTTAAGTTGTGTAGCAGAACATTGTGCAAAACGATCTGTAAAAGTAGAATGAAAAAGACAATGTGGTTTTAAATAAGTGACTATAATTCTTTGTCCATTTTATTTTCTTCTTTTGGGGAGTGAAGAACTGCTGACTCCACTTACAAAATTCTTAAAAAGTTAAAATTTTGGTGCACCATAAGCTACATGTTATCTTGTGAAGACAGGGAAAATTCTGTGCTCTTATCTCTCACAAGCAGGAATAAAAGAGAAGAAAACTCTCCAACATGGCCAAACCCTATAAATTTCACAAAATATAACTCACCTTACCCTGCAATGGTTTAAACTATAACAGCAGAGAACAAACCCATCTCAGACACTATAGTAACCATTCAGTGTAGACATTTACACCTGATAAAAATAAGCACTGTTTACAAATCCATTGAGACCTCTGTACCCATTCTGTGAGTTGATGAACTAATGAGAATTTGGTGAAAATACTGCTTTACCCCTTTTCAGGAAGGAGCATGTTGCTCTTTATAAACTAAGGGTGGGGAGCAGAACTGCAACAGGAGAGTAAGGTCCTGAGCAAACTGTGATGTATATAATGTCACCACCATTAGCTTTACCTGACATCTCTTATTCAGTGCACACGTTGTTGATTGACAGAGACCCAACATGTTGATTCATGCTATTTAATTGCTAAGTCAATGCCTAAAAAGGTTACTGCCATCCATGATTTGATTGTTGATTAGGTTCCTGACTTTGCATACATTACCAAGGTCTGGCTGGATGACTCTGTAAAACCATTATTGGTCCAGATGTTTTCTTTTGAATCTTGGCTCATCAAAATTTGAGAAATGGCTAAAGCAGTGATACTACAAGGCTCTTAATAGAGCAGGCAAAGTCATAACAGGTGGAACTCAGCAAAGCTCAGACTTGAGGTGAGATATGTGCTTTTAGTGATAAAGAAAATTTATCCCAGGGGTAGACTGCAGAGTAGTGACTAGCAGACTAATTCAACATACCATTGACAGTCCCAACCAAAGACATTCTCAAAGCTGCCTGTTTTGTGCTGCATTGTCCACAATACAGCACAAACTAAAACAACAGCAATCATTGAGCACAATGTATTCCAGCACTGGGATCAGAAAAAAAAAAAAAGTTTTTTATAATGAGTTGCAATGTTATGTATTTTTTAAAAAAAACCTAATTAGTGAACCTAGGAAAAATCCTCCTCTTCTCTTCTAGAGCTCTGGAAGCAACTATTAATATAGAAAGCTTAGATTCAGCAATCTACTTTTTCTCTGCAAAATAACTGAGAACAAGACTACCACAATAGTTTTACACTACACCTAAAGTTAAGAACTTAGATGCATGGTTTTACCTGGGAATTAATCATTTTGGAAAGTGTTAATTTGATCCCGTCTGTATTTAAGTGACAGACCAAATGAAGGATTTAGAACAAATATTCTTGATATAATGCTGGTTCATGGAGAGGTATCAGACCCAGTGCTAAAGAAGCTATCTCAGGTATCAGATGATACATACTCCTGTTAGGACAAGGTCCCATCTGGGTCATATTACGCTGCCTCACCACAGGTGCTTGATTAGTAATTCTGGACCCTGGTGATATTAATTTGCATAAATTTTCCTTAATTTGCTTAAATTTTGCTTGAGGTACAGGTGTATGTGCAGTTAAGTGCTTTATTGAACAGGAGTAGATTTAAACATGTGCTTATGCCACATTGTTAATTACCATGAAATATATTCATTGAAATGCTTATGAATGATTAACTTTTGTATTGACTATATAATATCTGATACTGTGCTACATTTGTGCACTGCACATGTGTGTATCATAGTATGTATTTGGCAACGGTTACCATGAGACTGTATGGTATACACTGGGAAATTAGAAGGACAATCAGTATCATAAAACTGAGTATTTTGTAAAGTGAAATGTTATTATTGTTGCTGCTGCATTTTTTTCTACCCTTTCCTGCTTGATTTTATTTTTTTAATAAAATTCAAAAAGAGAGGCAGAAGAGTTACAGGATTGCTTATGAAAAAATGTTCTCCTATACTTATCCTTTTGCTCCAAGTCACTTCTGGGCTTGTTGCTGTCCTTCTTACCATCACCCTACGTTTGACTGTGGTTACATTACTGTTCTGGCTTGTGAGCTTCAAGGTCAATCTCAAGTCCGCTCAAACTTACCAAGATGTACTTGTGATGAGACAGAAAGAGAATTTCAAAATCGTGCAAGTAATATTTTGCCCTTTCAAGACTGGTGGGCAATTCTTTTTTCTATTGTATTTAACACTCATACAAGATAAATTAGTTCTATGAACTAGGCAATTTGTTCAGAAACTGTCAAAATGTCCATGGTTACTGAAGATATTCAGCCTTCCTGTTACCTGAAAAGTAGTAACTGACTGGTATTTTTTCAGTTAAATCCTTCAGGCAATAAACAGCCTAGAGACACCACCGAGAGTCTCCTGAGAATGCAGCCCCACTGTTTGTGTATACAGGGAGCAGCTAAGAGCAGAAAAGTTCAGATAAACAGAGCAGTCATAGGAAAAGTTTCCTAAATTGCATTGCCAGATACATTTTCCTCTTCTTAAATTACAAATTCTATCCATTTGCTTCAAAATGCTTGGCAAATGAAAATTTGAGATAATAATTTCTGAGGAACACTATAATGAGAGATGCAGCTTAAAAGTATCAGGCTGCTCAGGGACTGTTTATGTACTGAAAGAGTCTAAATTTATCAAATACACTCTTTGCCATTATTTGTTCTAATTTATTTGGGATACATATGAATTAGTTTCTGGAGCACAAGCTGAGTCTAAGTTATCTCCTGTGCAAATTAAGCTGTAGTACCTATTTGTGTGGCTATACAAGTCCAGAATTGTATTAAGTTTCACCTTGTCTATGCTCTCCATCAGCAGTTCAAGAAATGGGATATTTATCAAATTTAGAGACCATTTGACCTTCTTCAGTTAATACAAAATCAGATTGACCTATAGTTGCCAGCATCAAGAGCTAGTTCACTCATTAGATAACTTCTAGATAGGGATGGCCAAACCGTTTGACCCAAGAGCTATATCCCATTAACCTCCAAAGAAAGAAGGAGAGACAAGAAAAGGAAAGAGAAATAGGGGACAAAAGAAGCTTCAAAGTAACAGCTGTGTTTGATAAACAAAATAGCAGAAATATAGTATAATGGTTGATCAGCTCAGTTAAGACAACAGTTTGGGGATAAAGGGCTGCAAAAGCATTAGTATTTAGCTGTCCCAGAAAACTTTAAGGCAGCCACCTCCTAGTGACCACATTCTTGCCTTCCACACCATAGGACAGCCTTCTCTCTTCTGTGCACTAGAAAAGTCTTGCCAAAACAATAGAGACAAATGACTGGGGAGAGAATCTGTACCAGTAATTTCATTCATTCGAAAACTGAAGATGATTCAGGAAAGCAGCTGATTTACATAAGGGATCTCAGGCATGTGATTTTTTTTATTTGTAGATCCTTGCATCCTAATCTAACCTATCAAATCCCTTCTCGCTTTATAGGAGGAAGACAAAACTAAGGCTGATATGGATCCTGAAATGATTTGTTTTAAACTTTCAAAGGATAATTCCAAAACCACCACATGTTTGATTCTACAAATATGTGTCCAAAAAATAAAGGGATTTTGTCTATTATATTTTCTGAAAATCAGGTGTGTTTCACTATCTTTGAACTTAGGCAAGGGAGAATCAGCTGGCCTTCTGGAAAGACTGGAGTTGATGCAGGAACCAGTTTTATTAGTATTTTTATTGACACCAGTTAAAATATCACAAAAGAAGAAATAGGTGTCTTTCCAAATCACTTTCTTCACTTTCTGAATAAAAAAGTAACTTTTTTTTTGTTGTGAACCGTCAGCATCACTACAAAATCAGAGAATGGAATCTAAACAGCCTCATTCAGTTCTGCATTGTGGACTGTGGAGAACCACAGTTAAGGATGTTTGCTTCTGGACATGTATTTGTCTCTGCCACCCTTTGCTGTCACAAGGGGAAGGGTCAATGGCAGTAGGGCAGCAACTTCCTGCTGATGCAGGAGAACAGCTGAGGATTGAAATACCTTGAAGTAACAGAGCTCAGTCCATCTCTCTTGGAGAGAAACGGACTTTTAGAAGATATTTAGATCTTCACAAGTGATCTCAACCCAGACTGGCTTCACTGTAAATTAGGAGCACATTCTTCTTATTAGGCTCTTGGGAATAAGGTAGAATTTACTTTTCTGAAAAAAAATCCAGATTTTAAGTTTGAATGCAGAATTTTTTATATTTTTCATTAAAGCAAGAGAAGAAACTCCAAATAAAAACTAGTCTAATGAAGACATGGGCTTGTAATATTTTATTTTATCTTACGGATGGAAATTTTGGGTTAAAATCATTACTTTTTTCTGTTTGTTTTGTTGCACCATTGCTTTTGCACAATAAAAACTGACAAAGTAACACAAAACAGGTCAATTTTATTTACCCTTTAGATATTCCTGTTTGTGTCTATCTGCAGACCTTGAAGGCTAAGTTGACGATAAATTTGCCTAAATGCATTTTGTGTCAAAAAGTGCTGCCAACGTCTGTGTGAGATTGTTTTGAAGAAAATACTTAGGCAAAAAGAGAGAGCACACCCTCTCTACCTCTCAGTGCACAAAATGAATCCCTGAAGAATCCAGGTCTCTGAATTAAACTTTTCTACTTCCTGTGTGGTGTGCTATCTCATTTTTAAATCCGTGCAACCATTTTATAATCGTTATTACCTGTGAATTATAGCTTATATCATATTTGTACCCAAAGTGAATCAATAATGTATAATAGATTTTTTTACCAGTTATTCAATCAAACCCTCCTGCTTCAAAATAGAAAACTATTTTATCAGCTGAATTTAAATTCAAAATTAAGATAGAGATACTAATTTATGTTCATTGGTTCATATCATTATAGATCCTGTCAAATAAATAGGAAAATACACCCCCTGAGATATATTTTTTGTTCCCCCTGAAGGTCCTGAGAATTTATAATGTTAAGGAATTTTCAATCTGGGAGCATATCACATTCATAATTATTTCTGAAGATCAATTCTAAATTAATTCTGCCTTTAGGATCTACAGAATATGCCTAAATTCTTCATTATTTTACAAATATGGCAAATCCTGAATTCTACATTCAATTTGCATTTTCTATGTGCAGCCCAATGACAAAGAACATCCAGCTATGTTTTATGTGAAAATAAGATGCCAGTTGTTTTCCTTGGCTGAATGCAGGACACAATTAGACTTTCTTCAAGTCTCTGGCACCTGGTTGAAGAATGCTCATAAGGCTCTGTCCCCACATGGAGGAAAAGGCCAGGCTCTGGAAGATTCAGCATTCCAGCATCATTGCACCAAATAATGGCACTCTGGTCCTCAGTGAGAAACATTTCATCATCCCACTGGACAGATTTCTTTCTCAGGTTCTATTTCAGAATCTTTATCTATAGGCCCAGGAATTTCAGGAAAATGAGCAGTAGTCTGCATGGATGAGTAACTCAGTAGCCTTTGGTGGTTCATCTCCTTTCTCCACAACATCAATTCCTCTCTCCAAAGCTCAGACTCTACATCAGACGAAGAGAAATAATAATACTTTCTTCCCTTTGAAACAAAGTTTCATAAATGCAAACTACAGGCTAACTTTATTTTTCTGCACAGGTAAAAGCCCAATTTGCCATTGTGCTATTGCATAAGGGCTAATATTTCCCTTTAGCTTTAATTTTTTTGGACCTGAGAGCTTGGCGTTGCCATTTCTTGACTGAATTAAGAAAGAATGCCTGTAATAAAAGACAATGTATTAAAACAAATGTTCTTGTTCCCATATTGTTCGCTTTCTCACTAAACTATTACAGCATATTAATTCAATTACAGATTAAGATGATGCTGTCAGATTGTAATATCAATAATAACAGTATTTATTATTTCTGTTTGTTAGACCACCTTTTATTTTAGATATATATATGTATATATTTAATGGGTTGCTGCTTTACTCCTCAGCAGAGACAATTCTACTCTATACTGGTTTAGGAGATAAAACCTGTCCAAACCTCTGTAAAGATCAGAGTGTCTTATCTTAAGTTGGATTACTACTCTTGCAGACTGAGACCAGATAAACAAAGCCCTTATATAACTTCAGGGCTGTTGTGATCAATTTGCCTGGTGCACGACTCTGGGGACCATGCTGTTTTACCATCTTGATTGCAATGATAAATCCATCATTATGTTCAGTGCGGTGGAAACAGCTCAGAGCCTTGCCATTTGTGGCAAATCTTTTCTATGGCAGGCTCATAGTAAATCAGTCTAACCTGAGCTGACAATGATTGATTCTGAACAAAATGTCACGAACAATCAAATCCTCTGTTTTCTTCTTCTTTTAAAACTGAATAGATTTAACCCCTAAATCTAACTAAATTCCAAATAAGACAAAATGGGGAGTGGTTGTTTGCTTTTTTTTTTTTTTGATTGCTAATTAGGAAAAGAAGAGGAGATTTAATCACATTGTAGCAGACTAAAGTGTGTGGCAAACAACGTGCCCGTTATTTACAGTCGTTAATCATTACTATCATTGAGAATCAAAGAAACACATATTTTAATCCACACAAGAGTGCCTGTGTGGGAAGGAGAGGAAGATTTATCAGCTCTCTGAGGCAGGTATTGTTTCTTTCCTCCTGCTTGCTTAAAACCCTCCCATAATGGAGCTATGGTAATGACTGGACTGTCTGGAAAATTTTGCAACACAGATGGCACCAATATTGTAACATGGCATTACAATCATCCAGTTGGCCTACTGATTTATCTTGGGTTGTTTTTTGTAAACTCGCAAAAGCTGTTGAAAATGAGCCTGAACCATTAGGGATGTTATGGGGAGCCTAAAGTTCTCCCAGAAATCTGTGTTGGTCAAAATCTAACATTTGATTGAATGTGATTGAAACAAATTCGATATTCAATTGACAGGAAATGTACAGAAAAGAACAGAAAACTGTTCTGGCATCAAAGTTAAGTGTTCCAAAGGTAGGAATTAATTTTATCAGGTTTTTGGTTTGGTTTTTTTTCTTAGGTTATATTTAGAAAACAATAAACTTTCATTGTACCCCTTAAAGCAGCCAAGTTTGTCTGGGATAGATGCAGAAGTTAAAAAAGACATGAGCAGATCTTTCTGCTTTACAATTATGAAAAAAAAAACGGCATTAAGAAAAATAGCTTTGGCTTTTGTGCGTACGGAATAGAAAATGAAAATGATATAGTCAGTGAAATGATTACCTCATTTATTTGTTTATCTAGAATATTGGATGAAAGAAAGTAAAGGAATTGAAATTAAATGAATTATAAGCATCTTTCAAATCTATTCTTTTTCTAATATACAGAGATCAGACACTTTGGAGAGGCAATCAGCTTCAACGTGAGGTAGAGCAAACAGAAGCATCTTCCAGCTGAGACAAAAGGCTTTGCAGAGCTCATGTGTTTGTGAGGAGATGTGAAAAGAATAGCTTAAATTGACTATCAGATATTTTTATGCTCTTTTGGAGGAGTGGGAATCTTTCAAATTTAGTATGTGAGTATCACGCTTGTGAAATTGAAACACAAGCAGAACTTGCTATAGATGGGGTATTATTCTTTGCACAGCTCTAGTAATGCAACTGTCTCTGACCTGAATTAAAATCATTATTCCTATTCACTTATTTTTAAATCAGAATTGCTGGGGGACAGCAGAATTGCACAGAGGATTTAATTATATTATCAGGTTTTGATATTCAAAACTTAGTTTAGTTTTGATTCAAAAGAAATCCCACAAATTCTCAGTGACAGGAATAGTCCAAGGGTTCTTAATACAAAGACAATCCACTCTGAGACACTGAGCCTGGCCTGCAGTTTCTGCAAACCCTGGGATTTCTGGATTAGAGGCAATCTCCCTGCTTGGCTGCCTCAGTGACACAAAGCTTCATTGTCTGGTCTCTTCAGTAAAACTAACCAATAACCACATATATGAGTTTTCAAGAAACTGGGGGTGTTTAGAAGGCACCTGTCAGTCAAGCTTCTTATGCGCGATTTTTGAAATAACTGATATTAAATTGAATTCTCTGTGGACTTTTTCATGTGATTCCCAAGTAAATCTTTTTTTTTTTCCCCAGAGATTTTCCAATCAGCACTAATCACCCCATTCTGGCTATGCCTGTATTAGCATGTAGCCTATATTATCAATGCACTACAAACAAGCATGGGCTTGTTGATTGAGGTAGCTGGTGCTGAGAAACTGTGTCCACACCATACAAGGAGGTTCAGGGAGTTTTTTTTTCGACTGGCTGTAGCCTGATCTGTGGAGTGTATTCTGTGACTGGAGCACACACATGCGAGTTGGAAGCTTATTCCTGTTTCATTTAATCTAAAAGAAGCATCATTTCTGATTTCCTGAGTGAGAAAAAAAGTGTGTTGAATAGTCTCCTAATCTAAATTAAAATGCTAGGGCAAATATTACATCTACAGAAGGTTAGATCATGACTTGTGGTCTCACTGCCTGGGGGTATCCTCCATGAGATAGGCATGGCTGCTGTTTGATATTGTGCCCAATACAAACTTTCAGAGTTATGCGTAATATTTAACAGGCAGAAGGGTTCGTCTTCATCAGGAAATTACTATGAAGTAAATTCAAGTCTAATATATATGACACCATTATTCTATCATGGATCCCCTTGCAGAGTTAATTAGCAGATATTAAATAATCCAAGTTTTTTCACCGCAAATCCCAGCTACAGTGAACAAATCACTGGAAGAAGCATTAGTCATGGGAATTTAAAAGGAACTTTTAGGAAAGAAACTTGAATATAGGGATTTTTTCTCCATGAGGGGCAGTCAGGAAAAGACATAAAATAAATAAATAAAGTGATGTTTAAAGCTGACTTTGAGTTGTTCATATAGGATTTAATATAGTTTGAAATCAAACCTCTAGTTAGTTCAGATGAACTTTTCCACATGTTTCTATATAAGCAGGCTTTTTGTAGACATTTTGTGCAGGTCATTATGCTTCATGTTTGAAAAAAAATACAAAACAAACAAACTTGCTTTTGATCAAGACTAAGAACAACCTTTTGCCAGAGCAGGCTAAGAGGTTAGTAGAATTAAACAAGAAATTATGAATACGTACAGATAACAAAAGTAGTAGCGTTACAGCAAATATTAAATCAGTCAAGAAGCAACAAAGTCAGCAAAAATATCTCACCACTTTCTGTACTGACAAAACTGCTTCAGACAAACTGACCCCATCAAAGGTTTGGTAGCATTTTTCTAGAAGGCTTTTTACAGTTTCTTCTGAGACACCTGGTGCCAGCCTCTGTTGATCATGCTACAGGAAAGTAGATGAACAATGAGCCTATACATTATAATAGTAAGAAACAAACATATATTCATGAACTTATTTTGCATTTCTCTTCAAATATCAACATAATCTTAACTTTTTTAAAAATCTGTGTTTAGATTATATTTCCAGGAATCTTCTTTCTTTATCTGACCAGTGCTGAGAACATTAACTCCCTAAAAGTATACCTATATTAGTGAAATAAATAGGGTGAGGATTAAGGCCCATACAACAGTACCTGACTGTTCACTCTGCTAAATTGTTAGCCCATCCTGACCCAATTTTGTACAGGGTGAACAAGCAGACTCTTGTTCAGCACTGGGGCATGATCTGAGTTTGGCACAGATATGACAATTCCAGCAGTGTTTGTGAGTCTAAGAATATTTTATTGTGCAGTTCAAGTTGTGCTGTGTCACTAGGCTTCAGAACAAAAAAATATTGCCTTACACACTTTATGAATTAAATATTATAGGTATCTGAATTTTACGGAATCCTTTTTTTTTTTTTCCTTTAGCAAATCTCAGCCTTTCTTAATTTTATCAATCATAATTCCCCTGGAATTGAAAAATCCATCACTGGCATAGGTCTGTGCATATGAATAAGTCCCTCTGTTGACACACATTGGCTTCAGTGGCTACATATATACTAATAAAATGTAAAAATGCCTAAGGTTCAGGTGCTGCCCTATCAGTGTGGACGTGTACGGTCAGATTGCTAGTACTGTTGTAAGGGGACTGTAATGTAGTCTTGGCTACCTAAAACACTCAAACAAATTTTGGATGTGGATAAGTGAGTTTAGTCTTATGGATGTGAGTTATGTTTTAATATTGCAGAGTGATCCTTGGGCCATTTTACTTATTATTATGGAAGTAGTCAATGGGTAGATGTTGCTATACTGTCACAGGACAATGCTAAACTGACTCACTGCCACACTGCTTAGCATTGATTTACTCTCAAGCAGACTGGCAGTGTCTAAACTATGTAGCAGTTGTCCCTGGACCTTCTCTGGGCCCCAGTGGTGGCTGAGTAGCCTTCAAATATGATTTTATGTGCTTTTCAGAAATAACGTGAGGTCTGTTTCAGCCCAGCAGCACAATACTTTTATTGCACAAAAGCAAAGATAACCTCTGGGACATCGCATAACAGTGGATATCTGAAGGAGCAAAGTCTGTGGGGATAGCACAAGGACAATGAGGGGTGGAGAGCACCAAACCTGATGCAGTTTCATCCTCTTTGCCTTGGAGGTTCAGTATCTGGAGTCTGCAGTCAAAAACATCTAGGCTTCTTCTTGATGAGAGAACAATTAAGCAACATAAATCACCAGGGGTCAGAGACTGTCTTTGCTCCCTTGTGATCTTTTATTTAGCAGCATGTATTCACTCAGCACGGTTCCTATGACTGAAGTACGCATACGTGTTTTCAAGATTAGGAAAGTAGTGATTTATTATCTTTTCACATGCAATTGCCTGTAGGATGTACAAGAACAGCTGTTCAATAGTGTAGAGCAGCAACACACAGTAGTTTGCTGCAGGGTAGGAAAGGAAGGAATTCCATAATTTGATTTGGTAAGGGAGCCTCTATCCGCGAACACAAGTGGCCAAATGCAGGTTTATTCAGGAAATCTTTGTCTTACTGTGAAAAGTGCTATTGTCTCTTAATTACTATCACTGATAGCCAAGTTCTTAATATTACATCTGTGCTGAAAGGCAGCATCCTCCAGAATCTCACTGAGGCATTGTCTGTGTTCTGGCAGAGATGAGGCAAGACCATCCCAGAATAACAGCACCCTCTTCTGATCAGTTGTGGTGTTCTTGGTTTTTCCACCGTCCATCACTGTCAGCTCCCATTACCACTGTTTTTCAGATCCATCAGGCTCCCAGAACAGCGAAGTGCACCACAGAATGCTATAGGAAATGAAGCCGTTCCCATAAATATAGGTTCTTTTCTTTTTGCTGAAGAGAGTGAAAAACAAGATGCAAGTTCACATGCAAGCAGGATTCATGCAAGTGCAGAAGAGAAAGGATGGAAATGATTCCCGAGTCATCTTGTGTATTCCCTTGAACATGTAAATATTTTCCTCTAGTCCCTACTGTATCGAAGTTCTTTGTATTTGCTTCATTTCAGCTGAACAGACCGTGTCTGTGTGTTGGCTGTGCTGCTACAAAAATATTGTCAGGTGGCAACATATACATCCTTGCCTTGCAGAGGACACCATTCAGGGGAGTCTGTTATATGCAAAATCAGTTGCAGGCATAGGTAGACCTAGAATATATTGCATTTTAGGTGAGACTTCTAATCAATCCTACCACATTTGCAACATCAAGAATTCAAGAGTCAGTGTATGTGAAAATTAAAGTTGTATGCACAAATTGGTCCTCTTTTATATGTTCTTCAGGTCTGTGAATTGCCTACAAGCAATTGCATGTGAAAAGATAATAAATCACTGCCTGCCTTTTGTGCCTTAGAAGAAAACAAAGTCCATTTTAATAAGATGATCAAACCTGAAGGTTTGAAATTTACACTTGAAGTTATATATGCACGAGTAGTCTCATTGCACAGACAACACAGTAAAGTGCTCAAGACTTGTTAAGACTTGGCGGATTCTTTTGACAGAACAGCATTGCTTCATCCTGGCTGCTCCACATTAGAGATCACTTTCCAGATTGTGCAACGTTTAGAGGAGGTATAATAAGAAGTGAGAAAGGCACAGATTTAAGAGAAGCAACTTAACGAAAAAAAGCAAAACTTGAACTTATGGTCTTGTCATTATCAGCCCAATCTCCCTTCCGTATGAACCCACAGTATTGTTTAAATGAGGAAAGAGCAGCTGGAAGGGAACCAGTTTTGCATGATCCCATCTGGAGCTTCATCTTCATGGCATACTTAAACGAGATGCTAGGTTGGTGCATGGGCAGGACTGATAGGATGCTGACGGATTTTAGCAGACAGCCTCTAGCAAGCTCCAGTGACGAAAGCACAGATGGGGAATAGTAATTTTTGGCAGCTAACAATTTAGCCAAACCTGAATGGATTGAAGACATGAGGAGAGTAAAAGTAATTTTCCTGACCCCAGGACTGTACTTAACGCCAAATGTCAAGTTTCTTTTGTAAACATTGAAGTATTCAACTATTTGAAAACATCAAATACAAATAATTGCATTTCTTTTTAAAGTTGGAAAACATTAACCAGATTTTTGTGCATGGGAACATTAAAGATAGTTACCCTCTTCCTAATAAAAAGTATGTGAAACCTTACTATTCCAGTCAAGCACTACATATTCCCATAAGTAGCTCAATGCCATCCCAGGAATTTGATGCCTTCCCAGAAATAACAAACAATTCAAATACTAGACCTCATATGGAGGTACCAATCTATCCCCACAATAGCCTGCAATGAGTCTTTATGAATCTCCTTTCACAATGCAAGGGCAGTGATTGCCAATGAAAAAACTTATGTAAAAATGCAAGACTAAATGGCCAGACAGAGCAAGTATAGCTGTATTTGATATTGAAGTGAGTGTCCAATGATTTTTAAGGCAGTCTTCTATGTGAATGCCAATGAGGCAAGTGAAAAGATTTTTCAGATTGGCATATGTTTCCTTATTAATATTTTTTTAGAATCATATAAGAAACTAGAGGTCATAAATGAGCCTGCCCTACCCTAAAAAGTTTAATATCGAAATAGACAAGAGGATAAAAGGAAGTATTATTAACTCTGTATTACAGAAGTGAAAAATGCCTGATTCTAAGAGATCCCAATAGCTACAGCTCTGTTTAAATAGACATAACTTTTTAGATATTCAGCACTTCGAGACCAATTCTTAAGTGATTTTTTTTTTCTGAAATCTAAAGTAAAATACTTGAAACTGTTTTCCTGAATCCCTTATAAATACTTTAGTCATGAAACCATCCATTTACTCTTTAACGTTTGCTTTTGGGCTTCTTGGGATAATAGAAATCACTTTTACTTTAAAAACAAAATGCAGAAAGCAAAACCCATTTGTATAATTACAACTCTGATCTCCCCTCTTTCTCCCAGACATAATCCCCCCTAGAAAACTCTCACTTAATGGGCCATTCCAGTAAACCCTTAAAGCTCAAAGATTGCTGTGTTTAATAGAAGCCCATAAGTGTCGGAATAGCAAAACTTGCAGCAAGATTCCCTGAAAGCAGTGCAAACTAACAAGCTTAATGGATTTTTAATGGTCCCTTTACAGACTTATGTAAGGGCAATGGAGGCAGTGGTAGTGGGAGGTTATGCTTATGTATAATATTAAAAATATTTTGAATGTTCCACCCCAACATCAATACTCAATAGGACTATATTCTCATGGAAAGTTACGTTAAGGAGTTTCTAATTGAATAGAGCAGGTATTACACACCTTTACCATGAGTGCAACTAATGTAATGCTCCTGAGGACAGCACAGCGCTTCTGTTGTACTAAGCATCCTCATATGATTAGTCGATTATAACATAAAACAACTGTGGGCATGACATCTATGTCTAATATAATAAGAACTCCAAATCACATATTTGTATGCAAATATGATGTTGAAAGCTGTTGTGAGGTTAGTAAGAAACTATATAATGTAAGCTTCTGACTTCAGAAATAAAAAGCAATGACTCCAAAAAACAAGAAAACAAAAACCAGAACAGACATGACCTGGAGTTTGCAGTGCTGTCCTTAACACAAAAAGCCTGGAAGAGAATATGGGGGACAAATAACAGTTTAAAAGACCTTTAGTCTGGAGAAGATGTGGAAAATTTCATGCATACATGACTTCAATCTATCCTCTTGTTTTCAACATCTTTTTTGTTGCTAAAACAGTGAGTTAAATTTTTTTCTCACAAAAATTACGTAAATTTAGTATGGAATTATTTACTTGACTGTGATGTCAAGTAATGTGATGTATCTGATGGCCAAATGGGGTCCTTCATGACAATAACACCATCTAGGCTTAGGCACTTTATCACATTGGCAGGCAAATCGAATAGATCCTTTCCCAGTTTGCAGCTCTAGTTTTGTGATTGTTTTAAGCAGAAGTCCTTAACTTCAACACCCACAGAATACCTGAAATCAGATGATATATTCTTTTCTGTTGCAGTAGACCTGAAGTTTTGAAGCAATATTATGTTTAGTTTTCAAAGAAAAAAAAAAGACAATTTACAACACAGCTTTAATTCTCCCCTGCAAATGAACCATCACAAATTCAGTACTCCTCATCTTTAAGAGTGTTCAGATAAGTGGGATTTAACAAATTTAAAAAACAATCCATGGTTTTGGTTTTGGACACTCTTTTTTGTACCCTAGATTTCCCATAATCCAAGCTAGCATTAGTCCACTGTCATTTTCCCAAAGTGCACTTCCAAATACCTGGAAACATTTTCTACTTTGATTTATAATTTAATTTACATAAAATAAGTTGTATTAACTCTGTCTACCTACCTATTTGAAGGTGACTTTTGATTGCTGGATGTCCTTCTCAAGGAGAAGGGGATCATGGAAGGTTCTGCTCCGTAGATTTGAACGTGTTGCTCTGTAGTTTTGAAGAGGACAAAAAGTGGCTTGCTGCTTTCAGTGTCTCAATTTAGTCTGATCAACTATATACAATGTAAGCCTCTGCAAAACAGTGTAGTCAAATCCATCTGTCTCTTGAGAGAAAAATCCTTAACAGTGGAATTTCATACAGTTTACAGATAGCTGCAATTTCGCGCTCCTGAACGTCAGGAATGGAAACAATCGCCAGGCCCCATTTTCCAACATAGTAAATGCTTTTCATCAACTCTAATATTATCCTCCTAAATTTACATATATAAAACAGCCAAAGTTCCCTACTTTTTTCAAGTATATTGGATTTTTTTATTATTATTACTCCTGCTTCCTCCCACTCCAAGTGTCCTAACTATTGATACTCAAGTTACCTCATATGATAGTGACAAGTATGAGCTAAAAACCTGTGCTTTCAGAGTGTTAAGAACAACTTGATTTATTCTTACTATCATAGCTCTGGACAGTCTGTGAGAGAAGACAGACATCTGTGTAATTATACTTTTTTGTTCTCTTGAACAAAATTGCATACTCTATTTTTTGAACATCTTTACATAATCATGAGACCAAGTTGTCTCAGTTATGTTAGGCATGCATTTCTTTTAGTTTGCCAGTCTAGGAGGTCTTTGTCTGAACATATCAATCTCAGCTTCCATCAGCTCAGAGCTAGTCAATCCATCGAATTTGTAACACATCTGCTCTTAAAACAGGCAATGATTTTTGACCAGGTGAATCACAATTTAAACTCCATGGACTGTATTGACTAGATCTGCACTGACTATAAGGGGAGTCTAAACAAATAGTTCAGATGAAGATATCTACACAATGCAAAAGGTGTTTCCAGCTCCCTCTCCTCTTCCTGTCTTGTGTTCTGTCATTGTATAGTGGCGAATTCAAGTTGTTAAGTTTCAGTCTTACTTGCCATCCATCTACAGCTATTAAAAAACACAGAGCATCCCTTTTAGATCAGACCAAAGGTCCATCCAGACCAGAACTTTGTCTTCAGTAGTGACCATAACTGGATGTCTGAGAAAAAATAAAAGACTAGAGAGCAAGTGCATGTGATACAGGACATACATTACCACAGTATTCTCCCAGGGATCAGTAATTATCAACTCAAAGACTTCCTAAACCAGAGGTGATTTCGTTCTGTTTAAAAAAACTGAGGAATGCCTTTTCTGGGCAAAGAATTTGTCCAACTGTGCTTTGAATGTACATAAACATTTAGCATCCTGTGACAGGATCCACTACATCTCCGCATTCACTTGAAGACCACTTTGAACCCACCATTTGCTATCTTGTTTTAATGTCCAACTCTCTCCAGCTTTTGCCCTGCAATAGACAGTGAGTAACTGGTCATCTCTGTGCTTCTTGTAACCTTACTGACATCAGTCCCAGAACTCTCACTGTCTCCTCAACTATCTCATTTTCCAGGTTGAAGACCAAATTCTTCCAGTTTTCTTAATTAGCTGTTTTATGCTTTTTAACAACTTTGTTACCATTCTATGAACTTTTTATAATCTTGCTGTATGATTCTTTAGAGGACAAACCAGACCACAAGCCAGATCTATATAGGGACATGCCATTATCTAGTGTCAGTATACATTATAATATTACTGACATCGATAATTGACCTTATCCAGTAACTCGTATGTCATCATGCAATCCCTGTTTTGTTCTCTATTCTATTATTAATAATTCCTACTATTCCAACTGGGTTTTGATGATTAAGGAGAGCAGAGCTGATATTTTCAAAGGAAAACCTGTTATAATACCAAGATCTCATTCATGACTGGCAATGATCAGCTCAGAGTCCCTCATTCCACAAGCAAAGATTAAATTATTTTTCCCATGTGCATGACTTTAAATTTATATTTATTGAATCGTGTCTGCCATATTAATGCCCAGATACCAAGTCTTGTAATGTCTTTGTACCATTTTTTTTTTTAAATTTTGTTCTCAAGCACATTATTTCCATCCCTTAAGGATTTACAATCTTGGTTGTTTTACACCAGAAAAGCACCTCAGTCATTGCAGGGACCTCAGAGCCATTCATCATTTTTTCTTCTAAATTTCAGCTGTACAGCCACACCATCCCATCAAAACTACATCTCCTCTTCCTGTGAAACACTTCAGGGTCTTAATACAACCCAAACTGCAATGTGAAGAAGCTGTAAACAAGCCTATGCCATAAACTGAAGAGAAAGTTTCAGAGCAGGTTTAAATACATCAATACATTATAAATGGTGCCTGAATTCTAATCCTATACCCCATCCCTTGGGATATCAAATGTCATAATAGCTGCAAGGGAACTAGGGTGTTACTTGTCCTGAGCTCATGTGCCTCATCCACACACACCTCATGAAGAACAACCTGCCCCTGTGCCAGCTGAGGAGGGTATGTAGGAGCTCTCCAAGAGCTTAATCCTCCCTGCTGGGCTATTTACTTTTAAACTGCTTGTGAATTTGGATTTGAGGAAGAGCTACAATCCATGTGTAATAGAACAACGGGCAGAGCTAGTGTCTCCCAATGGGAATGTTAAATGTGAACTGTGCAAATTCATGTTGTTATATTGAATGCATATACAGAAGATGAAAGGCTGTATCTTTTTTTTTCTTTTTTTTTTTTTTTTTTTTTTCTACTGTTAAATACACTCATGTTGTCAGCTCTTAAACTCATTAACTCCAGGACATTTAAGTTCTGCCAGTTTTATTCCTGATACTACTGAGAGTTTTTTATTTCTTATAAACTAACTCATCCTCAATTGCTTTGATCCCCTGAATTCCCAGTCAGTTCATTCCCTGATGAGACCAGAGGCTTGTTTCCACTTGAAAATGAGCCTGTACGCACACAGAAATATACACACGCAGTGTAAGTGTAACTTGTACCTTTTCCAGTTCATTATTTACCCATATATTTAGTTTTCATGTTCCCTTTGGGGAGTAAGTTCCCTAAAGTGCAAAGTTTTAATCATAAGGCTTGTGGCTTTTTGCTCAGTGCCAAAAGCACTGTTTCTAATAGCATTTTGGCTCTACTTATTTATCCAAAGGTCTACTGCTGTGGGGGGAAGTAACAATGCTTGCCTACCAATGGCAATGCCCAGTGTAGCAAATAACTTTGTAAACATGGAACAGGAGAAAGCCTGCCCAGAACACAGTTACCTCCCACTCCACCATGCACAGAGTACAACTCTGTGCCCCTTGCTCAACTGAGAATTAATAAATGATACATTTACTTTTTGGTTGACAGCTTCAACACTTTCTGCTGCAGTTTCATCTGTTCTTGCTTTGAAAAAAAAAAACACATCTGAACTAATGATGCTGCTGGCATCCTCTTTGTCCATGCTGTGCAAACTCTGTCTTCACCTGCAAACTCTCACAAAACAGTGTAGTGTAATCTATTGCATTTCTTGCATTTTTTCAAAATCTTAGATGCTTTACACCTCTGTATGCCATTTAGTAAGGATTCTGACTGTGAACTTTGCATGATCTTCCATGATTTTCTGTCTTTGATCTTACTTTTTTTCTTTTCCACAGCATTTTGATTTCCCTTTCAGAACATCAGAACTGTTAGAACTTTGTCCATACTCCATGGAGTCAGTGGTAGCTCATTTTTTTGGGCAAATTCTAATTGCTTTGTCAAGATCCTCTTCTAAAACTTCCCCGGTTTATCTGTGTGTGTGTGTGTGGGGGGGTTTCAAAATATCATCATGTCTCTGGTCTCTTCCCATTTAATCTTGCCCCACCAAAATGAAGAGGCTGGGTCTTCCATTCAGATGTCAGAAGATCACATCAGCTTTTTTGTCTATTCTGACATCATTCATGTTTCATTTTCACACAAGTGTCAGTGCTCTTCAAATTTCTACAACTAGTTTCACAGTCGGCCACCTCTGCATGACTAAACTGAAAATTACTCAAAAATATGAGCACTTCAGCCTAGGTTGTTTTCAGATACTCAATAGAGAAAGCTAAAGGAAGGGTGATGCAAGAGGGGCATCTACCCTCTGCATTTCTCTGGTATAAGGTAGCCTGCCAAAGGAGAAGATATTCAAGACCAGGCTGGATGAGGCTTTGAGCAACCTGATCTAGTGGGATGTGTCCCTTCCCATGATCTTTAAGGTTTCTTCCAACTTAAATCACTCTATGTTTCTATGATTCTGGGTTATCCTACTGTCCACTTCCAGAAACTTCTACAGCCAACAGAATGGCTGAGTAGTCAGCAGTGATACACTCACTAGCACAACAACCTCAAAAGACTCCTGTTCCTTACACCTTCCCTTCCAATTGCCGTGCTTTCCTTGCTCTTGCTGACACTCATAAGTGCCAGAACCATTTCTTGCGATGACTCCAGCTACATCGCACTCATCCATCTTCTGTTTTTTTCTCTGGGGGCTTGCTGGGTTGGCTGGGTGAAGTGAGGGTTAGGGGGAGCAGCCAGGGGAGGCTCCAGGCACAGAGGAATCATCCCAGACCAGAAGCACTTCCAAACAGCTTTGATGCAGCATCACTTGGAGCTAACTAACTAAAAACTTTGTCACTTTGCCTTGCTCCTGCTTTCACTTCAAAGGTCTATTTCCTCAAATGCCCAATTTGCGTGCACTAGTTCAGTCTTCAGTTCCTTTCTGAAGCCAGCCAATTATTTATTCCAAGAAACCAAGCCTCACTGACAAGATCACTATGACATTCGCACCAAATCACCAACAGTGAAGTGCATCACATCACTGTCGTTTTCCTCCAACAGTGACATTATTCTAACAGCATCTGAGCCAGTACTGTCTTCAGTTTCTCCTCTGCACCCTTGTAATAGAATGTTGCAAAAGCAACAAAAGCAAATATCTCTGCTGAGATATTTTCATTCTTTTTTTTCCCCTTTGAACTGAAACAGAGAGATAAGCAGAGCACAGAGAATAATATGTAAGTGTCAAAGCCACAAGAAAACCAAAATACTCCAAAGGACACCAATACAGAGCAAACCAATACTGGCTTGGGCAAGGAGGACATGGAGCAGCCCACATCAACCCACATCAGCTGGGGTTTTCTCCATAGTGATGTAGCTTCCAACAGGTACCTCTGAGCAGCAAAGTGATGGGTTACTCAGTGACAGAAGAGTTATGCTTCTTCACTGCCTAAATTTTAGGCGACACTGTGTGGGAACACCTAAGCTTTAAAGATTATGCAGCTATAACTCTGCATATTGTTTCTGGATATTAGAATTTTCGTTTGTGAAGTTGGTAGCACTGCAGTTTCAATATGCAAAGCCGACCTGAAATTCTGTTATTACCGAAAATAGTTATTTAGTTTTCACGCCAATCTACTTCCCAGAGTAATACTGGCACAATCCTTTTGAATAAGCAGAAGCTTGTTCAGATTGAAATTGAATTTAATATTCACCTCAACTATAGAAGCACAACCTGTGAAGTTGCCAGCAGAAGAAAAATTACTTTAATATTAGAAATTACTAATATCCAGAATCTGTAACTCCCTGTGTTTTCTACTTTTATACTATTTTTATGTATTGACCAAGGTCAAATTGTCTTTAATAGAAAATTCGTATTACTATAGAGTTTAAAAAAAAGGGAAAAAACTGAAAGAAGAATACCTAAATCACTTATGTGACCATTTTTTTTGTTTGTTTTCCCTAAAGTATGAACACTTTCTGAAGCTTTGATTTATTTTTTAACCCATTCAGCAAAGGAAAAAAAACACAATGAAATCTCAAATTTCTTCTAGGAGCCTTTCTAATGTTGTGTGACCAACCTGATCAAATGTAAATATCCCGGTCTAAATTAGTCACACCAGCTTCCTCTTAAAATCAATAAAGATAATGATGTATTGCGAAAGTGAAATCTTTTCATCCTAAAGGAGATGTCTACATTTGCGCAAATGAATTGTGCCCTCAAAATATTTACATCTCCCCTTTGACCACGGGAGACAGACTGACGTACAGACATAATCATCTATACTATATCTTAGCTATACAAAAGCAAATTCAACAAACCTAAAGGTAGGCCCTAATTTCTCAAATTGGACCTCACACACAACAAAAGTCACTAATTTAAGAAAAATGGACTGAAATTATTATTATTTTATATTTTTCATTTTCTTTTTAGACCAAATCCTAAACTTCTTCTGTCCAGTGTCAGTGAAATACATATATTTCACTTTACAAAATAATTCAAAATATTGAGCTGATTATGAAGCAAAAGTCTGTTTGCCTGAGGCACAAAAAGAGTTTTTTTAGTGAGAACCTGTGGATCAGAAATGCACGATGCAACACATACATGATAATAGCAGCTTGAATGATTCTAAGCAACACAATTTGTTTCTTATCTGAACCTTACAGCACACACTAAGCAAAAAGGTATATGGGGTTTTTAGGGTTTTTATTGTGGATACATTATTAAAGCTCTGAATAAGGTTCAAAACTAGTCACAAAGAAATAAAAAGGCACCCTTATAGCTATGTTCCACAAGCATCCTCTTCAGGCCATTGGAAGAGAATTTATTTGCTGTGCTGAATAAATCAATATATTTCAGAGGCTGTATGGAAGACAGTTTAAATAGACATGACTTGTTAAAGGCTTTCTCCAGCATCCTAAACTTCCTAGTCAGAGAATTTTCTGATTATAATTGACTTGCACAAAGACCTAGCAAGCACGTTTTTCAGCTGTGTTGTGGGATTTATACTCCTAATCCCAGAGGTTACCAGTTGACTATGGCAACAACTATTTTACTAGAGCAATGAGGGTGACTGAGGAGAAGACTGGTGGTGGAACTGGTGATTTGCAGCTGAATGTCGGTAACAGTGCAGGTGGTTCGCAATTATTATTTAGAAGTGAAAGTGGTCCTGCAATTTGCTGTTTTTATATGTTTGGATGACTTCTTGAGCAAGCTGAACATCTCACTGTGCATGAGAAAAAAATGGTTGCTAAGAGGGCTGTTACTCTGCGAGGCTCACCAAAACAAATTCAGCTCACAACCCACGCTACCGTGGCTAAAGACCAGGGAAGAGACTGTTCAGAGTATCCTGGGGGAGACCCAACACTACTCTGGTAGTTTTCTACTACAGAGGTAACCAACTGACCACTCTCGGAAACTGTCTGTATTTCCCACCCACCCCCTTTCTTTTTTTTTCTTTTGTATTGTCTTGACAGTGAAAGCCTTCTGGTACAGGATTTATGAAGTAAAAAGCTAAAAGGAAGCATTTAAGATTTATGCCTTACATCTTGTGCTGGCATCTATTACAAGAAAAATGCATATGTAGTAAAACCTTGCCAAACTATCGTAAGTGGGATATCCATCCCAGTGAGTCCATCCAGTGAGCTCAGGGAGGAGGATTATGAGAGCAGGACTGAGCTGAAACGGAGCCCCTGAGTCCATGGACAGGGGTTGGGAAGGCCCAAGCTGTGGCTGGTTGGAGAGCACTAAGGCCAATTGATGCCCTCAAGGGCCCTGATCAACAATCAGACTTAATTTTTTTCCTGAAAACAAAAAGCGAGAGCAGATAGATGGTAGGTTATGCATTTTGGTATTTATATTAACATTTAAAAATCTTTAGTTTCCCAATATTTTGGAAAATACCACCCACAAAATGTGTGTTCTTGCACAGGGTGCTCTTGATCTTTCCTGTAACAGCATTAGTCAGACAAAGAATGGGTAAGTGTCTCTTCATATTGAGATACTAAGTGAAACAAAGCAAGGTAGGCATCACTGACTGCTTATATTCAAAGGAAGCATTAATTTTGACCTCTCTGAGAGCAGCAGTAAACATCTGGGTGCAGAGGCAGGATTTCAGTGTTCTCCACAAGCCAAACAGGAATACCTTCTAGTGAGTAATCTATTTTTTAAGCACATGCTGAATGGAAGGAGTTAAACGTGCACATTAATGCTTTCTAAAACTAGAAGTATTTAACAGACTCAGTGATGCAGAAGAGTGCTCTACCCTGATTAGTCATAACATTTCAATACAGACTAGACTTTAAGCATAAAAGTAATAATATTTGACTTACCAAGGCTCTTCATGTGCTCATTTTGCCTCCCCCCTTCACTATCCACTCTCTTTGTAGAGCAACTCTGCAAATCTTTCCAAATGTATCAAATATATTATATAAACTACCTAAAAATAATTATGCAGCTTCAGTTTGGATATGGCTCTCCCTTTGCTTTCAGCCTTAGCAGGAAATAAAGCAAATCTAGAAATCCTTGGATACGTAAATGCACTGACTTTGGCCTTTGAGGTCTGTAACTGCCCGTCTGCCCATCTCCCACCTTTGCTGTTGATTCCACTTTCATACAAAAAAAAAAAAAGGTTTCCATTCAAAGTAGATGAGGAAGGCCACAATTTTTATCAGTCCGATAAACAAGCTGAGTTGTTGTCAGACATATTTCCATTAGGATGTTTTGTTGGAGGTTCTGATGCATTTCCTCAAATCACTTCCAAATCAGAAGCTGGTTAAGTTTATAGATATCTTTTTATTATATTCAATTCTGTTCTGTTCTGTTCTTTCTTATGTTTCATGCATATTGACAACTAGTGTAAGGGCTGGGGATTGAATTAATTCCTCTGTGAGGAAAGGCTGAGGGAGCTGAGACTGTTGAGCCTAGAGAGAAGAAGGCTCAGGAGCCATCTTGTCAATGTATATAAATTTCTGAAGGGAAGGTACTTAGAGGACTGATCTCGGCTCTTTTCAGAGGTGATCAGTTACAGGACAAGGACAATGAGCACAAACTGAAACATGGGAGGTTCCCTCTGAACATCAGGAAACACTTTTTTCCCCTGAGGTAACCAAGCAGTAGCACAGGTTACCCAAAGAGGCTGTGGAGTCGCCTTCCTTGGAGTTATTCTAAAGCTGGTGGTCCTGGGCAACTGAGTCTGGGTGGCCCTTCTTGCTCAGAGGGGTTGGACCAGATGAGCTCCAGAGGTCCCTTCCAGCCTCAGCCCCTCTGTAATTCTGTGGGATTTTTTTGCATTGCAATCAATGCCTCACGCATGTCATATGTCACCTCTATACTCTACAAGTTTTTGAAACTGTCACCGTATTTTCAGTGTAGGATAGAGCAAAAAGAACTTTGCTGAAAAGAGTTTTTTCTCTTTCCTCTTTCCTAAATGCACCCTTATTTGTTTTTGGGTTTTTGTTTGTTTTTTTTTTTTTTGGGAGGGGGGAGAGATGAAGGCAATAAAATTTCTTAAATTATCAAAAATTATTAAATGTTAAATTATTATTTTTAAAAAAATTAAATTATTGAAAAGCATTTCATAGTGTCTAACACAAAATACATCTCGTGACTCAGTCCCCCAAGAATTAAGCAAATTAGTTTTTGTATCACAAACCCAGTAGATTTGGAGAACAATAGATCACTGCAAAAATTTGCATATTTAACCACAGTTCTCACATGCTTTTCTTGCAGTCCTCCTCTCTTTCTCTTACCCCCATTTCCTCTTTTCTAGAATAAGAAAATCTAATTATTCAGAACATCTCCTTAGAGGTGATGTTTTCCAGCATCTAATCATTCTTGTATGCCTCCTTTGGATTCTCTCCAATTTATCTTCATCTTCTTGAAATGGACATAGTACCCTAGGTGCATCCTCCCCTAGCACTAGATAGTGAGCAATAATTACCTGGTTGTCTTCCTTCAACATTACTGTTCCTCTATTGCAGAAGGAGATTTGCCCTTTCTGCAACACCTTGATGTTGTATTCAGCTTGCAGTCCATTTTAGCTCCCTGGTGCTTTTCTGCAGTGGTATTGCCTAGTCAGCCACTCTTTATTTTTTATGTGTGTAATTGATTTCACAAGGTATTTCACATCAGCTTTTTGTTGAATCTCGTTTTGTCAATTTTGAACCAATTCTCCAGTTGATTAAGATAATTTTAAATGTTAATCCTAATTTTAAATGTTAAACCTAGCCTAACCCATTCTCACTTTTTCATTAACAAGTTTCATAAATGTAATCACTTCTGTCACCTAAGTAACCATACTTACCAAAAATATTTAGTGTATTTCTTCAGTCATTCAATATAGAAAGATTTAGGCTAGACTTTGTTTCTTTGTGTTGATGTCTTATGGTGTGGCATTAAAACTTTTACTCATGTCAAATGTTCCCCTAGAATGTTTGGACTTTGATGAATTTCAAATTCATTAAAAAATATTTTCTTGACATGTCCTAAAAGCACTAGAAAACATCTAAAAATCTAAAGAAAGTGCCTATACTAAGAGGAAACATGGACAACATCTTTATCATATAGTCAAAAAATCCAACCTGTAGTCCAGGTAGTATTTTATACTTAAGTAGAAAAGTTCATGGACAGTATTCACTATGCCT
Organism: Tringa tobata; assembly: GCA_033628505.1. Taxonomy (NCBI): domain Eukaryota; kingdom Metazoa; phylum Chordata; class Aves; order Charadriiformes; family Scolopacidae; genus Tringa; species Tringa tobata. Next base: position 4,878,976 of record JAHREE010000422.1, on the reverse strand, counting down.
AATAGGTGACAAATGAGCCTTTTTTCTAAAGCAAATACCAAGGCTTCCCATATAATTAATGGAAAAGATAAGTGTATGTGAAGGCTTCTGAAAGAAAATCTAGTGCATCTAAGTTAGCTACCTATGTTAGGCAGCTTAGATCCCATCTTTATATGATTTTTCAAAAGGAAAATAATTTCATGTCTTTTCCCTTAGAAAATCATGTCTCCACTTATAACTGTATTGTGTTTGGAGAGAATTGAACTGATAGAAGATCAAAATACACGGTAAACATAGCTGGTTTTGAAATTGATACAATTCAGAAAAAAAAAAATGTTCACAAGGAATCGTTTCAAATGTTCTATGTTGTGGAGAATGGATTTTAGACTTTCAAGGAGGCTTGTATCACAGCTGCTTTATCACAGGAGTCTGTCCCACAGCAGACAACCTAGAAACAGAATACAAAGACATAGAGCTTCAGCAAACATCACACTGGCATGACTAGATGGCAGTCAACCTAACAGTCTTTGATCAGTCTTCAACCCCAACCTAACAAATTCTCATTTTGTTTGCAGACTCACCAGCACTGGATTTACCTACATTAATCATCTTTGCATTATCCTCAAAAGACACTGTACATGTGTCCAAAAACTGTAAAAGTGGGAGGATGATTTACTAAAGAAAATTTCCATAGCTGTGACCTGCATGGCTCGAGAATCAAGACCAACGTTTCTGACGATAAAATTCATTTGGGGCGAGGGAGAATTACCCACTATATTGAAAGACAGGTCATCTGACCTAATGTCTTCTTTTGGCTCTCTGCATCCTAGTATGGGAGGAAGGGAACATACAAGTTAAAATATCTGCTGATATTATCAGTGTTTTTTTGTTAGTAGTTGTTTCCTAGAAAGCTCTGTGGAATGATCATTTTGTTCTTAGACAGCTTTATCACAGGGCTCCTGACCATAAATTCAACACCTACATGCAAGTGCAGCACAACAAATAAAAACCAGAAACAGCCACAGATTCTAGATCTTCATTTATAAATAAAATGCTCCAGGAACTAAACTCTGATCCTAAGGGCAGAGTTTGCATACATATAGCTGAATGTTTAGACCACAACTACAAACCCCCCAAAACAGGGAACCTGCATCTATATTGCTTTGGCTCATACTGTCTACCAAACGGTGCCTGAGCATGGACCAGGCTGAACGTGGCAGACAGTTATGCCAGTTAATATGGTATTGTCAGTTTTGTATAGACTCACTTCTGTCTTAAGGGGCTTTGGCCTGTCTGAAGCTTTCTTTTAGCTTCTTGTTTGGAATATTTTTGAAGGATCAGTTGGCTATGCCTGCTTTGTTTCACTTGTGCTTATCTTTACACAATATAACCAGTGTTTTTATATGGGTAATAGTGACAGGTACCTACTCGGTATAGAATGAAATAGTAATGATTTCAACAAAATTGTCTCAAGTACAGGAACATAGACCTGGTATAACATCAAAGGCCTCAAAAGCAACTACAAAGGAGGCACTGTAGAAAAATACAAGCCTGGAGATGCTAGGACTATGAAGGTCTTACCAGCTGCGAGTTAAAGAAATGTGGACCTGGGAGCTGGGGAAAACCAGCTTTAATGGTAACAAAAAAGAACATGGGAAAATTATCTAACATATGTAAAATGCCCCATGTGGGGACTTTGGTCTTATGTACCAATGTAGAAAAAACATGTTACCAATCATATAGAAAATGACATCCACTGATTTCTGAGTAAGAACTCATCAACATCACACTCGTCCAAACAAAGGACTCGGGAAGCTGATGACTTGTCATACTCCTCTCCCAGCTGCAGCTGTAGACCTTAGGACTCAGAGCAGCCACAGAGAGGTGACCATAACAACAGACAAAAGGGCTAGATAATAGGAATTTTATATGTAACAGTTGTAACTGTCTTCTTATTATTGAGACTTTTTAATGTTATATTATAGCCTCTGTTTTCTTTTTTCTTTCTTTTCCTAAGATCTGGAATAATAATAATACTTTGATTAGATTGTTAAGATTTCAATTAAAAAAATCTTGGCTTTACATATATTTCCTTTCCTGCCCATAAGATTTTGAGTGCAACACTAGCAATTAAACAGTGAGACCTTGATGGTCAGTGCTCAAGTCCATGCCCTCGACATGTTTAATTTACTAGCTAAGTTATCTGAAAGATCAGCTCAATTCATCCCACTGTGTTTTGGCATCTGAAATCTGGAACGCCCAGGTCAAGCCTCCATGCTCCATCACCTAGAACATAAGTGTCATTAGGGCTAGAGCACAGATGGAGATAGGTGTCCTCCCATGGGATTTTCATCTCTGCAGTAGTTATACTGGCTGCTCTGGTCTGCAATCAATCTACTTGAGAGTTGGAAGCCTAGAAATGCCATTTATTTTCAGTCTTGGGACTGAATTTCTGTGTTTCATATGCAGTAGGGCATATGAAATTACCAAAAAGCTGAAAAGCTTGAAAAGTACTTTACATGCTCATATGATTTAGGCATAAGAGTAATAAGCAACTATTAAGGAATAATAAGCAACCGGTACAGGGAGATAGATAGGTAGATAGGAAGAGATAGATAGATAGATAAATAGATAGACAGACAGACAGACAAACAGAAATAATGTAATGTATGTAAGCACAAGAGCCCCTAAGGACACCTTCTAGTTAAAGCCCCTCATAGCAGGCAAACAGCTTCTTTGTGTTTGGGGTTTTGTTTTTTTTACTCTAAATTGTCAGTTGTTGGTGTCTTACCAGTAAGAGACACATCTGCAAGCATATGCTCCTAAGTATGGAAGAAGTAAGATTTCTCAAATATTGAGAGGCTTTTGTTATCAGTATGAATGGAACAATAAATTTACCAATGGCATCCTTCTCAGATAGGTCCAACTGAAATAATTCAAAACAAATAATTTGGAGGGAGTCATCATGAGCAGGAAATTTCAGCCTGAATTGTTAGTTAGATAAAGCTGTGTGCAGCTGAAAGCCTTCTAATAGAAAGCTACGGCAAGTCATATATATATTATCAAAATATACTGCACCATTTCCTATCAAAATCTTTTATATATCTAATAGTTACAAGGTTACTTTGTGATACAAGTTAAGTGGGGTGAACTTAGGCCATACTACATACTGCACTGCGGTCCTCATTCTGTTGGGAGTCATCTGGAACTGATGCACAATGAAATATAATTAAAAATTTGGAGAAGACTTTATAATTAATTCTGTTATTATGCTTTTCTAAGTTACGAACAAAGGCAAACACAGAAAAAAAATCTCTTCAATAAGATTAAAAAAAAATTGTATTCATCATGAACAAGCAAACTTAAAAATGAAGTGATGAAATGGTGCTCTGAAAGGGGGCATTTTTAGCACAGAATGTTTTGACTAAAAATAGAAAATCAAGTCTTTCATGCATTCTTCATATGTGATTATTATCTTGTAAAGCACAGAAAAGAATGGGTCAAGAGCAGAAGCCTGAGCATCATTTAAACCCTTAGTTACAGGTTGAGTCAGATTCATGTCCCTAAAGTATTACTTTCCTGATCATAGTCTGAAAGGTGCTGTATAATGGAACATAACTGAGGTCATTGCTATCCACTTTCAGAGCAGTGTGATTGACACTGGCATTGTAAGCTTCCTTTAATTACAAGATTGCAGTCTCAGAGAACAAGCCCTTACCCCTAGCAAAAGAGAAATATGATTAGTTAATTCCACAGGAGAAGCTAGGCTAGAATGCAGGAGAGCATGAAGAAAGACTACAGAATTGGTCTACACAGAGAAAATAAGACATATCAAGAATGAATAAGGTGTCAGATGAGAGAGAAAAAAAGAACAGAGGTGGTTTTGAAACTTGAGGCATCCCTATGTCAAACTTCCTTCACCCCTAGCATTTAGGAACTTTAGGATCAAATTTGCTGTCAGTATAAGTCTATTACCACTCCGTCAACCTGCATCAACACTACTGGGCCATATGTACAGGTTTTATATAAGCAGGCAATTCTCTGAATTGAGAATCTGGTATTTTTCATCAAAGCATTTCCCTTCCCCAGTTGTGGCCACTGAAGCAGATTTGACTTGTGTGGTACAGGTTTGTTTTATTTTCCCGCAGTGATGAAGGGTGGGGGTGCCCACCAGCGCCCTTGGCCAGCACCAAACATATGCTTCACAAATCTGATTTTTCCTTTTTCCATTTCTTGACCGCCTTTTTTAATTCCCATGTGTGTCCCTTTCTTCACTCTTATCATTCCCAAACAGTTTTACTACTCCTGTTCAGCTGGTTTAATTCCAAGCCAGGGCAAAGTCAGGGACCTAGTCAACTGTCTACAGCCCTAACATTTTTTCTATACTAGCCTAACATTGAGATGAATGTCAAAACATAAAAAATATTTTGCAGGCTATGGGTGTTACTACGCCAGATTTGGCAGAACATGTGCTTACCTGGTGCAATGCTGCACTATGTTAGGGACTCCCTGAACATGAATGCCTTCATGGCACAGGGCAGCAGTCTCCAAAGCTGGCCTTTTGGGTCCTGAAAACCTCAGTACAATTTTATATTTGTGCTAATTAGTTCTGCTTCACAGAGACCACATTGTTCTCAGCCCCACAGCTAGATCAGTCAGCTCTGGGACCATATATCGTACACACAGAAAGTCATGCTTCTATAGAAAAAAGATGAAGATGTTGTCATGAAGGGCAAACCAGAATTAAAACAGATATTTCCTTAAAAATCTTGTAATAAATGAAGCCTTTATAGGGAGGAGGAAGAAAGGGAAGAGAAAAAGAGGAAAGTTACCATTGAACTTAGTATCATAAATATCAAATCAAAATCTGCTTTAAAATTTTAACAGATAATACATAATCTACTATCACCCTTTAAGAACATGATTATTCATAACAGCATTGGTTCTCCTCATATTTAAGATTAAACGTACTTAAATAGTTGTATACTGTTTTATGTCAAAGTGAGGACAACCTGTCTCTTATATGAACCTAAATAATTGTGTGGATTCACATGTGGAATCACAAATCGAGTGAAGAATTTTCTCTCTACCCCACAAGTCCAATGGTGTCAGTGGCATTACTGCTATAGACAGATCTTCTGTGCATGGGTAAAAGTTGTAAACTGATCCCTAATATAAACTTGAAAGAAATAGGAGAAGTGGAAATTGGTTTAGAAATTGACTTTTTTCTTGATAAGCAAAAAAAATCCCTTCTAACCCCAGGTAGGTATAGATGAAAGTGATTTATTATCAAGTAAGCTGGCTGTACAAGAGCATTAGTTCCAGATGACATTCTACACATTAGCTGCATGTAAACGTGTGTGTATAGGAACCACTCCATTAGCTATAATGAACCAATCAGTAGGTGTTCAAAAGTAAACAAATAAAAAGTCCACAAGAATGTGAGTCCTCATAGCTCCCAGAAAGAAATGGTCTGAAAAAGAGTAAAGAGACAGAGATCTGCCCTTTTCAGTAGGATTCTTCAAAACTAAAATATATATGGTTGGCATTTATATAGTTAGAGATAATACCAGAAGACCTAATGGTCACTTTTGGCTTTAAAGTCTACATCTGTGACAAAAATTAGGAAGTATATTACTTCTCAAGTTTATGAGGAATATCAATCTCCCAAATGACTGAGGGGAGAGGAAATCATTGACCATCAATACGTAAAAATTAAATTCTTTAGTTATCATGTTGTACATGCAAAAATATCCTCATCCTGATTGGGAAGGTCTGAATCATGGTTTCTAATCCATACACACAAATGAGAAAAAGTTTGAGAACAAAGGCAATTCTAGAAATATCTACCAAAACCCCATAGCTAGATCCTTATGAAATAAAGAAATTAACAGCTTGGAAAAATGGAAGCCGAGAGTACTGAAGTAATAAGATAGAAAAGTATTTTTTGTAGCTGACAGTGGCTAAAACTCGGCTGGAAACTCATCTACCACCATTGGTATCAGCAAAGAGTTTGGTTGACATATTTTACCATTGTAATTTTTGCACCAGCTTCTAAGTGGGACTGCTGAGTTGCGCACTACTGTGACAAATGGGTGCACTTTTTTGTTTGATCGGTATGAATGAAACCCTCCAAACTGGCAACAAGGGTCCATTCCTATTCTTCAAGGAAAAACTGTTCAAAAAGCAGCCCAACCCACAACACTTTAATTTTACAGGGTATAAGGGAAGGAGAATTACAGCATCTGGCTGAAGAGCTTGTATACCACCTTTGCTCAGCCCAAAGCAAATTAAAACGGCTGAGTTATAAACCCCACAGATGGAAAAGGGGGCTACAGTAATGATATCCTCTTAAATACAGCCAAGTTGCTTGGGTGCCCCACATAACATAAATTGCTGAAGCACTCAAGTACTTAACTAGTTACAGTATGTGAAATTGGGTTTAATTTGACAACGCTGTATCTCAGCATTGTTTGCCTTGCAATTATATACATTGATTAGACTTTGAACATAATGAGCTCTTGCCTGAAGGGGTCTGACAACAAAAGCAATATTTTAGGAACTCAGGGCTGTAGGGTTGTAAAGCAAAAATTTTGCTTGAATACAGTTTCAAAGCAGGCTGTTTTAATAAGTTCATATTCTAAAATCTTGTGGATAGAAGATGCAAGGCTTCATTATAACTCCATATTAAGTAATGCAAATGTTATTTTTATTCTACATGCACATTAAACACATAATCCTCTCTTCTGTTGAAACAGCCCAGGTAGTAAACACTCCAAATGTATCTTGGGTTAATATGCACAAGATGGAAATTAAGTTACACTATAGCATACATTACAATAAAAACTAGTGAAGTGTGTAATTACTGTTACTATGCTGCATGTTACGGTATATAGCGCTCAGTGTAGCCACAGCGGTAACCATCTTAGTGTCACTGTCTTAATTATAGCAGCTTTATTGTTATTATTATTGTCTGTCTTTAAGCTTTTACTAAATCCAAAGCTCAAATCCAGCAAAGCAAAGAGGCATGTGCTTAATTTTAAGCAGGTGCGTAGCCCCATAGAAGCTAGTAGAATTACAAAACCTTTAAAAATACACCTTTTGGAATGAATAGGATTAGCTCACATCTCAAATTGATGATAGGCATACCAGGGATTCATATTACCTCCAACAGAAACATTAATTCAGTGAAGATTTAAACCTGAGATCTTGTTGCCTACAGGTGATTTAATTTCCATTGAACCAGTCCTAACAAGTTATCTGTAGTCTCCACATCTCCAGTGTCTTTTGAGCAAGGTTGGAAAAGAAATACAATCGGTGCTGCCAACTGGAGAATCCAAATCTGAAGTCCTTTAGGTGTAGCATGCCTAACAGCCTGCCTGTATTATTTATTTTAGTTATTTCTTCTATATTCATTTTGCTATTTCTGCTGCCTTTGTATTGCGAACAAACACCAGGTATTTGTTGACTTCCAATGTTTTTTACCCAACTGACTTCAAATCAGTTGGTCTCTGCCAAGATCTGGGCTCATGGTGGTGGGATTCGTATAGATACAGATATAAGGCTAGAATCACAAATGGACATCATAGATAAGTGAGTGTAAAATTTCAAACCTCAAAAATACCTCAGCTACTGCCTAACTCTAGGGGTCCCAAATGCCCCCAGGTCTTCTAACCAAATAATGATGTATTTTGTCTGTCAAAACCCGAAAATAAATATGATCCATAGGACATAGTACAACTATGTAGATATCTTTATGCATTCTTCTATAGATTAGATAAAATAATAATAATTTTTGGTTCCTGTAAAAATCCTCCTAAAATGTAGTATTTATTCAGTTTTTGTTTAGCTTACACATTGGTGTGTAAACTCTATACCCCAGAGGACCCCCCTGCCTGGATATTTAGTCTGGGCAGGACTAGGCAGCACTGCCCAAGACTAATTTGTATTGTTACTAGGACTGATGAGGAGAAAGGCAGCTTGTCCATTGTCCTTGCTCTTCACTGTCCGTACAACTAACAAATAACTGTGATGCCTGCAGGAAGCGATCACTTTTCCCAGAAAACAGTGCCTGAGAGAAATGTCTTCATGTTCTCTATAGGTGTGTTTTGGAGGAGGGAGTATAACGTCCCACCCTATTCTGTGAATGAATAATGTGAAAGTCTAGCCTGCACAGACAAAGTTCTCAACAATCCTTTTTAGTATTTGACCTCATTTTATCCTGGTTGTCATTAGTTTTCCTTCTAGTTATGTTCTTATGATATAAATGTAAAGATTAAGATTAATTTATATCTTTGCTTAGCATTTTACTTTATGAAGATACCATTAGCCAGTTTATACCTATATAACTACTCACCTTGTTTAATAAGCACTGAATTTACACCATGTGACTGCAAAATAGAACATGTTTGTTATTATAAATATAGTGATATTTGTATAGTGCCTGTATCAAAATTTGTTCCATTGAAAACAAATGCTGGGAACACCAATCACACATGCTTACTCCTTGCAAGCGTTCTAGAGTAGCCCAGGAAGAGGAGGTGGGTTATATAAACAGTGAGGGCAGCTATTTTACTTCATCTTGCAGATATTTACTGCATGAATAATATATAGCATTCACAAAAGGAAAGTGGTAATTCAAAAAGTCACCTCACCACAGACTGGGCCTATATTATTAGAGAATCAAAATTAGCTGATGATCCTCTTGTAACTAACTGGATACATACACATAACATTCTCAGATCTAATGCTGATTATAAAATCACTTATAAAGTCCCTGAGGTAGAGCAACAGCCTTTTATGGGGAGAAAGTAATGACTTTTTATGCTAAGAGAAACCAGGGACCTAAGAGTTTTGTGAAGGTTAAATGGCATGTAGCCACAAGAAAGGGGCTGTATTTTTATAATAATGCACCAAACAGCACAAGAAATAGACCAGTTCACCTAAGAAGAAAATGAGTCTATTATACAGTGTCATTTAAAAATGTGAGTGGCAGCTCATTCCATGAGGACAAGGAACTGAAAGTTCACAGGAATAACATGTGAATATAAATCTGTTGGCTATTGAGAAAAACAAAATATCATCCTCCACATAGAATTCTCCAACACCCAGAAACTGAAAGGAGAATGGATTCTTTTGAGAAATGCTGTACAAAAAATTCGGGCCCAGCCTCCCTAATGCTGACTGTTAAAAAAAAGGAAGATTTGAAAATGATTGTCAGTAGAATAGCAATATTTTCATTATAGGGGCAAGTGTGGGAAGGTCCATATTTATTTCAAAGGTTGACTTCTCACAGCAAAAATTGCAGACAAGTTTCTCAGCACTGTAAACCCACATAACTTTAACTTCTACATTGGCTGAATATTTTTTACCTGTATCAACTCAATGAAATGGAAATGTTTTTCTTCACTTATTTCACAAAACGCTAACAATAAATGAAAAGGGGGGAGGAGTGCTACATCCATTTTTAAGTACGCTATTGGCAAGTATTGTATCATCTCTGAGTTAAATATCAACACTCCTGACAGATGGGCAAGTTAGGCAGATAAGACTCAGATTTTCAGAAAGCACAGAGATAAGTGGGGAAATACCACAGCTAGCAAGGAGAAAACTACAAAAAAAGATAGGACCTACACCTATTCCCTAGAAGGTGTTCTCGTAGAATTGAGTGAGACTTTTTCCTATGAATAGTGAATTCTCTACATAAAAGATTACCAACTCAAGTGAATAACTTTGGGCCAAAAAAAGAGGGATTTTTAAAAGTAAAAATATTTTATTTACATCTCTTTTCAATGAAATGCTTCATTTTCAAAATGCCATGACATTTCATTTTAGCATTTTTAATGAAAATTTGTACATTTTTTCTTCTTAAAATGTCAGTTTTGTTGTAGAAGGACCTACATTAAAAAAAGGTAACAGGAAAATTGGACAAGATAATCTGAAACTAATTTAAACAGTTTTTCAATTTGATTTGTTTTGCCAAAAAATGTTTGTTTTATTTTCATCTAACTGAAATTTCTAACTGAATATTTTTATTTCTGCAGCTTAAGTAAAACTTTACCCGCTTTTTGTGGATATCTAACAACTAAAGAACTTTGAGAAAAAAATAGATGTGAGTGCTCCCTGAAACTAGGCAGTAAGATGTGGCAGCCATTTTTCACCTGAAATCAATAAGTTATTGAGTAAAATACTAATCAGAAGATCTGTTTCATGTAGATTCTTTTACTAAATAGAAAAGCCTTTAAGAAGATACCATCACCTGCCACAGAACAGCAATAGCTTCTGATTCAAGAATTTCTCCCAAATGAGGAAACAAAAAGAAGTTTTCCATCTTAGAGATGAAAACCCTAGCCACTAAGTTATTTGATCTAGTAGAGCAAATCTGTTTCGAAACCATTCCATCTTCATCTGTTGTTTGTGGCCTCCTGACCTTGAGGGCATGAAATTTGTATCACCAAAAAGCTACAGCAGGAGAATAGCAGCCAGGACCTCAGAGGGGAGGTAGGGCTCTGAAAACCCTGGTGGTCCTTAAAATTTAAGATGTATTTTCTGACAGAAATAGCTGCTAAAACCTCTGTACCTGTGGTAAGCACTGGTTCCAGATTTTCTCTGACTGAGGTGCCAGGGCTGGATTAAGAGGCACAAACAGAGGGATTAATCAGTATTCATTTCAGATTTGCAAATGGCAACTGTTTGAATTTCAACAAGTCATTCTCAGACTAGAGAAACATAGAATAGAATTTATTTAGGTTGTAAAAGACCTTTAAGATCATCGAGTCCAATTGTCAACCTATCCCTACCAGGTCCATAACTAAACCATGTCCCTCAGTACCACATCTACACATCTTCTAAATGCCTCCAGGGATGGTGACTCCACTACTTCCCTGGGCAGCCTGTTCCAATGCTTGACAACCCTATTGGTGTAGAAATTTTTCCTAATAGCCAATTTAAGCCTCCTGTGATGCAACTTGAGGCCATTTCCTCTTGTTGTAGAGAGCTGTAAGGTCTCCCCTCATCCTCCTTTTCTCCAGACTAAACAACCCAAGTTCCCTCAGCCACTCCTCATAAGACTAGTGCTCTAGGCCCCTCACCGGCTTTATTGCTCTTCTTTGGATGCATTCCACCACCTCAATGTCTTTCTTATAGTGAGGGGCTCCAAACAGAACACAGTACTCAAGGTGGGGCCTCACTATTGCCAAGACCAGGAGGACAATCGCTAACTGTCTTAGTCCTGCTGGCCACACTGTTCCTGAGACACTATGATTCTGTGGTTCTATTAGTGGTACTTAACTAAGGTTCAGGAATTCTTGCACCATCTGCTAAATACTGATATTTAAATCTACGTTGCATTTTTTATTTATTAATATAAAATGTTATAGTTGATTGAATGTTTCAGAGGATTACTTTTCTACATACAGTCTCAGTTTGTGTATGCAGTGACTTGATATACTCTGGAGCTTCACTTTAAGTCTCTCAACTTTGCAGGATTAATATTTTCTTCTGGAAAATAGGGCTAGCAACAATAATAATCTTGACGTACTGCACCTGTGAATGAACATGTGGTATAAATGTTAAACAGCCTTATTACTCTAAGTTCTTTAACAGACACCAACCCTTTCTCTGATACCATCAGACATATTTTCAGCTTCAGCAGTTTCCCTGTATTTCCAAGGCAACAGGAATTTCTGCTCAGCAGTGTAGATTTTTAAAGGCCTGTCACTCCAAGACTCTGAGATATTAGGGATTGAAAAACCTCATATAGTGGAAAATTTTGACAGGTTTTCCACCAAGTGTAGTCCACTAGTCAGCTCATGATTCAAGGATACAGTTTGAGGTGTAATATTTGCAAGGCAAGGAGTCAAAAGCTTCCTCTATACAGAAATTTTTGGCAACCAAACCCAAAGTAGTGCATTTGCATCTCTGACCCAACACACTATGGTGTTTTTGAGTCTCATTGCTACCTATACTAACAGTCAAGTGCGACACCCATATTGAGAATTAGGAACTTTTTTCCAAGCCTTTCAATAATGGCACTATGATTATATATATTAAAAAAAAATATAAAACATTAGCCCTTTGTTGATTGTTATGTCCAAGAGGCATGTGAGTTAGTCGGACTGTGTCCTACCTGCCAGAAGAATGGAAAGCTGACACTTTGCAAAGCAGTAACTTCTGCAAAACATCCTATTCAAAACATTTCCCATAAATACAATAAAAGTCTGCAGATTATTTGACTTGCACTGTTTACCGGTTAGTTGTAAATGCTAAGCATGTTGTCACCTGGCATTTGATGCCAAAGAGGACATAAAAAGAATGGTTAAAATAGAATAAAAAAGCACTTCAGAGCAAGGAATTCTAGTATCATGTTACATAGTGCAGGTACAGCAAAGCTTGTGTGTTCAGTAAGAAAAGTATTTGCCTTTTTCAGGGTGCTTTCAAGTCTCTGTCTGAAGTCCACTGAAACAAAAAGACATCTTTCCACCTTTTTGATCTTTTTTTGGTATAAGATCAAGCTCTGTGTGGAGGAAATACGAGACGTTACACAGTTGTAGAAATGTGACACATGTATAGCTGGTGAGCCAGTGGATAAATGATACCTGAAGAACTACACCTATCAAACAACAAGAGCAAATTTTGGCATGTGCTAGGCAGACCTGATTGCTGTTCACCTCTCAAATAAAAGGTATGCTTCTGGACACAAAACTCTGCCATAAAGGGACATTTTATGGGTATGGAAACTCTGAGCATTCTGGATTGTGTTCATCTCCATAATTTTGCCATCTACAGCTGCAGATATTATCATCAGAACTAGTCAAGCTGACCTTCTTTTCCACCCAGTGGAGGTAAATGAGCACATTCAGAATCATTACAGTGACCTGTCTCTCCAGTGACTACTCTGTACAGACTAGGGTGACTACTTCAAGTGGGAAATCAAGTATACAAACGGGACATCCTAGATACACACAACTGCTTAATACCAGAATTATTTATATCCAAACCAAACACTTGGGTGGTGAGATTAATTATTTTTACTAATAGACCTCTGCATTCTTCTTTGAAATCTGAGATATTTTCCTAGAAGTTTTCAATTTCAAATTCCAGACATAGGCTCCTTTTGTAACGTATCGCTATATGAGGATGTGTCGGAAAACAATTTTTCGTGGAAGGAATCACTGAATGCAGACATTTTTAATTTTTTTTCCCCAACCTCGGGCATGATGCCTACAGACAAGCTACACAGATTTATCAGACATAATTTTCAAGAGGAAATTACAAAGGTAGCCAACTAAATAAACAGTCTAATTTGAAGTGACGGTATGTACCCAAAGTTACTATTGGTATTAGTAGTTGTTACAGTTACTCTGTATGTTTATCTAACTCACTTTTCTATCAGTGTTGAACTTCAAGAGCCATCATCAAAATAATTAGTGATTTTGTGATTATTGATCTTCAAATGTGTAGCTCATGATAACTTGAATACTCCAATTTTCAGGTTACAGGTAAAAGTTAATTTTTTTCCTCATTGTACCATAGAAAATATTTATAGCAGTAAGAGTTTTATTGCAAGCATATCATTGTATAAGACTCTTCATGACTGCACATGCTCAGGGGTTATGGTTTTACATCTCTTCTCAGAAGTACAGGCATGGCAACAGTAGAAGTGCACAATATAGGTACATCTTTAAAAGGAGCAGAGTATGACAGCAGCTGTTGCAATTTGAAGTGAAAGCAACAGCAAATGAATGCATCTAGCAGCTTCTTTGTATGTCAATTATATTATTCCAGATAAGAGGAGTAAAATATTCACTATAGCATGTGGGGAAGTGGTCAAATCCTGTGCTACAATAGACTGAGGAAAGAAGTGTGATAAGAAGTAATATTTCTCTTGTTCAAGCTGTTTACTTTTGAAATTCAAGCCCATTGACTATTCAGTTCATAATCAGTACCAAATTTTGCATTCACATTTTTCTGTGGGTGAAACATCACATGCAATAATTATCAGAGGATTGTTTGAAAGCTAAGATTTTAAAAGTATCACATTTCTAGCCTTCAGCAAAACCACATCTTGCCCTCCATCTTTAAGCAGAATTTTGCAATCCGTGCAAAAACTATTTTTTGTCATTAAATGATTCACTTTTCTAACAGTGGACTACAGACCAATATGAGCTGTTTACCCAAAGGGTTACATTTTGAGATTAGAGTTGACAGAGGGAAAATTCTGTTCACTACTGAAAATTTAGCCATGATCATTTCAACAGATAGATTTTGCCTTTTCAGCTCCATCTCAGAATCTATAAAGGAGATATGTCATTTTTTTTTTTCTCCTCCTCATTTAATAAAAAGTTACAGTTTGGTTCAAAAGTGTCATTTTAATATTTCCACCCACTCTTGTTCAGTTTGGCTGCTATGGAAGAAGGAAAAGGTGTTGTGCATTCCTAAATAGGCACTGGTGAGCAGATGGACTCTAGCTAAAAAATTCTGGGTGAGAGAAATCAGAAGTGTTTCATTTCCATGTCTGCTCTATTGGCAATGCAAACTCTGGTTCTGCTCAGACGTGCAGATTCCAAGAGGCGTGGAGTGGGAGAATGGAGATCTCAGAAGTTTCTGTGAAGTTTCAGAAATGCAGTGAAAAATATGATGTATTGTGAAAATGTGGAAAGTGTGAAAAAAAAAGCAGAGAGCAAAATCTCAAGAGCATAATTTTGCAATTACAAATCTCATTGCACATGCAAACTCACTGCCTGCCTACTATCACTATACTCCTAAATTTCCAAAAGCAGCCATCAGGACAATGAAATGGGCCAGGTCTAAAGCTGACATTGTGGTTCAGCATATTTAATCAGATCTTTTCACTGTGTGAAAGAGTGAAATCTTCTGTGTGAAGATTTCTTCCTCCCTACATGCCATCTTCCTTGCAAGATGTTCTTAGCTTGGTAATTGGCAGCAAAGTACTAAAGACTTGTTTTTAGTAATTATTCCCTAAAGACCTGCACATTATTGCCTAAAGACCCAGATCAGATTCTGATTGAGCTGGGTTTGTAGAAACAAAGCAGAGAGACAGTTAATGGTTAAAACAACTTGTTGGGATACGAAACTATGGGGTTTGTATGGAGCAGGAAGTATATTGCAAACCTTTACCTTCCCCAGCAAGGAAATGTTACCCTGGGTCCCTTGCAAATTAAGGTCAGTCATGAACATCGTAATTATCCAGAGGCAACATACAAGGGTACTGAATCTAATCCAGAAAGTAATAAATTATGTTCTGTCCCTGTTCCTGTACCTTCACCACTACATATACAAAAAGGTATCTTGTTCTCCAGAGCTTGGTTTCACAAGCACAAGTTGTTAGTGAACAAAGAGGAAACAAGATAAAAATTTTCCCTTTCCCTATTCAAACATGGTTCATGAATCAGGGATTAATTTGGTCCCTCTTCCAACTGAGACTATGTGGCTTGATTACATCACATCTTCAGAGAATATCTATCACACGGAAGAGGAGGAGGCCATGCAGACCATCCTTATGTTACTGTGAGGCCTGTATGAACCAGTCAAAAGCCTTTCTGCAATTTATACATGAAAGCAGACAACATTATCAAGCAGTGTTTTTATCAGCAACTTTGAGGAGAAAGAAACAGGCCTAACTTTGATCCCAGGAAATTAAAGTCACATGCTAGGCAATACATGTCACCTGCCTGCTCCTAGATGCATGTTCGTAACCTGAGATAAACATTTCTCACCACGCTGCCTTTATTGTTGGATAATATAGATTTCCCATCTTAAAAATATTGCTATCAAGTATCTCATAACGCCTGTGCCATAGCAACCTGTTAGTGTGATTTACTGTGTCAGGAGACAATGGGTATTTTATTGTTTGACCCCTTCTGCTCTGGCAATGTAGGTTATTTTTTTCATAGGAGCTGTTTTATTTAATCTTACAGCAGGTAGTATTGAATCTTCACATCATTTTTTTTCCCTTATCAACATGTGCTTTTAGAGTAAATAGCATAATGAAAATCCAGGGTTTCACAGAAAGGCACCCACTTAAGCAACTCTGCACTCTGTTATCTCAGAAAAGATCTGTCTCTAAAAATGTGTGCATCACAAGCAATTCAAGGAAACCTTTTTCTTTAACATGTGAAAGTAATTAGCAGTTCCCGTAATTAAACCCATTAAGTTTAATGAGAAACCTTCAAATGGCTTAAATGGGACTTATCTCTCTTAAAAGGCCAATGTCATAACTACTAAGCGGCCGTCATGGTGACTACCCTGAGAATCAGGTATACAGGAAGGCTCAAGAATTTTTTGGCTGGTTGGGAATGAAGTTAGCACAGTAAATTTGAAAGGTGGCAAATAACCATCATCTTGCCCCTTACCTCATAAGCATGAATTCCTGCAGCACGAGCTAAAAGTTGAACCACAAAAAGTTGAACCATGCAATTGTCACCATAATAAGTTCTAGTCTCCGGGAACCAGGCACAGAACTACAACACTCATTCATTAGCAGAAGTAACACATATGTCTGAAGAAACTGAAATATAGCTCAATGTCAGTGCCTGAATCAAACTTATCATTGATGTTCCATTTGTAACGTTTTCTTAAGTTTGGGACCTCTAGGCTGGCAAGTCAGCAAGTCTAGGAGTCTCCATTAAGCTGACTACTTCCGTCAAACATTTTGAATCTGTCCCAAAGGCTTAGAAACAGGGTAACTTATACAACATACTTATGAATGCCAAAGCAAGAGTCCTAAAACAGTGATCTCTCTGACAGCAGCAAGAACTGCTTGCATATGAAGGATCATATAAATGATCAGTTACACTTCCAATAAGCTTTCATGAAACAGGGGCTTCCAAAACTCTTTATGAAAAATCAAGTCAAGGCAGCCTTGCCTCAGTATTAATCACTGAGGCAAATTATCTGTTATGTCCCTGAGACTATAGTCTGCATCACTGATGCCAATGTGACAAAGGAAAGTTTTAAGATAGGATATAAAGGAGAACAACAAAGTGGCTTCATTCATTAAGCGCTTTTCCCAAGCTGAAGAGATAGCAAGGGATTGTTTCTTTGAAATCTAGCAAGCACATGACTGTGAGCAGCTGTCAGAAGAGCTGACCCCTTAGTACTGAACAACAGGTAGCAAGAGAAGAGATAAGCCAACTAGGTTCCCTACAGTATTAGTTTAAAACTTGTTTGAATGGTTGAAACTATATTTCACTGAATTTTCACTGAATTTCACTGAATTTTTAGAGTTGGAAGGGACCATAGAGATCATCTAGTCCAACTCCCCTACTAAAGCAGGATTGCCTAGAGCATGTTACTCAGGACTGCATCCAGGCGGGTCTTGAAAATCTCCAAAGAAGGGGACTCCACAACCTCCCGGGGCAGCCTGTTCCAGGGCTCTGTCACTCAGAGCCACCACTCTAATAGTTTGAAACTATTGGAGAAGAGGTAAAAATAGCAGTGGGACAGGTCCAAAATAACAAATGAAGTGGGCTATACTGGGAAGAGTGTTCTGACTTTTAATAGTATTCCAACTTTTTGCACCGTAATAGAGAGGGATTTCAGAGATTAATACATTTTTTTAGGCTGAACCTGGTGAGGCTGCCACAGCCCAAGGCTTTTGAAGAAAACCTTGTGTATTGTATCATATTCCTCCTCATAGCGCTGTTTCTTTCAGGTACAGTGTGAAGGAGGGGAAGGAAAAAACCCCCTTAGAGTATTCCCTGAGTAGTTTTCCTGTATTCATCATCTGATATGTATGGACCTGTCAAGTGAAGGTTCAGCTGCTATTTTCTTTCTCCTGGACTTCTAGTCACAATTTTAACCATGTCTTGCATTCAATCTGAATCAATTTAGGATCATCAGGTTTCAGACTTTCAGTTCAACAGAAAACATTAATAAATGGAAGAATTAATTCCAGCACAGAGTAGATCAATCAAATCCTCAGCTAGGGAGCTACTTACACATGACTGTGTCTCTTTGTCTTTTTCTCATGGGTCAAAAAATCACCACACTGCTACTATGGTAACAACCAAGAAAAAAAAAATTAGGCAAGAACCCTAGTTAAAGTGACAAGACAGATGCTGCAATTTTGTTTGCAAACAGAGAGTGTTGAACTCTGCTCCATAGCCTCTTGTGGTGGAGAAGAGGGAGGGGGAGAAGAAGAAAGGTTGGTTTGAACTAATTAATGTATTCTCTGGTTGTGAGTCACCCGATCTCTGAGAAGATGGTTTCATAAAGCAGAAAAACAATGTGCACTGGTTGATTAAATCCCTTTATAGAAGGGAAGAGATTGCAGGAAAGGAGGACATGTTAAATAGCACAGGAATGATCCCCCTCCCCAGTTCCATGCTCCCTGCCCTGCCCTCCCACATGCTACGGTGCCCAGGTGCAGACAACTAGCGGGATTTACACAATCCTGGTCAAAATGTAGCATTCCAGTGTTGTCCCTGGCTCATTTTATTTACTCCTGTAGGCAGACTCAAATTTCATTGGTTGTAGTTGGAAATACCGTAGGTGCCAAGGCAGGCATGTACAACCAGCACCTGCCCTTGCTGGAGTCTAAATAAATGAATAATTTCCTTATCACTTTGGGTCAGATACAGGATACACAAGTGTTCTATAAATGAGGAACCTATCCAAGAACCAGACAATTTTTCGTAACACTTATCCTTGTCCACCACAGTAATTAAAGAATTTTCCCTAATCTTTCTGAAAGTTTTTAGGAACCTATGAAAGCTTAGCAACATCCTCAGTTGAAGAACCATCACGTAACTCCCTAGACAAGTCCAGACTTGGTCATTGTCATTTTTTGACTATTATTTTCACTATATAACGTGGTGTCTGGCAGAATAGGTTGACATGTTTGCTTTGGAAACAGGATTCTTAGGAGAGGCACTTCCTCATTCCCAGTGAGTTTTCAATCATACTGTTCATTTTGCAGTCAGGTGTCCTAAAAGCAGATCATGAGGCAGTGTGCATGATGGCTCATCATTTTTCCTGTTGAAACTGGATCAAAATCCAGGCACAGATGTAAGCGTCCTGTCTTCAGAGCAAAAATGAGGCATAGTGGGCATAGGAAATGCATATGGTGATGAGGAATCCTAGTGACTTGATTTACTTTTTTATTGTTCATATAGAAATTTCCTAGTCTAAACTGCAAAATTAGGAAAGGGTTTAGATCCCTGTATATTAGATTCCTGCCAAATACATTACCATTTATTATTTTTCTTTGTAAGTAACTCAGTTAGTTATCTGAACCTGACTGGTATAAAATCAAGCTAGAATAAAGGCCTCTCATGTTCCAGATATATTTATTTGGTTTTGCCTTAAAAAGACATTGCTCTGATAAGCGCCCATTCTTAGAAGGTGATGGAGAAGCAGAAACTCTACGTGCCTAGGGTAGACTCATTGCATCTTTGGTCATTTATTATATAGACACCACTTCCTGCCCTAATGTGTTCCCATCACATTCCGTCATAAGAAACAGACATTTTTACAGAACCAGTTATTAGAACACATGAAGAACTTACCAGTCCTTCAGTTCAGCCTAATAATTTATCTTCATAGTTAAAAAACTACTTACACATTATTTCTGATTTGAAATAGTCTGGCTTTACCTTCTAGCTGGTGGTTTTTTGCTATACCTTTCTCTATTCAGATAGGAATCGCAAGCTGATGGCAGATTGAGGCACAAATATCATCCTGTTCCTTAAGCTGCCAAACTGTGGGCTCCCTATAAGAAAGCACAGAGAATGGATCATTCATTGTAATTCCTAGATTAGCTGAGCATATACTGTACATATTAAAAATGGCTGTGACATGCTAGGTTATGGATGTGCTGCCTTATGTCACATCAAAGCTATCATAAAACTAGTCTGTCATCTTGTAAATGACAAAAGATTTCTTTTTCAAAAAAAAAAAAGAGCAAAGACATTACTTCATATTCTCCCTGTCAATTTGGAGTCTGCTTAAGCACTGCCTTTTTAAAATAAAATATAATGTTGCAAGAAATGAGCATTTTATGCATATTATTATCATATTTATTTTTATATTCAGCTACTCCTACAGTATAACTCAGTGTGGTAAATAGCTCATGCTAATTACTTAAAAATCCATTAAATTTTAAGTCTTATAGCAGATGCAAACACCATTTCAAATGTTCTTATTGTGTTGCCTACATAATTCATGAGCTCTTATTAGAATGCAGACTCCAAGTGGGCATTTGGTGTGTGAGCCACACTCTCCAGCTTTTTATGTGGTCCTGAAAAAGTATAATATACACCTACAGAGCCTCAATACCAAATCCTTCTGTTCAGCAGCTATGTTGACCTACATTAAAGAGTGAGAGGTCACGTAGTGTAGGAAGATGCCGGAGATGTTGAAGTTGCACAGGCACAGAAGAGTGGAGGTAGTTCAGTCACAACCAGAGCCAGGGCTGGGATGCCTGAACAAACCAGGAGGGATCTCACATTCCAGTCCCCAATACCAGCCCTATTACATGATTTTATTCATGGAATCTTATGGAGTCTATCTTGTTTCTTTTTTGTTAGACCTATTAATCATGGGGAGTTCACAGTCTTGTGGCAGCCCAACCTGACCATCAAGAGTGCAGAACTGACCTGACCCAGCCCTACTACTACCTTGATGTGAGCTCAGCCACTATGTGGCTGAGGATGGCACCCTCATTAGCGTAGCATTTGTCAACTTTGGCTGTTGGTTCTAATGGGCACTGTACATCTTGTATCTGCAAGACATTCTGGGATGTCCTCAGGTATTTAAAATGGCACTAGATACCTGTGCTCAGGCACCTGAATAATTTCCTACATATATGAAATTTAGCTATTTGAATCAAAAGTAGATACTTTGGGTTCCATTTGTAGTTGAAATTAGACACTGATTCATCCCAGTTATGCTAGTTACCTACCTAAGCATGATATGTAGTGCCCTTTGGAAATTAACATTCTCTTTTAGCTGTAGAACAAATTTAGAGTAACTAGCTCTAGGTAACCAACATTTATATTGCTACAAGCAGGCGAGAGGCCTTAGGTCTACCCATTATAGGAATTTGATAAAACATTTTTTCCCCCAAAATGAATTAGTAATTCACCTTTATGCTCTCCATCTATAATATGTTTGTAACAAGATTTCCATAGTTCTCCAAAATATTCTGATACTGAAAGTATTAACCATTGTGAAGTACTCTTTAACTGCAAAAATGGGAACCCGTAAGTACTTCACATAGTCACTTCTCCAAGTATAGCTGCACTTTAAGAAGAGACCTCTGTACCCCAGTCAGCTTTTGTCTAGCAAAGCCCACCAGATCTGAAGATCCCGTGGTTTTGTACTCATATTCAAAACTCCACTTTTCTAAGTTTAGTGTCTTGCAGGTAAATGGATACATGGTGTGCAAAGCACAGACAGTCAGCATATTTTAGTGTTCTTTATACATATTTTAAAAGCTTTCATATAGTACTTTGGCTATTTCTAACTTTTGTGCTTCAATTCCCTATTCTATCCTGTAATATTTTATCTACCTTCTCTGATCTTGCACTTTGATAGGGGTAGAAAACCTTTGGGAGAATGATCTAACATCTCTTGCTATCTTTGGTTTGTGGTTTGTTTTCTTTTTTTTTTTTTTTTCCCTCCAATATGCTTGTTTAGTTGTATTCTTGCCACTTTATTTAATATCTTTTGTGTATAACAAATACATTATGATTTTTCCTTTCCTTAGCAGAAAACCACAAGATCAGATTTGTTTTCAACTTTAACCCTTCACTTTAACCAAGAATGAGTTACAAACATTACCAAATAGTCCTAATCCAGGTAGAAGATGAATTGGCTTAACAGAACTTCACCCCTTTCTTCCTTCAGGCTTCTTGAAAGCTCCACTGTATAAATACTTTAAAATCAGTTTCTTCAGTCCCCCAATTTCATCACAATATATAGTACCTTGCACAGACCTACTGAGCTTGGGGAGAATAGCTGTAGGGAAGGGAAATATTTAAGGAGGGCTTGAGATCCTATAACTGCAACTAAGAAAAAGGAGCTTTCGCCTAGAAGCACTCACTCTTTGTCAAACTCTAACCCAGATTGCCTCCACACTGATGAGTGCTGAACTCACTGGTACTTATTCCAGTTGTGTTTCTTCTACATTGTTCAAAGTCTTGATATGTTCCTGAGTATTTTAACCCTCAAACATGAAAGATCTTTTTATCACTTAGGTCTCTCATGCTTGAATTTGAGTGTAGATGTATATTTCTTCTGGTCCAGTCTTACATGATAACAGTGCTAGAAATTCAGTTACTTCCCTCAGAAATAGTTTGATGACCATAATAGAGCTCATATTTCTTAAACTTTCCTTATACATAGTCAATTTTTGTGTTCTATGAATTTTACCTTTTAATTCGTACTTCCTTTCTACCAATCTGAGAGATTGGTAGAATCTGTAGAGAAGTTTCTCAAATAGTAAGCTGATAAACAGTAGATTACTTCTGTTTTGGTAACGACTATGGCCTGAAACAAGCTAATGACTATAAATTTTTAAGTGTTGATGGATTTTTATACTATGCAACTGCTTTTCTTAGATAACTATTGAATAATTAGAGAGGTTTTGTTGTTCATCAGTCTAATGTATTACTGAGCTCCACAGAAGTTATTAATCACTTTAGAAGAAAAACATCTTATGGCTTGGGATTCAAGACTTTATGATTGTGCTTTAGATCCAAAAATTCTTGGTGAATCACAAACAAAGACAAAGATGCTGCTGCCATATTTTATTAAATGTTACAAAGTATTTTAGCTTTTACTTCATTTTTTGCTTCTTCATCTCCTTTGGAGTCAAGATAACAAACCATCTTCATCTCCATTTGCCTACAGCAAATCCAGAAACGGGAACTTTAAAAATGATACATGATATCACATTCGCATAACATTCCATTTTGTAATGCTGAAACATTGAAGAAGGAATAGAGCAAAATCCTTATCTATGAATGCACTATGCTATGAAAATTTATTTGAAATATTTTTCACGAGTGGTGAAACACCCTGAAATTTCAGCAGAAGAGCAATAAGTAATCTATAAGCTACGTTCCCTGAAAAAACCAAACACCTGTTTGTGAATCTATTTCTATTGCAGATTTTACTGTAAACATGTTTCAAAGAGATTTAGAAATTCAATTTTCTTTCTGATCGTTTTGTATTATTTACATGATTTACATGGTATTCCTTGGTCTACTTTCAATTTATAACTCTGTAGATTTTTAACCAATTGACTTTTTAGTTTGCTTTACTAATGGTATAACTGTTAAAACATATCAAATTATTCTATGGTTATTAGAATCAGTGGAGATATTTTATAAAAATATAACACAACATTTTTCTTACCTGCTGTTTCCACCTCTTTCCTTCCCTTCTTTTCCCTTCACTTGTAAAATACAAGTTTGTGGATATTGAAACTTTTAAAACATTTGATTTTCACTTGCTGATTCTTCCTGAGGTTGCCAGAGCCTTTCTTCCTTCAGATGCTCTCCAGGAAAACAAGTCATTACTGCCTTGTGAGAAAGCGATGACCCCAGATCCTGCCTCTCTCAGTAGACAGACAATTCTACCACTGAGCATTTCAGATGAAGGTGAGGTATGCATTACCCGTTCAAGTGTGTCAATACCAGACTACAAGGTAGGCTTCAGAGGGATGCCTAGAAGTAACAACATCATGCTCTTGGCCTTTCTGTACTTGCAAAACCTTAATATCACATCTGTTCTGTAGGAGGTAGTGTTTTATATTAGTTTGCTCAAAATTAATTTCTGCCTCCAACAGTAGGCAAACAGTAGGTCTCCAACAATCAAAATGTCCTTCTTGTTCGTATTTCATCATTATAACCTCTGTTTTTTCCATACACTTGGGGGAAAAAAACCTCACCATAAAATGTCAATGAAGTCATCTATTGACCTTTCTTTCTTTTCAAGATTTTTTTTTCCCCAAAAATCTTTTAACATAGTTATGACATTGTAAGACACACAGGGAAAAATTGTGCAGGTGATGTGTGCATCCCTCTTACTTCAAAATGCATCTCTCCAAACATAATTCTTCAGTTTTCTAAAGCAAGACCTAACTATCTCTCACATGCTTTAAAAGTGTTGATCATGAATCTTCACTACTCTACGAACCAATATTATCTCCTGTAACATTCTTAACTGTACTCACCTTCCCCTGTACTTAGGTCTGTGCTGCAAATGTACATCACAACATCTTCAAATGTCTAGGATTTTGAATTTTCACAAATAAACATGTTAAAGCAGTTTCAGCTCACTGTTTTCCAAGTCATATTTGGATAATGAGTACAACAACTATGCCCTGTTGAAACTCATATTTTTGATCTATGCTTAAAGTAAACTCAGTAAGGTTGATAAATCTAAAATCTTTCACACAAGTGGTTGATGTCCAGTGGAGTTTCTCAACCTTTATTTTCTGAACAAAGATTTGAATAAAAGAAGGGAGGAAATGATGTTTAATGCAATGATATTTAATAAAAGGTTTTCTTTTTACTACTGACAATGGTTATTTCAGATCTACATATAATCTCTTCCCCGAGGTCTTAGAAAATCATTTTTCCTTCTGAGATTGTATCACACTTCCAATACATTCTAGTTTCAATATTTTACAATGTTTAATCTGTCAGAATAGAATGTATTGATGTCATTCTTATCCACCCTGCACATTGGTTTATCGTTTCTCTCATTACACTTATATTGGACTAAATGATTTACATTGCTGTCTGCTTTATTACATTGTAGAGAAGAGCATTGCTGAGTCAGAACATACATTGCAATATGATAAAATTATTTTCCATGCATATAGTCACTCTTGTACTATTACTGTGACAACCTTTGTGAAAATGACAGATTATAATGTCTGCACTACTTGGTCTGCTACGTTGATTTAAACTATCAGCCAAAGTCATTATTTTGAAACATAAAGATCTATGCATTGAATCTCTTCTCAGATTTACCTTATTAATTATAACAATATTACTCTTCTGTGACATAATAATCCTATCTCTGATCACTAGCTGTAAATAGTGTGTTTCCTTTCTGAGAACGATCTGAGAAAAAGACCCTTTCTTAAGTTTAAAAACTTTAATTGCAGGTACATCTCATATCTGATCATCTAAATAGGCTATTACTTTTAAAACATATCCAGAAACAGTGATCCTGGGTTATTTTTGGGAAAATATTTATGTTCTAAAGTACTACATCAAACATTAATTAGTTGCTAAGGAAAAAAAAACCCAACAAACACATAGCAGTGACAACACTCTGGACTTCAGTTTTGGTGAGAATGTACAGCTGAAACAAGGAGCATGACCAAAGTAAAAATGAAAGATGTTTAATGTTTGTAGTTAACCTTTTGTGCAATGGTTGAGTTTCGCACAGTTACATGTGCATATGTATTTGGAAAAAAAAAAAGTAGCATATGATTATTTAGGTGACATAATGTTATGGCAAATGAAAAAATGTAAAGTTTTCTCCATTACAGTCACAAAATGGTGAACTTCCTCTTTGTCCCGGTTTGAAGTAAAACCAAACCAATTTTGTGTTCTCTAGTTTTACATTTTAGCTAGGTCTCCTCTAACTCTGTGAAATTAATGGCATATTGTGGAGAAAACTGCTTGTTCCCAGAATGATAAGACCAATGTTTGTGCTACACGCCGAGGAATGGTGTGCAGAGAGGCCCTTGCTTATACTTATTGCTATAACAACCAAGGTCAGCCAATTATTTGCCCCTTAGAGGGTTGGAAATGGAAAAACATAGAGGGGGTCACATCTGTGGGGAGGAGTGGACGGGACAGGTGACCCAAACCTGACCAACTGGGGTATTCCATCCCATCTGCCCCATGCTCAGTATAAAAGTTGAGGGATCAAAGGGTCAAGGTTCTTCCCGTGATGGCCGACGTCTGAAGAGGACCCTGTCTGTTCATCTGCCTTTGATCCCGATCCATGTGTTCCTGACTCCAGAGCTGGAATCCAGTTCCCATCCGTCGCTGAGTCGAGTCTGGGACTTCCCCAGTGCCTGCCAGTGACGGGACTGTCATCCTGGGATCTTGATACGGTTTTGTATATATATTGTATCTATTTCATTATTTTCTTCTTTTTTTTTTTTTTTATTTTCATATTAATTCTTCATTAAAGTAGTTTAGTTCACTCAAAACTTTTGAATCTCCTTATTTCTTCCTCTCCTCTTTTTTTTTTTGGGGGGGGCATCTGTCGGTCCAGTTGCAGTGATTTCAGCTGAAACCACGACACTCTTCTCTGACTAAAGCTTTTTTATTCTACGTATCTTTCACTTCTATTAGCAGTTGCTACTGCGGCTACATTGGAATGTGTAGCACACTTATGGTATTTAATATATGAAACATCATAACGTTTCATCTTTACTATTAATTTCTAGCTAATGCAATACAAACATTCAATGATGAATGAAGTCTATTTTAAAAATAGTAATATAAAATCTTCAGATTGTAGCAACTGTTCCGGGACAGCTTTCAATAAATTATCAAGGCATCTCCAGTGGCCCCACAAAATATGACTGAAAAAGAAATAACTGACTGAATGAATTGTAAACACAGTCCAAACCTCAACTTGTGTGTTTTTTCCAATGTTCCATTCCCCAATTTTTGTTTTGTTAGATTTTTAATTTTATGAAGCCTTCCATATTTGGGCTACCTAAAACAACAAGCATTAAAAAAAAATCTTACTCAATGGAATGCAAAAAATCTAATTTTATATTTTCAGGAATGGCAGAGATGGACAATACTTATATAAACACTTAAGCATTGTGATTATTTAAACATTAAACGTTAATGGTGCCATAAAGTGGACACTGCAAATTTACTGATGATACATAACTATGAGGAGTGGCTGATATGCAAGAGGGTCATGCTGCCATTCAGAGGAATCTTGAGAGGCTGGAGAAACAAGAACTGCAAACCCCTGCACTTGGGGAAGAGCAACCCTATTTACCAGTACATCCAGCTGGAGCTCTCCAACTGGAAAGCCACTCAGCAGAAAAGGACCTGGAGATGCTGGTGAGCATCAAGTTGAACATGAGCCAGAAAAGTGTACTTGCATATTGGCAACAGGGACAGACTGAAAGCCAGGACATTCCCTCTGAACATCAGGAAATGTTTTCTTCCCATGAGGGTCTACAAGCAGTGCCACTGTTGGCCCAAGGATGCTGGGGAGTCACCCTCCTAGAAGGTATTAAAAAGCTGTCCTGGACAACGGGCTTTGGGTGGCCCTGCTTGAACTGGCTGGTCCCCAAGGTCCCTTCCAATCTTAGCCATCCAGTGCTCTCTTTCCTAAACTATTATCTTCCTGGTTTTCAGAATACAAATTACACAGTGACTACAAGTTAGGCCTAAAAATAATAAAATGAGTTAGACTGGTGAGTATACAAAAGTCTTTTGCAGTAATTAAACTTTACAAAGCCCATGAAAGTATCTACAGCTTGCGCTGAAAGCCTCCCTAAAGCTAATATTAAGAATGGTTATTCCCCTATTCAAGCAGAGCCACTTAGTTTCTGTTCTGCAATTTGCATCAAGCACAAAAAAATAAAGGCAGTGTCAAGTTGAAATTTTTCCTATTCTAATGAAATATATTTTACCTTTCAAAACAGATTACTTTGCATAAAATGAGTTCTAATAACAGAAAGAAAATTAAGGAAATTTTCTGCAGAAGCTCCATGTGAAATGAAACCTCTTGTTTTAGTAGAAACAGTACCTTTCATTATTCAATTTATTCTCTGTCTCTGAATGCATCAAACCCAAAACATTTCAGTTTCTGTTCAAGCGAAACTGACCAGTCCCCTATTTTTCTTTATTTTGACCACTGAACTAAACAGTACATTTGACCACCTTTATTTTAGCATTATTAAAATTAAAAGTTGTATATATGCTTAGGGTAGACTCAAGTATTATTCAATAACTGAAGCTGTATGAAACCAACACAAACAGAAAGAAAACACTAAAACACTTTCTTCACAAACAGAAAGAAAACGCTAAAACCTGATGTGTTTTCTCCTTTCTTATTTCCTAAAATCAAGAGGTTTTCATATTTATGCGCAACATTTTCTGTATTGTTCATCCCTCACCTAGAGCTATGGGATTGATTCACATAAACTTGTTAATATTTGGTCATTTAAAACTGAACTGCAAATATTACCTTTTTGTTTTGTATAACTCACTGTTTCTTTGCAGTTGGGTTGGGATCTAACCCCTGACCCTGGAGGGATAGTTCTTCCCGTCTTCAAGTAGTTTTAGAAAACAGGGTAGATGAAAAACTCCAAAAGTGATGATTTTTCTTTAGCTACACATGGCACCTCCAGTAACTTCCTCAGGTACAGGTGTCTATATTGAAGATGTCTAGAGTTAGCTGAGATTAATCCCACTGCTAAAGTTAGGTGGTATGTATTCATCTTTCATGTATAAGAAATAGGTGGGTTTTTATGGCAATAGCAAATACACTGCAGTTTCTTAAAATATCCTTGGAGGATACTAAGAAAATCTGTAAGCATACCAAGAATGACTCTGTCATAGCCAGACAAACACAAGTAAGAAAAAAGTACCATTCTTTAGACAACTTCATAGAACATTATGGCTTTTTAAAAGCAGCAGCAGAACCTTTTTCAACAACATTTTAACCCATGACTTTTCCATCTACCATTTAACAATGGTTTTACTTATTTCATAACAGTTTATTTAGGTATGACTGTTTATCCGCACCAGTCAAAGCAATCCTATTGTGCAAGATGCAGGATGTTTGTACAAGATTAGCACCTGCTGATACACTTTTTTATTATAAAATGGAAAAAAACAAATCGTTTTAAAAACAATCATGTAGATTTTGTTTTATTCTCTCTTTGTGTAAATCATTCTGAGTTTCAACAATCACTTGAAAAAGACATCACTCATAGGTTCTTTTCAAGTTATAACTCTTTCTTAAAGTTTTTCTATTATTTAGAGACAATTAGTTACTTTGTTAGTGTGTCGGAGAAGGTATATTGAAAAAAATACTACTACTGACTACTGAATGGTGGAATATCCATAGACTAAGTACAAGCAGAAAAACTGAAAAAGGAGGTTATATGTTTGGTATAAATTGTCAAAGTATCTGTAATGATGGAACTATGTTGATTTACACCAGTAGAGGATGTAGCACTAGCAATGTTTGGCTCCATGTACGATTGCATCAACTTTGTTCTCATTGTGGTTTAGGATATGCTTGGTGCTGCTTTCTCCAGTAAGTATCTAAAATACAGTACTAAAATAACTTAGAACTGCAGGTTTTCATCCATTCTGAAAATTAGGTCAGAGTAAGAGGTTCTGCAGGTTGGTTTCTTTATTGTATTGGAGACTCTGTTTCCCCCACAGGTACTTACCTCTCCAGATACTTACCCACCACTTAAACCATGTCCTAAAGACTTAATCTTATAAAACAATGTTAGACTGATAATGCTGAAAATGTTCCTGCAAAATGTTAAAGGACAATCAACATGCACATTTCCAGCATTAAATTCCATCTAGATGGCTTTAATTAATTCATCAATCAATGGTGGGAAAATCTGGTCCTGTTACCTTGATTCTCAGATCCTAATCAAAGGCTAATTAGCATTAAAAAGATCAACAAGCTCTTGTGGAATACACACCTAGAGTCATCCTGCTGGGTGTAAGGGGAAGAAGATGCTGATAAAGCTATTTAGGTAACTGGTACTTTAATATTACTTTCTGCTTGGAAACTTTGTTTATTCAAGTTGGGGAAGAGAGGAGTAACAGACAAGATGGGATCAGAGTGAACTCATTGGACTCTAGGCATATAGGCACTTCAATAAATGGTAGGGACTGAATTTGTTTTAGATCTTATGTGAAGGCTTAGGCAGATGTGAATTTCATTTGAAAACATTTTTCCTTACCACAGTTAAAAACTATCCTCCTCCTATTTTCTACACTTCATCCAGAAGATTCCTTTTACACTCACCTCAACAGAAGGAAAGAGCAGCTCATTTTCATATGGTTGTCTCATGAGACTGGTCATGCTTGCAGGTTTTATTTATCGAGGATAACTCGCATATAGGTGGGCAATTTTAAGACCTAGTTGCCATTACTGAAACTTGATAGGATGAGTCCCACAACTCTAGTGCAGCTATCAACGGCTACAGGCTGTTAAGAAAAAGACCTGGGGGTTCTAATTGACAAGCGGATGAATATGAGCCGGCAGTGTGCCCAGGTGGCCAAGAAAGCCAACGGCATCCTGGCTTGTATTAGAAATTGCGTGACCAGCAGAAGCAGGGAGGTGATTGTCCCCCTGTACTCAGCCCCGGTGAGGCCACACCTCGAGTATTGTGTCCAGTTCTGGGCACCTCAATACAAGAGAGATATCGAGGTGCTGGAGTGGGTACAGAGGAGGGCAACGAAACTGGTGAAGGGCCTGGAGCATCAATCTTATGAAGAGCAGTTGAAGGATCTGTGACTGTTTAGTTTGAGGAAGAGGAAGCTGAGGGGAGACCTCATCACTCCCTACGACTACTTGAAAGGACACTGTAGAGAGGTTGGTGCTGGTCTCTTCTCACAGGTAATTAGTGACAGAACGAGAGGGAAACAGAACTGCAGATTTCTAATCAGACACCACAGAACCCCCAGAATCTATAGAAAGGGTAAGAATTCATCTATGTAAAGTTAAATTCTCAGGAAAACATATTTACTAATGTGATTAATGATGCAATACTGTGGGATGTCATGCATCAGGTCAGATGATCCTGTCAGCTCTCAAACACTGCATAATGTGCAGAAATGAGGTGGTGAAATGGGAGAGGGCAGAAGCCAACAGGGTCATAAACATGTGAGGACCAGGAGTTTGAATATGGACTACATACTGGGGTTTTGAGCTAAAGGAACAAAACCTTTTTTCTGGTGCATTTTTTCAGATTTTTTTGATCAAGCACAAAGGATATGGTGCACAATACAGAACACAGTAAACAGTAGCAGCATGTCCTGAAGTTTGGTTTGGGTCCACTATTACAAAGGAGACATTAAGTTATTACTGCTAAACATGTTTGACATCTTTAAAAGCCAGAATTGTGTCAACTTATCTGCTGATGGGCTGGGGTAGAGATGGTGCATAAAGAGTTAGTTGTCTCAATTTCTTTTCAAGTTTCTATATTAAATACATACTTGGTGTAAATCAGAACATTGCCAATGATTTCTGCCTCTATTCCTACAAAGTTAAAACCTTACCATTCTTTCTGTGTATGTTGCCAAGATACAGTGAATATCACAAAATTCTTGAGGAGGGAAAACACTTAAAGAAGCAAGAAAAAATGTTTGAGATGGAAAGGCTATGGGATTGATTTGCTCTGGAAATGAAGTAAGCCTTTCATTTCTGTAAATGTCTTTGCACTGTAGCAAACACAATGCTCATCAGGTGTCACTTGTATCTCGCAACTCCCAAGCAAAATAAGAGGAATGACAATACAATAAAAAAGTCTTACAGCCAAAGACATATAATAATAATAATAATAATAATAATAATGATAATAATAGCAGCCTTCCTTTAGTTCAAGAGAAAATTTCAACACCAAGAGACAAAATTAGTGATATCTTTATATGGATTAGACAACTGATTTTTTATTAATGTGAAGCATGCAAAAACCCTCAGGTAAAGACCAGGTTTATTTTTATGTTCAACATTAATTTAAAATTACATTTTTGTAAAGAAACTCAATTTCTCTTTTGGCATGTATAACACTTTATTGTTTGCAAGATGAAGCTAGTCCATTTTAAGTAATCATTGACTTAACACCAGAAGGTCTGGAATTTTCTTAATGGGTTAGAGACTTTCTGCATATTCTCTATTCCCTTGGGTCATGATGGGTTTGGAACCTTGGTAATTATTTACATACTTATAAGTTAGTGCCTCAACGCTGTTACCAATACATAACTCTTCTGGGGTTAATACCAACTGCTTCTCCATACTCAGTTGCTCAGTGCTCCTCCTCTGTGCTTGCATTAGGCCATGAGAAGTTGTAATGGTTTCCTTAAATGTGCTTCATGAGCACCTACTTTACAGATGGTTCGCGAGCTTGTTCCTGGCCTGCAAGGAAACTCCCATCAAGTTTAGCCTTCTTTCCCCTTCTTTTCTCTATACTGGAGATTTGGTACATCAACTAACTGCTGGATGCCTTTTACAATCCATAATTCTTCACTTCAAAGTTCAGTACCAAATAAGAAGTTATATTGTTTGGTGACCTTTTGTACAAGCACTTCAGCAGCAATTAAATGTTCCTTTCCTTTTGTGCCATGAGAAGACCCAGACTGTCTGCTTGCTTTTCAAGTGAGGAGAAAAACAGTGCTGTTAAGAGCAGCAACAGCAGCCTCCTTTTTCATTAGCAGCAACAGTAAGAAAAGTCAGAGAAGGCAAAGCAGCTGCTATAGCTGATACCAATGTGCCAATATTCCAGCAGGAGTATAATTTGATTTCCAACTGTGAAGTGACACACGCAGCACATAGCTGTAATTTTGATATTAGTGCATAAATAACACTGTGCTCAAACTCAACATTCATATTTTCACCTATTGCAAAGAACAGGAAGCCAATTTCCTCCTCACAGTTTACTGTGGCATGGTGTATAAGTTTTAAAGGCTTTTAACTACTAAATAGACATAGTCAATGAGTTTTGTTCTTCTGTGTAATCATTTCTGTTTGATAAGAATAGCTGGTGGAAGCTGTAGGACTGGCCCAGTTCCCTGGGTCCTTCCATGTCTCTCACTTTACTTCTTGTCTTGCCCATACAGATGTGTTAATTGGAAGACTGAACAAGAAATGATGAAAACCCTCATATGCTATTTATTGAAATACCTTCTTAAGCATTGTAATGGGGAGTATTGAGTTGGAATTAGGCACTTTCTTACAATGAGGAGAGCAAATTAAAGCATTCATGGTGCCTACAAGCTGACAAAAAAAAAGAAAAAAAATCTGAGGGCATGCGTTGTGAGTACTACATGATGTCAGCTTGTATCCAGTTATAAGACCACACAAAGCACAATGTAGCAATATAAAATATGAACCTTCAAGTTGTGTTGAATCACTAATTTCAAGAAAAACAAAGGAAAACCAACCAAAAAAACCAACGGAGAAATTGATACCTTTCCATTCACTGGCAGATATCCTCTCAGCTTCTGAAATCACTGTAGCAAAAGACTGTCCCTATTCCAGTTACTTTTCTTTCTATTGACACCACATTAACCTAAAAGTAACTTTTCTCTACTTAGAGCTGCTACATCACCATGGCACTTACACAACAGTGTAGCTTTTACACTTTTGCACACTTTCATATTGCACTTCTGTAGAGCAATTTTCTGGTAAATTCACTTAGGTGCAAAGTGCATCTACCACCTACCTGATTTAAATAATGGCATGTTACAGATTAAGTTTAGCCAGAAGTGATTTGTTCTGTGCCATAAAAATATTTCCAATCCCAGTGATCCAGCTTTGAAATTCAAACTTATAAAATGCTGGCAAATACCCTTTTTAACTTCAATTAGCATTGCCAGTATGATAGAGAACAACCTTTTCAAGTGGTCATCATAAAACCTAATACTCTTAGTGTGTCATTACCTCTTTCAAATCTGAAAGTTGTGGGTTTTTTCCTCTCAGTTACTGCTCTAAAGCATCTATTACCATGTAATATAAATTTTATTAAGAAGATTGTAATATTTCAGCCCACTACAATGTGTACAATAAGGTATTCACATGAGCCAGTTACCTTCATCTTTCTGTCCATTCAACATCAACGCAGGGACGTAACTCACACAGAAAATGAGATGTTCCTGTTCAGAACTGAATTCTTGCTTACGTTCTTGATGTGCCACTTTAATAAACAACATGGGCCCTGGGCATTTTTCAGGCTCTGAGGACAACTGATACAGATCACACTAGTTAGCATACACATAGTTAAATTGTGCCCAGCCTTTTCTGAATGAGAGATAAGTGGCCAGAATCGCACTAGAGAACATAGGAAAAATTAAAATATGAGCTATCAAGTGCCTGTATTTCAGCTCTGCTCTGCATCATGTAGCTTCCTAGTACAGATGTATGTTTTTTACCCCTAAGGTACGATGTGGAGTATCAAGGCTTTAAAGCGGAGAGTTGACACTGTGCTCCTAGAAGGCTGGAGCTGGAGATCTGGAGCCCATTTTTAAGTGAGATTATAGGAATTTTTGCACATGGGCTAAACAGGACCAAACTCTTTCCCTAACCACGGGAATGTAATACCATTTTAGATGGACTGCGGTGAGACCCACACAAGACTGTTCTGCACATCACAGCAGTTGTGGGAGACCCATAGGCTCAAGCATCTCAAACAGTACAAAAGCTGGATGTAGTACCCATGTGAAGGCAGTTGAATCAAACACAGGAATAGATCTGGCTCCAGATTTTGACACCAGAGCATAAAGGACTACATGGATGTGTTTATATGGGAACAAGGTGTTGAAGTTAACTATATTTTAACCATATTTAAGAAGACACATAGTCTGTGGAGCCTTGAGTGTGACTGCAGTGCAGTTGAGCTGCTCTCCCCTCTCGGTTTACCACATTGACTAGGTGATGCATCAACTGTGGTAGGAGGTTGGACCCCTACAGCACCTGTGGATGTTTATATGTAGAAACCTAGATTATATGACCTACTTACTGACCTGATAGCCTGCAGAGCGAGCAGAATAATTAACAGTTCTCTTTGGCCTGTCAGCTCCCAAATCAATATACCTAGTTCTGAGCCACTCAAACACTCAGGATTTTTTCTTGCAAGCTGCTGAAACATCAACTTTTTGATGGAGAAGGAAGCAAATATGTGTTGAGGTGAGCCAAGCTGTCCATAAATATAAGTTACAAGGAGAAGCAGCATAGCACGCATAGAGGGAGGTGGGACCACACAAGTCCTTCACGTTGAGGCAGTGTTTTGTGTACTGATACAGTGCAAGATGAGAATTCAGTACTGCCTCTCAAAGCTGCTGGCAAGGGAGGGGTCGTAAAAAGCTAGCACTGAAAACTGGTCAAACCACCCCATAGTCCTCCATTCATTCCAAACTTTGGTAATTACCATTCTTATAAAAGAAAAAGCACACAGCTGCTACAGAAGAGACTTTCTGAATATACAGTACAAGTAGATAATACATACAGAGATAGAAGATGTGCTGAAATGCCAGTTGGAAAGGATGCATTATGGCCACAAAACCAATTGAATCATCATCATGCCCTTCACAATCACTTTCCCCCCTTGCTCTGCAGCATGTTGGTAATTCACAAGATTATTATGCTACAAATAACCTATTCAAAACAAAGCACACTGTACCCTGCCCTTAGTATAAATGTGATTCCTGTTATAAATACAGTAACACAGACATACACAGGGAGATAAGTGAGACAAACAGGGATTATTTTTTTTTCCATTTGTTTGTGTTTTTTTAGGAAAGATGTACCACACCTGGAGTCAGCTGAAGACTTTAACAGTGAATTTTATGATTAGATCAGAGGAAAGTTTTGTCCAGTCAAGAAGGAGATAAAACTACCAAAATTATGAGAAATACATAAATCAAATGAGTGCAAATACTTTAAAAGTGCATCTTTCAAGAGACAATATTGACTCTTATGGCTGTTTTTGAGGTAAAGAAATTGGAGAAAGAGCAATAGCAAGACATGGCATACCAAGGTTCACATACAGTGGATTTTGAATAGCTCTCTTATATGGAGAAAAGAATAAATTATAAACATGCAGAATAAAAATAAATTTTAAAACCTCAATATGTGTCAAAAAATAATTATTATTATTTTTTCATGCATGCCTCATATGAATTGGTTTTGACAGCTGATTATTAACTCTTAATAATCACATACCCTAAAATTTATACTCTTTTTAACAAGTTTAAATCTTTAGACAGGAATTCAGTAGTAATTTTATCTGGCACTCTCCTGGAAAAGATGAGTTAGTATTATACTATGCTCTTTCTAGGGCTAGGAAAACAAAATTACTTGTTCTAGTCTGTACTTCAATCATTAGCATAACCCAGATTAATATAATCCCCTGGCTAGTATGTATAAAATGCCTTATACACAATACAGTTACTTGGACTGTAAATCCTCTGGGTCAGGCACGCTTTTTAAATATATATTTGTACAACATGAAACATATTATAAGTTCTTTTGTGCTTATAACTGGGGCTTATAGATATTGTTGCAATAAAAATAGTAAGCAGAAACAAAAGAAGATCTTAGTCTCACTTATAACAATAATTGGAAGAACAAGGAATAAAAATTGATTTGCAAAAAGCTTCCAAAAGAATTTCTTGGAAATCAGAAATAGCTCTATGAACTCAGTGGGGAGGAAGGTATATATTAAGATGTAGCAAGGAAAGTAAACATTTTTGGAAACTAAGAGCAGATAACTTGTTTCACTTCTGCCTTGAAGAGTACAGTATCATTGAAATTTTCTTTCAGTTGAAGCCTGCCTTATAAATATATATATGCACACACATGAAATAATCTATTGTCCTTCAAGTATCTGTAGGTATTTTGCCTTGTGGTGATTTTCACATTGTGGACCTTGCTGAGACATGTTTCAAACAAGCTACTAGAGTCCCATAGACTTTTGTTATCAAGACGACTGGAAAATAAAATAAGGGATGAAATTATTCTTCAATGACTCTGATTTTTACTTTCATTTTCCAGTAGGATTATTTCCTTTAGAAAGTTTTTCTCTTTCAGAGATACTTGTTTTGATCTTTCTTGCATTTATTCTATCTTTTAAAAAATAGCTCCTACCTAACTGGATTAAAGAGTTAGGTTTTTCCTTTCTCCTTTTTTTTTTTTTTCTGTTTGTTGATTTGTTTGGGGTTTGTGTTGGTTTTTTTGTTTTTTTTTTTTTTAATCTCTCACAATATCAGTATTTCATTGTTTTATTTCCTTTATCCATAAGATGTAATTTTACTGCAGTATTTTGTAACATGGGTGGTATTTGTGTTTGTATTTATGGTACTAGATTCCTGAAAGGCTTTTCTTGCTATTATTGTCATAAAAGGGCCAAAGAACCAAATTGCCATCTTTTCCAGCAGTCCAAAGGTATAATCTTAGGAAATAATGCTTTCTTCTGATTTTTTACATTTGGGAAAGTTCAAGAATGACTGCATATGATAAGACATATTTGCATCAAGTCTGATGGCTATTTCAAGTGACACTTAAAATTCAGATTTGATGCTTTTGCAAATTTCATGCTTAAAAAGCTGACAAATATGTCCTGCAATTCTTTGCATGGATTGAAAACCTGGCAAATCTTTCTCCACAAAGAACGTTCCGTTACCCTCTGCCCCCTGGATGCGTGAACAATGCCTTTGAATAAAGGGGCTGCTTGCGTGACTGAAGCTAACCAGCAGCTCCTGCTATGTCGGATGGGGACTGAAATAAATCTGAGGAGAACTCAGTGGAACTGGTCTGTTTCCAGCCCTGTAAGCCAAATCAGTGTGTCATGTCTGCAGATTCTTTCGTTCTGTGGGTTCAGCCTACTTCAATAAACATTGTCAAGTGGGAAGACAAATCCCAACACCCATAAGTAGACACAATTTTATTCTTGCTCTTACTTGTGATTAGGACAGCAGAGACACAATTTTGCATTTTTCACTTGTATTTTTGGTTCAGTAACAGCAGAGGTCTTACACAGATATCAAACCAGTGCTTGATCCATAAAGCTTGAATTGCAGAAGACGCCCATAGGAAGCTTTGATGCATTGAGATTGCATATTTAAGAATGTTGTAATTCTTATTAATGATCCTGAAAAGTTAGCTTGAGAGCTGACATGCAGTCTTTCTATGCTGGAAGTTAACTTTATTGTCGTTCATTTCAAATCCCATCTGTTTCCACAATACTGGCTAATTTTGAAGTTACAACATTTATCTTCAGTAGAACATAAATCAAAAAATTTCACCATTAAATCAAGTATTTGCACATATCTCTAATCCAAAACAACAAAATAGTAATGATCAGTTATTTTCTCCCATCAGACACTTCAGCTGGAAATACACAAATTAATTAACTGCAAGTTCTGTGCTTTCTCTCTCTTTTTTTTTTTTTCTAGTTTGTTGTATTCATTAGTTCTGTGTTTGTCTAGACGGGGTCCTGATTATATTCCCTTATACGTGGGAAAAGGAGATGGCAGAATGCCTGTTCCCAATCTCTCCCCAGTATTAGTAGTTGGAAAACCTTTTTCTGTACGAATGGGAATGCAGGGATTTTACATCTTTTGTTTCTTTGGTAAACAAGGGTAACAAAAAGGAAGAATACACAGAAGTAGTGTCCTTCTAGCAAGTTCCATCTGTGTACCACTTTGAAAGTCCAAAGGAAAACAGGCAGGAAGGCTTATGTAATAGTTTAGGTATTGGTCAAAGACTAGCGCTAAATTATCTTTTTTCCTCTTTCTTGAATAATTTTTGATTGCCAAGGCGCATGATGGATGCACTTCAGGTTTTGTGTAAAACAAAACTCTGCATTGCAGAGTAGCTCCAGGCAGTAACGAGGACCACCACTTGAAGGTGTAATCACCCACCTCTTCTCTCACCAGCTGTACAATGGCTGTCACCAGACAACAATAACCACTGGGGAAATAAAACATTCCAAAAACACACACCACCCACTAATATTCAGAAATTCTCTACTATAAGTTGGAGTGGAGACGACATAATTGGTGCTCTCCTGATGTGTGGGCAATGGTGCTTTCAAGCAGAATTAGATTGTTTGATTGTCCTTGAATGAAAGTCCCAGGACTGACTTAAGCTGGCTATTGGGCTGCTGCCAGAGAGCTTTTTGAGAAAGACAGCTTACAGTTTCTGATGTCTTTTCCATGGCTCTGAGGCAATGATACCCATTTCAGTGTGTCTCTCTCTAGGCTAAGAGCATCCCATGAGAGCTATATCCTGTGATACTGTGATTTTACTTTGTCAACAAACTAACATCATTCTGAAGAACTGGCAGCAACTCAGTGACCTCAAATCATGCCTCTTTTTGGTGTTTTATCACTGTTGTGCCTGAGTCTTCAAGACTTAATGTCAGGTTTTTAGAATGTTAGTGTTCTTGCTGTCAATTTCCTAATGAACAAAATATCCACAGTGGCAACCTGTGAGTCATTGTTTACATTCTGTATTATACCAGCGCTAAATACAGATTTTGCAGCCTCTTTTTAGGATGCACTTTGTTGTTTTGACACCATTCTCCACAAGCTCACTAGATCACACAAGACAGAGACAGTTGTCTTGTCACACTATGGGCCACTGCCAGATTTTATTATTGTTAGCCTACTATAGATGTGACATGGTGATCACTACTTTGGAAATCATATCTTCTACTTCGGTTTTCTAGAGAACATGAGACTAAAGATAAAGAACAAGTATAAATATTTTTTTCCAAACAACATGAAAAAGTCTTATTTCTCTTCCCTGACCATCTATTTTGGAGTCTCAAGATTTTTTCAGCTGTCTGGTGAGCCTTAACGGAGTTAAGAACGTTGCCAACAATGTTAAAAGCTTTAACTATATTGCTACTACAGTAAATGAATCACAGCTTTTTAAGATTTTTCAGTTTATAATGATCTTGGTATATCCTTCAATTGCATTTTCCTTGTAACAACTTAGAAATATGAATGCAGCTAAACAATATCCCATTTTCTCCCTTAAAAATTACTAGAGATGAAGGCTTACTTTCTACATCATTCTCTGCAGTAGAACCAGATTACAATGGATGCTCT
This sequence comes from Tringa tobata, assembly GCA_033628505.1. Classification (NCBI taxonomy): domain Eukaryota; kingdom Metazoa; phylum Chordata; class Aves; order Charadriiformes; family Scolopacidae; genus Tringa; species Tringa tobata. The sequence continues at coordinate 4,839,161 of JAHREE010000422.1, read as the reverse complement.
TTTTTTTATATATATAATTTGATTATGAGATATAAGTATATATGCATATTGTTTGCTGCTCATAAGCTCTTCAGTCAAAAGCTGCAGTGAGTGTGTGTTGGTAACCATCACGTTTCAGGCAGGCTTGAATTCAGTTTTTAACTGGAGAATTCATTGGAAAAGGGGGGTGTGTGTAGTGGGGGTGTTTAGGAGGTTGCAGTACATAATCTAGAGCCTGGAAGGTTGAAGGAAGATGACTCTGTTTAGGCTGAAAGAGAGAAATCTAACAGGTAATCTAATTGTCTTCTACTACCTAATTAAGGACTGTAAAGAAGAAAGCCCCAAGCTCTTCTCAGAAGTGCATAGTAGATGGACAAGAAGCCATGAGGACAAAGCACAACAAGGGAAAATTGAATTAGCCACAAGGAAAGAAACTATTCACAATGAGAATGGTTAACAAGTGGCACAGGTAGCCAGAGAGCCTCTCCTGAAATCCGCTCTTACACATTTCTAAAGCTCTGATAGATTTGATCTTCTTTGACATTACCTGCTTTGCACAGAACATAGACCTAGGAGACTTCCAGAGATTTATTCTAATCTGTTTTTCTATGAATCCATGCTATTTATGATTCTATGCATGACCGTGCTTGCATGTGTGTGCAAGTATAAATATATGTTAGAGTATATATACATATATATAAGTAAAACACACATGTGTGTGTATTTACATACAAATGCTATATGTATATTTACCTTCAAAAGTAAGAAACACACCCCCTGTATACACTACACGTACATATATTTAAACAACATATTTATATACATTATGATATATACTATAGATTAATTAAGAGATTAATTGATTATAGTCATAAACAAAATGTATTGGCTCTACCCGTTTTCCCAAATCAATAGTATTTTATGGCTAGCTCCTCTGATTCTGGATTATCACAAATAAATATTTTTTGGCCCATAAACTAAAGCTAAGTATTTCTTCAATGCTTGAGAATTGTGGCATCCTGTTTTAGTAAAGAAACATAAGTCACTTTCCAATTTGTTGCTGTATTGACATAAAAAGGTGATGTCAGTTTTCTTCCCAGTGGAGTCTCTGGACAAGACAGACTTCACGGTCTTTCACAACTGTGAAATCAACTCCTTTGGCTTCCCAGACCCTACATTTAGAACTGAATCCTGGCTCCCTGGATATCTTTTGCGGAGTCGTGCCATAAAGCAAACATTTTGTTTTGTGGTTGTTTGTACTTTCGGGGAGTCTTTGCATCCTTCTGTTGCCTACTGGGATGAGATTGATGATTATCTGAACTTTGCCTGTGATCTCTATGTGCACCTTGCTGTGTCAACATCTCTCCAAGGTGTATTTCACATGTTACATTTTTCACTGTTTTGTGCTAGTCCAGCAACTCTGACCCTGTCAGAGTTGACAGGAACTTCTGGTCAGGCTATTCTACTGGTTTTCATCCTCTATCCTGCAAAACATCATCTGTCTTGATCTTACTATCCTCTATATCATCAAAAAATTATTGCATTTCTATGCAACATACTGTCTGCAGAAAAAAATAGCAGTGTGACCTTCTGAAAAACTGTCTGGCCAAAAGGGTATCAAATATGTGCAAATGTAGGGGAGAAAAATATTTGGGATCATCCATCTTTGCTTTCTGCATCAGGGATTATTCTGTTTTAAACTTTAGGGTTTGATAAAGAACTGATAAATTGTCTCTGTTTTTATTCCTCTTCCAGAAACCTTCATGGATCTATTTATCTCTCCTTTGAGTCTTCTTTCTCTAGCAAGCAAAGATTTCTCTGAGACCAATCTGGTCTTTTTTTTTTTTTTTTCATCTCCAAGACTATGGTTTAGGAACTGAGCTCTTAACAGAGAGAACTGCTGGGTGGATGAGTTGGTCATTGAGTATGGTGGTCTCACAGGTGACACAAAAAATAGCTCTATTTTCAAACAGCAATTGTGACTGATTCTTAGCATGTCATATGTGAAATCTGGGGCAGTTGGGCCAGTGCACTCTTCTGATTTGTACCCAAAGTCTGATTCTCATATCTCATCCAGTTCCTGGTTCTGGATTCCAAATTTTTGGCTAATAGCATTGGACTAGATGCCCAACACTTCTTCCTCACAAATTATACCTCTCTCCTTCTGAGTTCTAAATATACTTCTGATATAAATATAAATAATCCCAAAGTATAGATTTCTGAATATATGCTTCTGAAAGCTTATTTGTGTCACAAGATTTAATCAGATACTATTTAATTTTAATCTTTTATCCCTCCAAGAAGTGTACTCTTTGAGAACACAAAGGAATTGATACATTTTTTCTTGTATACTGTGTACTTCTGCTCTTGGTGCAGTTCTGAATTGTGCTGCATTTTTCTCAAGGTTATTATTTACCCAAAGCTATTGTTTACCTTCTTGGTGAGATGCTCATAATTTTGAATCCGATGTTTTATATGTTCACCTCTTATTATTGATGTTTGTTTGTATTTTTTTTAATTATTATTTATTTATTCCTGGACTGCTACTACAATTTCGATGGCATATTGGCTTATGAACACATGTACCTTAAAGTTAATACATTCTCTGTTTGTTCTTTGACTACTACTCCATCAATCTTTAGATATACCTCATTCTTGTACAAAGTATTCCTTAAAGGTAGTACTGTCATCCTCTTAGTCCACACTGTTCATAGTTTGCCTTTGCTTGCTTTTGATAAAAACCAATGCAGTTCCTGATCTCTTTACTACAGCCTGTATTGTATTGCATTACTTGCCAAAGTATATGCTGCTCTGTCTGTTGGTTGTAGTGGACTCTGCCTTGGAGCTCTTCATGCCTACCTTCATCAGATCTAAGTTTTAATTTGATCTGTGTGATTTCCTTGCCTTAGCAAATTCTAATTACATTTGTCAAGGTTTAGTTTCAAGTGTATCTTTGGACATTTTTCATCCAAGATACCAATCACAGTTTGGCATCTTATCAGAATTTTGCTTGGTTCTCCACAAATTGCAAGACTGGCTCTCAAACGACAAATTCTTCTATATTCTAGTACCTAACAAAAGGAAAACAAAAACCCCCAAAACAAATTAAACCAAATCAGAACAAAACCAAACCCCAAAACATTAGGGCATATGCTTAGAGATGTGTTTTGAAATAGAAACATTCTTCCAATTTGTATAATGTTTTCATTCCATTTTGCTTTGTGATAGAATTGTTCTGAAAATTACAAACACATCAGGGTAAGCTAGTATCATGAATCATACTACCTCCCTCTTAGTTGTATCTGTTACATGGGAATGCAAAAAGAAACAGTGTCTAAATATTTCCATGTTATCACATAGTTATGTTTCCAAAGTTCTTTGTCTTCTTGATGTGGCAAAAGCTGCCTTTGCTTCAAATCGGGTTTCCAACTAGTCATCACAGGGAAATGTGAGCTTCTTCACAGCATGGCATCCTTTTCCAACTAGCTTTAGTAGGCAGTGCTCTTCCCCACAGGCAAATCATTTTGTCACAAAGTTCAGGATACCTGAAGATTGCTCTGGTCAGCGTTATGATGCCTAAATCTCAGTAACTGTAATTGTCCCATGTAATTTTTAGCCCTGAGCATTGAGGCCAGGACTGAAAGGGCTTGCAAAAGGGGTCTGGAGAAGCCAGACAGCTGCATCTCCATCTTAAGCTACTTGAGAGTGAAATCAAACATAATAGATGCAGACCCTCAGGTGCCTGTAAGATTTACCTGTAAACTTCTCCCTGGGATTAGAGGAACCCCAGTTACAATGGCCGTTATATAGATAAAAGTGGTCTTTTTACCTCTCAAGCTGGGCACCTGAGCTTTCTGCATGAGTAACTCTAACTTCACGGTTAAAAATCAATCTCCGTCTCTTACTGGTTTTGCTGCATTAGAACAGTCAGACTTTGGTACAGGATGCCCAGAGATGTTGTGCAGTATCTGTCATTGAAGGTTTTCAAGACCCGAAAGCATAAATTCCTGAGCAACTTAGTCTGACCCCACAGATGACCCTACTTTGAACAGGACATTGGACTAGAGACCTCTTGAGACGCCTTCCAACCTGTTTCATTCTATCATTACATGATTGAATGATTTACTAATGACAGAGTGTCCTAGGACAAAGGATGATTAAATTTCTCTCCTTCATTTACAATTCCCCACACTTTTTGGGATATGCTCCAATGCAAAATGAAATAAGGATTAGAAACCAAGCTTGCAGCACTGTTGGGAGGATAAATACATTAAAGATTAGTAAGTGCTCAGACACTGTGTTAATGGGGGACCTATAAGTACCTTGGAGAGATCCAGAGCCCTAAATCACTATTAATGAATTGTATTGATTTCCCTTTAATTTCTGAAATGAAGCTATTATAATAAAGCTTGGCTTTTATTTGACCTTTATCCAATGTGGTAATTATAAATACTATTTTACAATTATTTTATTCTTACTCCCAAAGGAAAATAGTACATGCTAATCTGGTCCTGGCTGAATGTTCCCTCTTCTGCTTCTTTTATCTTTCTGGGGTTTTCTTCTTAGGAAAATCCTATCAAATTATTTTACAAAAAATAAATCAATAGATAGAATGATTAACAGAACAATACTTAAATTTGTGACTGGAGCTTGAGCATATTGAATTCATTTCTATCTAGTCCAGCTATGTCTAAGGTCAACAATAATGAAATAATTGAAATGGAAAAAAAAAATGGCCTGGTGGGAATAAACCTGGCTATAGTATGAAGAAAATTTAAGTCCAGCTGTTGATACTTTAGGTTTCCTTTATGATTCTTCTGTAAATTACTGAAGAATAGAAATATAAAAAGCCTTATATACCAAAATCTAAGTATAATTTCAGACCTTTGCTTAACACTGTAATTTCCAAAGCTCTTTTAGCACTGTGAGTTTCACCCACTAATCTGCCTATGTTCAGATGTACCCAAATGCTGATAATAAGAAGAAACTCAAGGATTAACTGAAACGGAAATCTTTGCAGGTACACAGCATTCCTTCTCCAGACTTGCAAGTACAGTCCAACCCAGCAGTCATGACCTGAATATATTTCAAACTCTAGACCTTGCAAACTAAAGGAAGGGAAATTAAAGGAAACGGGACAGGAAATAGGAAAGGGAAAGGGAAAAGAAAATGGGAAAGGGAAAGGAAAACAGGAAAGGGGAAAGAAGAATGGGACAGGGAGAAGAGGAATGGGGAGAGAAAGAGGAAAGAAGGAAGTGGTGAGGGGAGGGAAAGGAAGGAAAGGGAAAGGAAATGGAAGGGAAGGGAAAGACAAGGCAAGGCAAGGCAAGGCAAGGATGAAAAAGGGAGCAGTGTTTCATACTGCTGCCACCCAAGTAGTTTATTTATGCAGTCAAGTATTAAAGCAATCACTGAAGATGTGGGCTTCCTTGTCTAAAAAGTTTGAGATTTGTAACTCTCAGAGAGTGCTCAAGAAATTGAACTTGTATATTCAAGCCAGGAATCAGCAATGGGTTTAGCCTCTAGTCTCTCTTGAAAGACACTCCTCTTTGTACTGAAGAATTAGTTATGCAAGGGGCCAAGAGGAGTGAGTATAATTTCCTACCATGGCAAGCTTAATGACATAGATATGGCATGATATAGCTATGAGCATGGAGACCTGGATACTAATCCATTTTCTGAAATGGCAGTTAACTAATCTACTTGTTGACTGTTTTATGGGAAATACACAAGCAATAGCCCTGGAAGATTGCTCTCCTCCTTCCCTTACTAATGGAAGAATACTTTTGTTCCCCTTTGGAAAGAGATGACTTCTTTTCGGAAATGAATGCAGAGTTCAGAGATGAAAGGGAACAGCTTCTTAAGGAGGAACATTTTTCCTATTACTTTTTCTTCTTTCTAATTAAGCCATGACTTACTGTTTAGAACTTTCATTTAAAAGGGAACTTGTACCCTATCAGAGAAAGGTAATTATTGAATGTAGGCCTTCCACATCTTCAGTGCTTCATTAACATGAAATGTTGGATGAAAGGAGAGGGGCAATATCTCCACAAGATGGTTGATTGATGGAATGATTGTCTCTCGCTTTTCCAAGAAAAAGATAGGAAAGCTTAGGAAACCCTTGAGGGTTATGAGTCCATCTTTCAAAATAAAAGAAAAATCTGCTGCCCAAGAAGAAGATTGAATCTCCAAGTACTCCCCAGAATTAGAAAGAATATTCAGCTATTTTTTAGGTAGAGGTATAGGTAAAAGTTAAGTGTGTACATGAACATATGAGCATACTTCTGGAGATTAAACACAAGATCAGAAGATCTCTGCCTTGCCCAGACATCTCTTTCAATTCATTGAAAGAGAGTGGCTGCTCTGCCTGAAGGTCATGGGTCCCTCCTGTTTGACTGGGAATGCTCTTTCTGCTACCCCAGCACCACCTAACTATACAGGGCCATACAGGGGCTCAGCCAGCACAGCAGAGACTATTAACCAAGGCTGATCTACTGGTGGGTCTATGTCACAAGGAATCTCTGTTAACCAGGCCAGTGTCAGATTATAAGGAGCACAACCCATTCAGGTGTACTCACATAAATCCTCGTTCTCCAGCTTACAGTTTGCACTACAGCACCAAAAGCTGAGGATGAGCCCCAGCCCATATCAGCTATAAACTGCTAAATGACCCTTTAGCTGTATTAGAAACTGCAAATAAAATATGAAAGCCCCAGACTAGTCAAGACACATCAGTACCAAAATAGGGAAGCAAACCCGATAGTACTACAGAGGACCTTCTACCCAAACTCAGTAGCTCCTTCCTGTGCTGCTTTTCCATCAATAGAGTAACTGGAGTTTACTCATCCGCTCTGGTTATCTCACTCAATGATTCTATATGGCCCACACTGAATTTGTGACTCATTGTTTTACAAAGTGTGAGATAAGGCTTAAGAAACAGCCTGCTCTTCACCACTTCTTATTGCACACCTTTACCATTGTTTTTGTTTGTTTGTTTGTTTGTTTTTTTAATATGTTAATCTATTCCTTGCTTCAAAGGTTAAATTTTGTTGCTCTCCTCTTTCTCACATGACCAGATGAAATCCATCTTTGTTGATTGTATCTTCATACTAAAGTACCTAGGTTCTTAAATTTTAATACTTACTCTTTCTGGGTGTCTCCTCCCTATCTCTAAAAAGCAGTAAATCAAACTTTCTTTAGTTTGCCTTATTGCTGTGGTTTAACTACAGTAGGCAGCTAAGCATCACACACCCACTAGCTCACTCCCCTCCAATGGGATGGCGGAGATAATCAGAAGGGCAAAAATGAGAAAACTCATAGGTTGAGATAAACAGTTTAATAAGTAAAGGAAAACCTGCATGCACAAGCAAAGCAAAATAAAGAAGTCATTCACTGTTTTCCATGGGCAGGCAGGTGTTCAGCCAAGCCCAGGAAAGCAGAGCTCCATCATGTGTTAACTAGGAAGAAAAACTTCATGACTCTGAAGTTTTTCTCTGAAGACTCCCTTCTTCTTCCTTCTTTCCCTGAACTTCTATTGCTGAGCACAATGTCATATGGTATGCAATATCCCTTTAGTCAGCTGGGGTCAGCTGTCTTGGCTGTGCCCCCTCCCAGCTTCTTGTGCACTCCCAGCAAGAGAAGCAGAAAGCGCCTTGACACAATGTAAGCACTGCTCAGCAATTACTAAAACATCCCTGTGTTATCAACACTGTTTTCATCACAGATCTAAAATGTAGGCCCATATCAGATACTGTGAAGAAAATTAACTCCATCCCAAACCAAAACCAGTGCACTTATTTAGACAGTAAAATGTTTATATTTGAGGTTAATCCTTACTATGCATTTTTGCAGGCCTTTTTCTAGGGATACTCTCACTTATATCCCTAAGAATTTTGTGAATTTGTTTGAATTTTGTTTCCCAATAGTTCCTGTGATAATCCAAGTACTAGTATTATAGGGATGACTTGCCCCTCCAAGGAAGCTTTAGTTGGAGATCTTCACCAACATATGCCTTTACCACCAAGCCTAAATATCCAAGTTCTTAATTTGTCTCAGAGAGTGCTATATAGCCTAATCTTATGTATAGCAGGATTTTTCTCCATGAGTTTGGTTCTGAGCTTGTGAAATACTGAGTTTAACTGACCTTCTTGACTCTAATGACGTAAGTGGGGATTGAAATCATTGAGCACTTTATTGGTTTAGATCCCTTCACTTCTCTAATCTCAGCAGATTACTTCCAGTCACACATGGTCAGCAGGATACTAGCTTTTCTAACATACTCTTTTAGAGCAGATTCAAACATCTGACTTTCTCCAACCCTCTTATATCTATGAGATTTCTCTCTTTTGGTACAAACCAACTACTCAATAACTTTCCTTCTTTTACATAGTGTTTTGTTTGTTTTTCACTGTAAATTCCACACAGCAAATTCTAGTGTTATGGTTCACCGTGTGATGCCACACTATTCTTGTTAATTATGGTCACAGGCTGAGAGTTGTAAAATAGATGAAGCAGAACAATGCCTTACGCCAAGGCTATAGTCCCTGGATTGTTGTTCATAGGGATAATAACATTACGAAAAAATTAAAAAAACAGCAGCTCTCCCTGGTGCCTGCTAGACAAAAATCTAACCCCACTGCTGCTGGGGAGGAGGTTGCTGGTATGAAACAGGCTTGAAAGGAAAAAACATGCAATGACACGTCCAGCAAGTTGCCAGTAAAGTTGTCTGACCCCTAAGGGAAAATGAATGAAAAGAAAATAGATAAGCAGAACAAAAGTAAAAAGCTCAGAATTCACAGATAACACACCTGCAGAAATTATATTGCTGAAACTAGAAAACCTAGAAAACAATAAAAGTAGAAATTATATCACAAAACCAGGTGTGCTGGTGTGGGGTAAGAAGGCTCTAGTGAAGGTGGAAGTGCCCTTAATTACTTTTTTCCACATTTAAAAAGCTTACTTTTCTTAATGAGTATCCACATATTTTTTCACCAGAAAAATAACCACAGAAAATCTTCCAGGCTTCTGAAAATCCTCCACAATCAAAATAGAAAGAAATTAAAAGTGAGGATAATCTTGTAATTTGCAATAAGACAATCCAACACAAAAGTATGAGTCAGCATGACATTCTTGTATGGAGATCTAACACAACTGAGGGAAATTAGAAGTTAGAAGAGTTAAACAATTTCATTGAATGACAAGAACAGATCCAGAATCATTTCCAGGGATTTTAAAAGGAAACCACCACTCAGTTTCTTCTCATCCATATTTAAGAAACAAAGAAAGCATTCCACTAAAAACATGCATATGAAAGCCATAAAGAATCTCCTTTCCAATATATCATAAAAGAAAACCAAATGTACCTGCCCAGTAGGCTATTGAACATCAATGACTAGGAAAAATATAGTCAGTGACTAATCTGTTCAGATGCACAAAGGACAGATGATCAGAGGACAGAAGTGGGACCTGTAGAGCAAATCAGTTAAATTTAAATCTGATCTCAGTGCAGTCCTTCCCCGTGTAAACACAGGCACCAGCAGCACTCCAGCCGACCACTACAGAGGTGACCCAAAAACTCTCTTTGGCAAAATGGCCTGGACAGTAGCAAGTGGGATCCTCTGAGTACAGGTGTATGACCTCAGGAGAAGAGAGAGTGGGGACTCTCAGGTACACACGTGCAACAACACGGGCAGTTTCTCCCCAACACGTTCAGGGACGGTTGCAATGAGCACCACAGCCACATGTGGTGCTGGAACACTTGCATCTCCCGAGGATGAGGGTCCTCATAGGGACTACACACTATAGAGAGAAGGACGCTGGTAAACCACACAGCCTGTGAGGGATGTGTTGGCAGGGGGTGCGTGTAACCATGTGAATCTGCATGTGTTTGTGTCCATATAGGTGTTATTAGGACTTCTCAGGATTTGTTTTAGAAGGTTATTTAGAAATTTGTAGGTGTCCATTAGCATTCTGTATCTAGTATCGTGGTCTGTCGATTGTCTTGCTGATACAGATCCTGAATACATAGTTCGATTGCAAGTTAATTACATGCTGTTAATAAATCAATAAACTGCTTCAATCCTATTCTGGCTTTAACTACACAAACTGAGCAGTTTTTTTCCCGTGACAGGTATCACAGAGGTGTTTTATGCTTGTGGGTTGTTTGGGGGTATTTTTTTTCAGTAGAAGTAAAATTGAATTTGTTTTCACACTGAACCAACTGTAAGAAGAGAAGGGGTGCCCAGTCTAGACTGGTAGTTTGGACATGATTTATCAGTTTGGCCTCAAAACCCTGCAAACATGCCTTCATGGCTCTGGTATGATCTCAGAGCTCAGCCAGAACAAACGCAAACCTGTTTTGTTTTTGGGTTTTTTTTTTGCCAGCAAAGCAAGACCACATTTGCTTCACGTTATTCATATTAAAAAAATAGTTTATGGAAGCTTTCTATTATGTGGATACATAACAGAATGCAAAATAAATGAGAATGTCTGCTCTGTCTTGCAGTCAAAAGGAAACCTACACCATTTTTTTTTCCAGAATGAAACTAGAATCAAAAATTAAATTAAAAAAAAAATAGATTCAAAACTTTCAGTCGGATTAGGCCAATGAAATCTGCCATAAAATACTTAGATGACAAATGCAAGCAGTTTCAGTGCTGTGTAGGCTGCACAGAAACACCATTCGAATTATATACTGCTCACAAAAAGACTTTGCTTTAACGCTGCCAAAAATAGCTGGGCAGTGAACTCTAGGCATCAGCACCTTATATACACGTGTAGTAAAGTGTGTGTGTAGAACTGTAAAACTGCTGTAAGCAGTTATGTTAATCAGGAAGGATACATCAAGCAAAATTCTGATGGAGCCTCCTCTGTTTCTGCTGCTGCTCAGTATTTTCAGTAGTGACTGACGTGGAGAGAATAGTAATGTGTGTGTGGACCATCTAACAACACCACTGTCTCATGCTCAGCTTGTGATCCACTAAGTGATAAAGATCCTTTACTGAAGAATGGGTGCTAATTCAGCAACTTCTTTCCCTTCTTTATATACCAGAGAACCAGATCAGACTTTTCTTGAGAAGTTGGAGGAATGGTCTAAAAAATAAGTTGAAAAAAATGACACACAACTTACTAAAGTGTGTAAAGAGCAATATAATTACTACACTCTGAAATAGTTCTTTCATTTTCCTCAGTGCTACATACTGTGCTCAGTCTCAGCAAGCATACTGCGTCGTTTTCTGAACTGCATTTCAGAAGAAGTGTGGACCAGTTTCAAAAGAAGCTAAAGGAGGCCAACCAGGAATTATCAGTGATCTAGAAAGCAAGACTGATGAGGAGAGTTTGAAACATTTTGAGTAGTTTAGTTTATAGAAGAGAAGACTGAGAGCAGACATAATAATGTAAAAAGTATCTGTAGGGAGTAAAGGACTAGACTGTTCATGTCCCCTGTAGTTACAGTAAGGTAATGGGTTTAAGTTGGTTCAATAGAGATTCAGCTTCAACTATAAGGAAAGAAAATCTATGAGTCCTCTCACCAAGTTTAGGGAGGCTGTGTTCTAAAGAGCACATCTGTGAGGAACAGTCAAGGACAGTTAATCTTGTATTGCGGCCTCACATTACATGACATGACTTCTATATGTTCTTTCAGTCCCAGCTTTTTATGATCACACAGTTCTTCTGTATCGCATGTAATTCAGAAGTAATGGAAACCTTCCTGAGGCTTGCGGTGTTTCCCTTACCAGAACTGCATCTTCTGTTCCATCTGCAACAACGTGCCATAGTGCTCTGATGATAGTGTCTGAAAAAATCCGCCCTAGACATCTTCCTCCACACTTCTACCAAGGAATCCATGCGCAGATGGCTCGAGGGGCCTGTGGACCCATGCTTGTCCAGAAAGACAGTTGTCATGGGCTGGCAAAGGCAATCCTCCAGACCTAAACTGTGCCTGATGAGACAACTGCGAAAACCAGAAATATTAAATGGAAGGGAAACTTGCTTCCTTAAAAAGTGGATCCCCTTCTGCAGTCAAGGGAATTCAAGGAAATAACGTTTAGAAAGATAGAAATTAAAAATGTAATAGCACTGTCTGAAATAACAGAAATATTGTGAAAGAATTTGTATTCATGTGTGAATTACAGCTCTTCCATTACAGACTTAGTGCTGTAACCTACAAGATTGGAGGTTATAGCAGCTCACCATCTTATTATATGAAAGAGAACTGTATTTTATAATAGATAAAGAACAAGCTGTTAAAAACTGAGGGGGTTGATAATATGAAATTATGTTTCATATTGAGGAAAAATGTAGAAGCATAAAGTACTGGCCCTTTAAATGAGGGAAAACCAGGAGTTGAGGAAAGGTGAATGGAAAAGCCTTGATATTTTATCAGCTGAGACATGCAGAATGGTATCATGAGACTGGTTTCTATCCTTGAATCCACATACAAATTACCCTTTTATATTCAATATCATTCTGTTGGTTTGTAGCATGCCATGTCTGGGTAAATTAGCTTTTCAAAAACATTGCAGTACTGCCATTCAGTGCATAGTCTAACCATGTCACAAGGTGATGTACTGCACTTCCACTGTGCTATCTACTGATTTATGTCAGTGAATTATAAAGCATTTGATACCTTTAATAGAGTAGCATGTTTTGTTATTTGCAAGAGTTGTGTATTTGCTGTATAGTCATAGCATTACATTTTATTGACGTAGAGCATATGTAGCGCTGAGGAAATGAACTTTACAAATAAATATTCACTCATGCACAGAACAAGACTTTGCTCCTAGGCTCACAGAAAGCACCCATAAGATTGTTTAATAATAATTTGATAGAAAGGCTCAGGTTCCATTCATACCTATGATAAACATGACACATACCCTCTGAAACCAAATTTTACTTTCTTCTAGTTCATTGAACATCTGGTGACTCTCCTAAGGACTAATTTCAAGTATCTTCACAGTATTCTTTTTTTTTCTGGGTTAACAAATTTCAAAATTCTGAAATATGTGGGATGAGGCAATTAAAATTTTTGGTTCAGCTATAGCAGTGAAACAGAATTGCTGTGTTTCCCTTGTAGCTGACTTGATCCAATAGCATCATTTAGGATTAAATTAGTGGCATCCCCTAAATTATTGAGTAATATTAGGGGCAAGCACACCTTATATAACTAGTCTTACTGAACTCATCTCTACTGTCTTTCCACCAGCAGGAAAATTTCTAGTTGTAGAATATGAGTAACTTGTGTTATGGTGGTATGTCATCTTCTGTCTCAGTAGATCTTGGCACGGGGATATCTACATGGGATGAAGAAAGATAGAAGGTGAGCTGCATTGCTTTTACCAGTTAATAAAGAGATAAATGCCTTAACAAGGGATGGAAATAGTGACACAAAACTAAAGAAAGTAACACCAACTTGCAGTGATTACTTTGGCCAGAGCCTTAATAGTGTTAAGGTATCTAGTTACCACTAATTTCAATCAGTTGAAGTTGAATACCTCTGGAGTTATAGCTTTAAATACCTTTAGACACCTTTAGAAAACCCTGAGAATATGGATCATAGTTCATCCTTTGCTACAATTCTTCCCTGCATTTTTCTTCTTTCTTATTTCCATACTCATCCATGGCTTATATCTTATAATTTATTTTGAGATATTTAAAGTAATAAAACATCAGCTGAGGTTGACAAGGGCCTCTGGAGATTACTTAGTCAAACCTCTCCAGTCAGAGCAGGGTCATCTAGAGCAGATTGATCCGGACAGTGTCCAGTCAGATTTTTAGTATCTCCAAGGATGGAGACTCCACACCACCTCTGGGCAACCTGTTCCAGTGTCTGGCCACCTGACACCCTGCCTCCTAATACCCTGCCCCTTGACCAGCATCATCAGCATAGACAGACTGCTGACAACATGCCACCTGACACCCTTCCCCTTAAGCAATACTGGTAGTGTAGGCAGGGTGCTGCTCACATTTAATGTAAGGCACGGTTCTCTCAAATCATAATACCATTGATGGAGCCAAGGTGTGGTGTGACTCTTACCCACATTCAGAAGGCATTTGCACAATTGGCTGTTGCTGGCCAGACACTAAATGTCCCTGGCAGCCTGCCAGAGCCGTGGCATTGCTTATGATCCTGTGTTTGCTATCAGTAATTGTGTGAGTCACTGTATGGGCACACTGTTGCTCATCTTTCTTACTGCCTCAATAAACTCTGCTTGATAATCTGTTGTCAGACTCCATTACTGTTCAGACCACACCACCCTCACAGTGGACCCAGACTGAGATGGAGAAGAGGATGTGGGTGCAGGCTTCAAGTGGGGCTGGTCAAGGACATTAAGGCCTATAAAGTGCCACCAAAGGCTTGGTTAATTCACAGTAAACAATATCCACTGGTCTTCCCTCATCCACCCAACCAGTAATCTCATCCTGGAAGGCTAAATTTGCCCACCATGATTTCCCCCTCACAAATTCATTCTGATTGCTACCAATCACCCTGTTAACTTGTGTTTGGAAATGGTTTCCAGGGTGAGCTACTCCATCACCTTCTCCGGAAGTGAGGCTGAGGATGAACAGCCTGTAATTGCCTTGGTACTCCTTGTCCTTCAGGAGGACAGGAATGGCATTTTCTTTCTTCTGGTCCTCAGGAACTCTTAGTGCTTCCTTATTTATGTGCATCTGTTTAGAGAAGATATCTTTTTTGAGTCTTTGTGGGGACCAGTATTACAGGCTAAATTCTTCTAGCGACAACACGGGCAATAGCTTGCACAGTCGCATAAATCAGGTAATTTTTTAATCCTTTGAGGCTGTTTCTCTCAAATCTCTACAATTACAGTCTAATTCAGCAGTTTAGGAACCCAGCACCAAGCCATGATGTACTTGTGCATAACATTATGTGCAATCACAGCCTGGGGCAAGCAAGAACCATCTCTTCTTTTCTGCTGCATGGGGTAAGAACTTTTGAGGTTACTATCATATGCCTATTTCCAGTGCACAGCAGTGAGCCTCCCCTGGCTCAATAAATAATGTTCTCTGCTTTTGGAGTAGAAAGAGATTTGTTATAGTAATGCCAAAACACCAGTTTAATCATCATAATTGAATTTGGTTTGGTCCTCTGCCGCTAGAGGTGCTGCAGACAAGCATATCAGACCACATTAGGCTCAGCAAACCCTATGACAGTTCCAGTCACCACTAGACAGCATCTAGGAGAAGGATGAAGTCAGCAAAGTCAGTGGAAAGGGATAAGAGCTTTTAAGTTAGTGTTAAAATAGGTGCTCTGACAAACTTCTATAAAGGCTTCAGACTTCTATGATCTTCATGTGGAATGACCAGACATCAATGCAGCCCAGGAAATATTGATGCAATATTGATGATTTATTTGACTTGCTTCTAGTAACTGGGCAACCTTATTCTTCTCTTAGTATATTGTAGATTCTGAATCGCTGACAGATACTGCATAGACTTTGACATATATATTCTGCAGAAATAACTGAAGTGCTGGGAAATGCAGCACAAGAGGTGTCACAGAGGTGGGGGATACTAATAGTAGCAGTATCAATCACAATGGTTGTTTGACTAGCCTACATCTTTATGAAAGATGGCACAAATTTTTTTAAAGTAAGAACAAAAAAAATAGTGTGATTGCTGGGTAGAGCCCTGGAAATTACAAAGGGGAAAAAAAAAAGTTTTATTAAAATCATTCTGGTAAAGGATCTAAACAACAGGAAGAAAACACTGTGAAGGAGAAACTGGTTGCTTTGCTGAGCAAACTGGGGAACATGTTCCATTGAGAACCTTGAACAATGTTGATAAGAAGAAACCTAAACAAGTCACAGAAAATGTTAATAATGCCTTGGAGGAATAGCTATTAAGTACATGAGGATTCTGCAAAATATGTATTACAGTGCAAAAAGAGAACTCAAAATCATAGCAGAGCATAAAATAAATACTTTACCAGAAAAAAGACATTATTAGGTGACCCTAATTAGTCAAAAGATCCAATGGTTAAGACAGTTTGACCGTAAGTCAGCAACTACGTCAACTAAAACTGAAGAGTTGATCAAGACAATGGAAATTATTTGGAAGAGTATGAATCTTATACTTCAACATTGTTCTAGTCAAAGAGGAATCAAATCACCAACAGCTGGGATGACACATAACATTATGCATAAGATTATACATTACAATAACTATATCTGCATAAAAATGTTTTAAAATAACAAAAAACACATTGTGGATTTGAAGTAGAGGGATGTAAAATATCACGATAACCCACCTTTGAACAGAGAAAGAAATGGAATTCACACATAGGTACAGAGTTTGACAAACTTGCACCCTTACCTTCTATACAAGGAACTGAAATAGAACTATGTTTGCATAGCAAATTTACATGGAAAAGAAGATACTCTACCTGAAATAGTTGATTAAGAAAAGTGTAGAAACACTACAAGGTGATATTATAGATATCTAAGAGTACTTAAACTCTGATGAAGAAATAAAGATATATCAAAGCTATTCTGGTTTGGACACACAGCAAACTCTTGGAGATGGGGGAATTAATGGTAAAAAGGGATTGAAAAAATATTCCATCACAAACACATAGAATTTTGTGGCAGCATTGCATTGGACAAAGATTGATATAAGGGAGTTGTGCAGAGGAGCCAAGATAAATTTAGCATTTTTTTGCAAGGCACAGAACATGAATTTAAGGTGAACAGGCTTTATGATCATAGAAACAGTACAACAAGTTGAAAGTGAACTCAAATGTCCTGGAACAGATTTTTCTTGTGGCAGATTATTCTTGAAGATGCAAAAAATGGACCTAATGTATCTTGGATAAAGTTCTAGCACTGAAAGAAGAATGAAATGCCACTGAGAGTAACTCACTGTAAAGACAACAATGTGAAATCTGCAGTTAGAAATAAATGGAGAGAAGACTAAAAGAGTTATGTACAGATTTACAAAAGAAGTTGTCAAGTTTTAAATGGAATGCAAACCTGAGAAAAAAAAATCAAGAGCAGATTTAGGTGTGAACCAAAGAAGGAATAAAGTTCAGAAAGCTAACAAAAATCTGGATGTGTACTTCAAGATGCACTCAAGCTTCCCTGTGTATACGAGTAGGGGGTTATTCCCATGTACACGTCTCCTGTCATTTAGGATGCCCTATGGGAGACTCTAGTGGCACCTGGGCAGCACTGTCTGAATGTGGGCATCCAGTACCGTTTATGATGCTCTAAGGAATTCTCTCTGGCCTTCAGCTGCCAATCCAGAAAGGCCAGGAGGGTTGCATAGTTCTGCGTCATAGCTAACTGCTTTGTGTAGACAACTTGTGCAACCTAAGGCACAATGAAGACCATAGATGTTTGTTTGTATGCACTTAAATTAAGCCCCAAAGAAGCTTATAGACATAAGTATCTCAACTTCAAACTGTTTTTTACTAGTTTAGTTCAATTATGGATATATAAATGATAACTCACAAAAAATAAGGAGACACAGTAGAGAAAGTGTAAATCTAGAATGTATGATATGAGGCCAGAACCTAGACACTATTAATCATATGTAAGGGGATGTACCAGATTCACTAGATATGAACCTAAAATACAGAACTGACAGTCTTAAGTGCCAGGAGCTTTGCAGGAATTATGGGGACAAAACAGAAGACATGCTATACTGTCAGAAGTGCAACAAAATGGTAGATAAGAAAGATACAAAAATGTTACCAGATTTTTGAAAATAATTAATATTAATGAAGTGCATTGAATAACACCAAATATAGGGCTTACAAAATGAAGGGAAAAGAGTGCCTCCCTATGGACTTTGCTGTTCTATAATTTGTTTAATGAAAAAATAAATTAAAAAATGGCAAACAGGATCTGGCAGGAACTGAAAAAACGGTGGGGCATGAAATATGTAGGCATAAACCCAATTATTTGCTGTGCATTAAAATCTCATGATACATTATCACAGCAGTACTGAGCACACTGAATATAGTCACACTGAATATAGACATGCCAGAAAGCAACCTTGATGGTAACACTTGCAATACTGAGGAAGGTGATAAAATTCTGAATTCACTTATAGCAGTCTAAGTTAGAGGTACATTAGTAGTTATGTTCCCATTGAGATCTCAGGTAATGGGAAGAAATAACAATAATATATAGGTTTTATGTGGGAACATCCAAATGCCTTTTACTTCACCAGAGCTAAGCAGTGAGCACGTATTTAACTTTGAAGTCAATGACTTCATAGATATTTCAATAGACATGAATTTCACCTTCTAGATAAAATAGACTATGGACTTCACAAGTGATTCATGTATTTGGTTTATAGCTTTTCACTGAAGTAGATTATATGCTTTAGAAGATCACCAAAGATGATTTATTGGCTTTAAGTGATTTTGCATCTACACATCCTTTACTGAATAGATCAAATGATTAGTTACCACTATTGTTTAAAAAAAAAATAAATGATGTTGGTCAATAGTTATCTAGAAAAGATACCTGAAAATATGATCAGTACCTGAAATATGATCAGTAGATTGAAGTTTTCATTGCCAGTCAGGTGGGTTAAGGTGAAGACCTCAGCTAAAAGAAATACAGTAATTTTTCAGAATGACACGTGGCAAAAGTACATTTGGCTGTTAAATTATCTGGAATTCTTTTTTTTTTTTTTCATTGACCCTGTAGAGAGGTCCTATATATGCTGAAATTCAAAAACTGTGAGGAACCTGAGCTTCTGCCATAAGTTGAACCTACAGATACTCAGAATTTTTCTATTGTGAAGAAGTCTAAATAAACATTCAGAATCCTAACTGTACTTATCCTTGTTTGAAATGTTGGTTGTGTGTGTACACTAAAGATTGGAAACTATTTTTGTGTACTGTTGCCTCATACAGATGAAGAATGAATTAAGGAACATCCTTAGCCATTGTGAAAATACATCTGAGGGAAAGTACTGATTAGAGTAGCTAACACAAGGCTGAACCAGCTAACAAGTTAACCAGATGAAGAATGGTGTATACCTAGGTCAGACAACAAGAAATGTTAGAGAGGGAGCTATGTCTGAAATTCTCAATCATAATTATTTTTCTATTTGAAGTAGTAGAAAAAAATAATAATCTGGTAGTCCTTAAAGACCATACCTGGCAGTATTAGCCTCTGTTCACTTTTGCAAGCCTTTGCGGAAACATTGTGATAGCATACCTCAAAGCTTACTCCAGAATGTCCCGTGAACAAATAAATGAGCTAGAACTTGCTTTAGGGTGTCTTATTGAAGGCAATGGCAGCTGTGTTTAATTTTCAGTAATAGAGTATGTCTTCAGTCAAAACTCATCTACCTTATTCAGAGAAATAAAGCAAGATTGCCATAAATTTATGACATAACTTGAGATGGCTATTCACATGAGATAAGAATGTATCCAAATATTGCATGTTCACTAGTTCCAGAGTTTTTTTCAGTGTTTGAACCTAAAAGTAGGGTTGTTTTTTCTGGTTACCCATAACACAAAGAGACCTCCTGAGATTATTTCTGTTGATTCTATTTACAACAAAACCAGTTTGTTCTAGATTAGCAAGTAATTTAATCAGTGTCTCCAAGCTCTTAGTGACTTAAAGATTTTAAAATCAATATTTAATAAAGATAATGCTTAGTATGCCCCACACAGAGTGGGTCCTGTCTGCCTTTTGTAATAACAACATGTTGCTCTCCCTCATCTCCAGTAGCTGCACTCAGAAATTAAGTCATTTAATGGTGAAGCATTATGAATTACTCTCAACCGGTTTTGCAAGACTAATTCAAGTGTGAGAAGACACTTTTTCTTCCCTGAAGTGTAACCTTCCCCCTGCCCCACCTTTTCTTCTTGCAGAGAAGAAAATGGTTGTTTTCTCTGTGAAGAAGAAATGTGTTCTTTGAGGAACTGGAGAGCCACACACATAGACACAGAGGGGGAGAGTGCACCTATTGTGCTGTTCAGACAATCAGACAAGTAACATTCTGCTTCCCCTATGTCAGTTAACCTGGATTTTTTTTTCTTATCCTAAATCAAGCACTAGTACAGTTTCTGCTTTGTGTATGCACCCAGCAGAATAAAGTGAAAATAGAGGATAGAAGTTTTCAAAGTCTGGACTACGGTAGTATTCAAACCATGCACTTAGAAGTAGACATTTTCTATTCTTGTAGGAAATACAAGGCAAAACATGAAAGAAAGCCATTTCCTCTCAAATTAACTATGAAAAGCTCTACTTTTGAAGGGTAGGGGAAGAAAAGAGAAAAAACAGAGGTTTTGGAGATTTTTTTAAACAGATTGTCGAGAAACCAAAGTACTTTGGTTTAATATCAAATTATTGTTATTTGTGTCTGAAATAGTACAGGTTTGAAGAAATAGTTTTATGAACTATTTAGAATAGCCTATAAGTCTGCACCGTAAAAGTAACTGCAACATAATTCAAAAGAGAAGAACACTAGGTTTTACATTTATTAATTCCTTTTACCACTAATGATACCATTGGAGTTATCTCACAATTCTTACTGATTTGTGTTATTTTTTCGCTTGTTATGCCCAAGCAAATCTAGAACATGACAAGACTTGCTTTATGACATAAATGTTACGTTTCTTTTGTTTCTTTTATCTCATCACTAACAGGAGCAATACAGATGAGCTGCAGAGCTGAATTAGGAAATGTTGAATAGAATGGAAATATCCCTGGTGAAAAAACTTACCTTAGAAAATAAACCAGGCTGAGAGTTTTGGCTGAGTAACTTAGGCATAACATCACACCAATGAAACTATTTTGCCTTAAAAGCTTTACCTGAACTGTATTATGTGGGCATACTGCTTTAGGTCAGCATTAGCTCAGGTATCTTTATATCGAAATGTGTAATGTAGCCATGCAGTAGACTCAACAGTTATCAAGCGAATACAGATTTTTATTATAATAGTTACAATTATATTACTCAAAGACTGAGACATTTTATCCCAAGTTCATCCCACATCAAACTCTTCTGGATGAAATATAATCCCCAGAAACCACTGGTCTATAGTGGAAATGCTGACAGGCCCTTAGCTATAGAAGCTCTACCAGCTTTGCTGTCTACAAGGTCCCTAACTGAATTTTTATTCTCTAATTCAGTGAGAGGATTTTGCTTCCAAATCACTTTTAAAATCCTCCAGCTGTGCTATTTCTTAGTTTATGATAGCTACATTACTTTTCAATTAAATTATTCCAATGTTCATATATTTTCTGTATTAAATTGTAGTTATATCTGCACTTTTCAAATATACTGGGATCTGCCCACCTCTCTCATTTTGCCTTATAAGTACCAAAGTGTAGGAGTTTTATATCGTATTTAAGGCTAGCGGTGACATAAGCTTTAAAGTTTCTGGTTTATTTTATCAGTCTCTCCCCCCAGAAAACTTAGTAGATCTTGTTAAGTTCTCTCAGGGGTGACAGCAGTGAATATATTAAGATCCGCCATGTTAAGTATGAGGCAGGAGAGACAGAGAATTTGTGTCACAGCATGTTGTTGACTTCTAGCTATAGTGACTTCAAATAAATGTGTTAATTTGATACATGCCACCTCTTCCGAACATTGTGGTCATTTGAGATATAGTTCCCTGAACAAAAGTTATCTAATGTTCCGATTCAAGTGCTATGAAGTTTCCCAGTTGTCCTCCAGATGCTGGTTGAGAATGATAGAATCCTGTAAGGTATGCGCTAGCCCTGTGTGCATGTCTGGGATATTCCAGGGCATCCTAAATCACACTGGATAGCCATTCTGACTACACTGCTACTTATTGGTGGCCCTGGGCTACCTTTAAAGAGTAGATTCATCTCTCTATGGAGCAAGCCGGAAGCAAACTCCAGGTTCTTTCCAGAGCACAGAGGCACACATGCAGTAGAGCACACTGCTGCACTAACATGCCAGCAGGACTATTTGGACAAGTTCTCTACAGTCAATCTTCAAGCTCTCCACAGGGTAGCTGTATGGACAGAAGGTAAGCAATATGTAGACCATGGAGTGCCTGCAGCAAATCTAGAGCAGAGTAAGAAAAACCCACTGACAAAATCCAAAAGCATTTTTAGACAGATGAATCTCCAGCTTGTTCACTGTCCTTTTGGCAATGCTTCCTAGGAGACCATTCTGACTTCTGTGTGTTTTGTAGAAGTAGGTTGCCACACTCATGATTGAGACCACACCACTGCCGTTATAATTTTGAATGAAGCTTGTTCTGCTTCATTGTCTTGTGATATCAGGACAGTTGTTGTTTCTCAGTGTGATTGTCATTAGAAGTATATTGTGAGGGTGGATGTGGGCTTAGATTTAGGATTCTAAGCAGTTTGAGGACATTTTTGCAGTCATCCTTTTGGATTTAGATATCTGATTTAAATATAAATTTAATTTGAAGTATAAAGGTGTTATTTCGGCTTTCAATCTATATCCTAAAGTAAAATTATAGGGAATATGCTGTGATGTTAGAAAAAAGCATAGGAACATACATCACAGAATCATAGAATCCCAGGTTGGAAGGCACCTCAAGGATCATCTGGTCCAAAGTTTCTTGGCAAAAAGCATGGTCTAGACAAGATGGCCCAGCACCCTGTCCAGCTGAATCTTGAAAGTGTCCAATGGTGGGGAATTCGCCACTTCCCTGGGGAGATTATTCCAGCAGCTGATTGTTCTCATTGGGGAAAATTTTCCTCTTGTATCCAATTGGAATCTCCCCTGATGTAACTTGTACCCATTACTCTCTTTTTTTCCACATGACTCCTTGTAAAAAGGAAGTCTCCAACCGCTTTGTAGCCACTGTATAAATACTGGATCATGGTGATAAGAAGGGGGAGGTCCTCTCAGCCTTCTTTTCTCCAGCCTTAACAAACGCAGTTCTCTCAGCCTTTCCTTGTATGGCAGGCTTTGATCATCTTAGTGGCTCTTCTCTGGACCCTCTCCAGCCTGTCCACATCTTTTTTGTCTAGCAGGGACCGAAACTGAACACAGTATTTCAGGTGTGTCCTGACAAGTGCTGAGTAAAATGGAATAATGACTTCTTTATCTCTGCTGGTGATGCCCTTGTTGATGAAGCCCAGCATCCTGTTGGTTTTCTTTGATGCTGCAGCACACTGTTCACTCATATTGAGCCTCTTGTCCACCAGGACTCCCAGGGCCCTTTCCATAGAGCTGCTCCCCAGCCAGGTAGGTCCCAGTCTGTGCTGCCCTCCTGGATTATGTTTTCCAAAGTGCAAGACCTTACACTTGTCAAACTTCATAAGGTTCTTGTTAGACCACTCGCCTATCCAGGTCTTCCTGCAGAATGCCTCTCCCTCCCAAAGTATCCACTTCCCCACTCACTTTAGTATCATCAGCAAAATTCATCAGGGTACACTTGATCCCATCATCCAGATCACTTATGAAGACATTAAACAGTGTTGAGCCTAGTATCAATTCCTGTAGGACCCCACTTGTGACCAATCGCCAGTTTGAAAAGGAGCTATTTACTGCCACCTTCTGGGGGCGACCTGTCAGCCAGTTCCCTATCCACTGTACAGACTGCTTCTCTAGACAGATATGCCAGAATTTAGAATCAAGGTTGTGTTCATAACTTTAATTTTGGTGGTTAAAAGATTTATTCCCTTAATTAAAAGTAGGGGAGGGAGGATTTGCTGAGAGATTAAAATGCTTGTTTTAAAATGTTTTCATATAGACATTAGGGACAGGATTCAAGTTCATGAACATAAGTGTCCACTTTTATGCTACCACCATGGGATATATTACATGGACTCCAGCTGTCAAACCAGAATCCTATGGGTCTTCTTTAAGTCATGTGTCAGAGCTCAGTCACCTCAGAGCATCTCAGCAGCTAAATCAACTCCTACTTATCTTTTTTGCTCTAAGGTGAATTACTCTGCAGAGTTTACTGGTTTCTTTTACTGGAGTTCAGACTTCTAGTACTTGTTGACACTTAAGTGTGGTGGTCACTCAAATGTAGGTATCTTAATCTCAAATGAAATCCTCCTCTAAGGATTTACAGTTGCTTTAATATGAGATCCTTATATTGGGACCTAATAATCTAGATCCACTCTGTATGGAAGAAGGAAATCATCATTTCTATAGGGTAGTTAATTTAACTTAACTGCTTATTTTAGGAGGAGAATATCCCCACTGAATATTTCCTGAGTAGCTCAGAAACAGAAGTCTTCAAAGTAGCCGAGCTTAAGGTGACATGTTTCCTACCCTGGCTTACTTGTAAATCAGCCCCTTTAAATTATGAGAAAAAGGAAAAGTTTGCAATGAATAAGGCTCTGGATTTTATTTTCTAATTAGTAAGGGGTACATATTTGTCTTCTATAAATTGTTACCTCACTTCAGAGATGTGGATTTACAAACAGTCGAACTTTGGGAGTTTTGAAACAGCCTCTAATCAAAGCAAATGAGACTTCACAGTCTGATGTAAAGCAAACATCAGAGCGCTTAAATTGACTTTGGGCTGTTGCCATAGTCTTTGCAGTTTCTGAAGCTGAAATCCAGACAGGAAAATACTCATACTAGTGGAAGACATGCAGTGTACTGTTGAGTTGACTTATCCAAAAAAGTTGTAAGATTTAGACAATCCACAGAAGAGTTTTAGATTAAAATACAGGACATGGGGTAAAGAAGAGCAGACATCTGTCCTTCATCTGACTTCCTGTTTTCACTTTGTGTAAGTCTTGCTATGCCTGGTCTGTCTTCTGCCTTTCTCCTTGCAAATGGACACAGAGCTACTTCCCCCCCCCCCCCCCCC